>NW_021011487.1:4527867-4893410 GCF_003987935.1 Bombyx mandarina | reverse complement strand
TGCAGGTTAGCTGTCGGGGCTCCGTGGTTCGTGAGGAACGTTGACCTACACGACGACCTGGGCCTCGAATCAATTCGGAAATACATGAAGTCAGCGTCGGAACGATACTTCGATAAGGCTATGCGTCATGATAATCGCCTTATCGTTGCCGCCGCTGACTACTCCCCGAATCCTGATCATGCAGGAGCCAGTCACCGTCGACGCCCTAGACACGTCCTTACGGATCCATCAGATCCAATAACCTTTGCATTAGATGCCTTCAGCTCTAATACTAGGGGCAGGCTTAGGGACCCCGGTAACCGTACTCGTCGAACTCGACAAAGAGGTCGACGTGCAACCTAACCCATGCATCAGCCCGCTGAGTTTCTCGCCGGATCTTCTCAGCGGGTCGCGATTCCGATCCGGTAGTAGATTCATTCGCGAAGCAATTGCTCTTGAGTTGTTAGGTCTCCTTCGGAGGCGCTCGGGCAGTTGTTAGCAAATCCCACCCCTCTTGGCTGAGCCTTTGCTCGCCCACCTGTCCTGGTGAAACTGGAAAGGCCTTCGGGCCACCAGTAATCTCTCAATCATAAAAAAAAAAAAAAAAAAAAAAAAACATTGTCGATTTCTGTTACTAAAGCGCCTTGATAACTTTGCCTTCTTTCGTTTTAGTCTTTTAGGTCTCACAGAAATACATTCAATTTCAGTATCCTCGAATTCGTCTTTCCCACAGTCTACTAGATGTTCGGGCGTCTTAGTAACGGAAATTGCCGTAATTATGTACTTGAGTGCGCCGCGTAGGGCACCGGTGACCTATACGGCAGTCCAGGGGTTAAGCCTCATGTTAAATCTCTATGAATAGCAAGAGGACATACTGCGCCAACATCACATAATGTAGGATAAGGGCAACAAGTCGTCGTGGGCAACAAGCTTAGTCGTGACCTAAAGGATAAGACATCCGGTGCATTCGTATCTAGCGATGCACCAACTGTGTTCAATTTCACCGCAAGCAAGTGCTAATTTTTCTAATGAAATATTACTAAACAAATCTTTACAATTAACTTCCACGGTGAAGGAATAACATCGTGTAACAAATTAAAAAGTGTAAAATGCGTAATTACAGGTGGTAGAAGGTCTTCTTCACCCTGTCTATTTCAGTCCTAAAGCGGTAATGCGTTTCGGTTTGAAGAGTGGGGCGGCCGTTGTAATCTAAAAACTGAGACCTAAGAACTCGTGTCCCGAGTTAGGTGGCGGCATTTATGCTGTAGATGTCTATGAGCTCCGATAACCTTTTAACACCAGGTGGGCCGTAAGCTCGTCCACCAACCTAAGCAAAAAAAAAAACAAGAAGAAAATTTTAACTTCTTTTTTGCCTACCGAAGCTGATAGCCTTGACGGGTTATTTCAGCGTAACCTTAACTAGTAGGTGAGCTCGCGGGGCTCAAACCTGACGACGTTGCTAACACGAACCCTAGCAAGAGCCGTGCTTCGCAGAATTTACTACTGGATCGGAAACGCGACCGGCGAAGAACGATGACCGGTAATTTTAACGTTTAAGCACTTTCACCTTCATCTTCATCCCTACAATATCTTGATTAAGCATTAATTTTGTTATTTAATGTTGTCCTCGTACACGTGTACTGTTGTATGTTTAATCATAAAAGAATTCGTATATAATTCCATGAAAATTACTATGGTCGTAAAATGTAGCTAAACTAAACCAATATGCGTGTTTGCTTTTTTGTTTATGGTTCATGGAATATCATTTATTTTATTATTTACGTCTTATATTCATTAAATCGTTTATTTTATCTGTAACAGTTTAATCTGGCTTTTTTATAATCGTTACATCGAATTAAATTGTAAAATTAATATTTTTTTTATAATGCTGAATATGAGCGCCTATATAGCATTTTGTGCTAACAAAAAGGGCATAAAATTATATTTTAAAAGCCTATGGAGATAGGTATTGACACGATTTTGACTAGAAAGGTCGGCGTGGCAGTACTTTTCGCATCATTGTTCTACATAGTATCAAACGCTCTAACTATCTCCCCTTAACATACCATACACCATCTTTGTACTTGTATAGTTCATTAAAATTACACCTGTATTGCAGGTTTAATACAGTATTTTCTTATCTCGTTCAATATAAATATATGTTAGTAACGTATGCAAAGGAAATGTCTCATTATTTGTTGCGAGGTCTGCTGATTATAGCTTGAAAATTTCATTGTCACGTAGGCGACTCCTAGCATTGCAACGGTAATATTTCTAGTTAATCAGTAAGTCTTGATTTTTATCAACATTGAGTAAAACATATCGCAATACAATGCCACACACAAAGGCTTGAGTTATGTGCACTTATAAATTATAAATTGGATATTGGAGTCATTTAAAATGTTAGTGGATCAGTAAATCTAATAGCGCATGGCTTAGAATTAAATGATCCTCACAAATAACCCCCAATCTGTGATGTACCTAAAGTTATTTTATTGGAAACTAGTACTTTCAATTTGTTGATTGTGCTTGAATTCACAGTAAAGAAATGTCATCGTGTTAGATATAACTAGTGGTCGCCCGGTAATCGAAATTCGACTATAATTAATTGAAATTATAAGTTCGTACACTATTATGATTCTATTTACAAAGACATATTCTATAATCACAAATTTCACTAAGACTACAATATAGAATAATATTAATAAAGACAAACAATATTAAAATTTAATATATTCTCAATTTTACTATAGACTTTAATGCAATAAGAAAAGTTTGACAATAAACAAATAGTATGCATGCGTGTATGTCAAATACATGGTAGTGTGTGTAATGTTTTCTTTATTGATTTAATGTATGTTTTATGCATTATTTAAAAAAAATATTAGCATTGTGCACTCCTTCTCTATATTCTCTATAAGTGTGAAAATTTTCTAAAGTTTTTGCTTCACGTATTAATATATAAATAATTATTATTGCGAAAATAGTTGGTGTTTGACATTGCTATTATATACTGAATTAGAAGGTACATTGATAACATTTTTTTTAAGTTTCAATAATTAAATTTAAAGTTCCAGCGAATACGGGTTTATTATTGTTTTTATAGCATCGAATTATGTGAATGAAAATATTCTAAATGTTAATACTCGTATTTAAATATTTATTAAAAAAATACCGTGTTCTTCTTCCGGCTTACTCCGATTGAGGTGTAGGCGAAAATGTCTCCAACAAATACGTACGACATTATCTCCCCACTAGTTTTTTAGGATGCAAATATTGTAACGTTTTATCTGAACAAGCGCTGCATTGAAATATACGACCTTCTCTCCGGTACGTACACGAGACACGAGTCTCGCCGACGCGATAGTCCCTTGCGGCCGATCGCTTCAGTTGCTCAGCGCGCGAATTTATTTGTCAAATACTACGTGAAATTACTAAATTCTTTTAGACAGAGATCAAAAATTGTCTATGTGATAGTGAATATTACATTGGTTTTTTTGATGTGAGTTTTTGTGTGTCAGACGTAAGTAGTTTTTCATGTTTCTTAGTCACAATTAAAATTATTGATAATCCTACGGAGCTAGAAAGGGATTATAGAGATGATAGTCTTTTAAAGCATGTTCAGAAGCTATTTTAAAAATCAACATCTGTTTTTTTTAAGGCAGAAACTATATATTTTAAATATGAATTAATCCATTCGAACATTCCTGTGTTAGTACATACCTTCGCCTTTAATTAAGTAACCAGTTTCAGTGCATTTACGTTGCGGTTAGATTAGCGCTTATACCTCAAATATTTCTATTCAAAATAGATAAACTAAAAAAATACATCTGTACCATGAAAGCGAATAGTCTTTAAAATAATTTAACTCTATTTTTTATTACTTCTAAGTATTTATAATGTGGATGGGTAGACAAGCTTGCGGTCTATCTGGTGTTAAGTGGCTTAGGGCGCCTAGAAGACATCAGCAACAACGCTGCAACCCACTTTGAGTCATGAGTTCTAATTCTCAGTTTTATAATATAGCGGCAATTCCAAGCCTTCAAACAATGCATTACTGCTACAAGGTAGAAAGAGGCAGGGTGATGGTCGCCTCCCGTGCGGGCTCACGAGATGCACTACCACCAATAATAAAACCAGTTAGCACTTGTGTATGCTAATACCGGTTCTACAGACTTCGTAACACAAATAAATCCGCTATCTGACATCTAATCATGTATATTTATTCAAACATATTCACGCGAAACATTGATAAATGCATTTACAATAATTTTGCCTACGTCAATAAACTTTTTACAAAATTAAATGATTGCACCGATTCGTGTAGGTACATCGATTTAAACAAAAGTAAATGCGACCAGCGTCTCAGTTAACGCCAGCTCTTTTTTTTTTCAAGTAGGTACCTAAGTCTTCGACCTGAAGTTTCAAGGTGATCTGTTGGGTTCACGTTTTATTAATCAAAAAATCAACAACATCATCATTGTTATCGAAGTTTAGGTTATTGAAAAATAAAAGGAACCTCATTTTCGTCTTGTTTTTCTCCTATTTAGTATGATTAGCAACATTTATGTTATTTAGCATTAGACCCTCTCCGTTATTCAAGGAAATTTAAATCAGTAACTCAGACATAATGAAACACTTTGTATTTTTTAAATTTTTTTATTTATAACTTCTTATACTAGAAAGTATAAAGACGGACTTAATGCCATAGGCATTCTCTAACAGTCTACCTTAGGGGAGTGCAGAGATGAAGCTTGGTAGGTGTAGTGTGAAGGTGATATTACTTAAACGTATTTTCCCGATACAGAGGATATAGCTTGTGCCACTCTCTAATGTATAGACCGGTCAATTTGTAGATCAGTCAGTACGTAAAATCGCGAACAAGCAAACACACTTTCGTATTTATTATAGCAAATATAACCGGCGTTTTCCCGGTTCATAATATAGACTGTAATAAGTGTGAATTCAATGTTTTTTTGCCTGAATGAAATTGCATAAAGCATTCACATTAAAACATTAGTATAGAAAAATACTTGACGCCGTTACCGACGGGACAAGTACCTATAGCCATTGATACAGCAGGACTTGGTGAGTGGATTAAAGAAAGAACAGGTATTAATATTAAAAAGAAATGCGTAAGAAGTAGTTGTGAAAGTAAAGCTTAAGTAGGCCAGCTTTGTATTGATTCCGGACGAATTATGAGCAAACGGAATTTATTTTCAATCAAAAACATTATCAATAAACTTAATAACAAACCTCCAAACAAAAAATACCGCTCATAACCAACCGGTCGTTGTTATATTTTTTATTTGTGCATACAAATACAAACTTGTTTAAACTATATAAAAAAACACATACGTTTATAAAGTCGCTGATTTCATTTATCGAATGGTTCAAAATATCTCCACGAATCAGGTAGATGCGTTTCTAGAAACATCTACAGTGAATCATGTCAAATATGAAACAATAAACTATACAAAAAACATATTTTATTAATAAAAGAATACTAATGAATCAAAACTTGATTAGTGTTCTTTTTATCTAGTCATAAGCTATTTTCTTTTCTAGATACTCATAGGGATTTTGTTGTAGGTTGACCGACCAAGTACTTGAGTGAGTCGATGATACTTGATCATTATATTTGTGACTAGCGGCCCGCTCCGGCTCCGCTCGGGTCTTTAACAAAAATTTCATCGATATTTGATTTTGTTTTATTTCAAAAAATTAAAGAAATGCCGCAATAAGTGATTGCGGCATAATTATAATAGTTAGACATATGCCGTGGCGACACTTTTTGTTAATAATAATGTTTTCTACAAAGTCGTAGTACATTATTTTATTCTATCATCAATAGTTTTCGCAGGGCACGCGATGTAAAGAATATTTTAGGTATTTTTTTACACCTTGGGTTATATTATTGAAGTTTTAGTACGGATCCGTAATTTTTTCAAAAAAGATTATAGCCTATGTCACTCGGGAGTAGTGTAGCTTCAAAACAGTGAAATAGTTTTTCAAATCCGTTCAGTAGTTTCGGAGTTTATTCAATACAAACAAACAAATCTTTCCTCTTTATAATATTAGTATAGATTCGGATAACTTCTAACTAATATTGAAGTTTTAGAACGGCACGACAATATTTTCTTGAGAGTGAAATCACACCTAGCTTTGTTTACATAATCATTTTAAAGTAAAAAATCGTGACAAATTTCAGTGACAAGGATGATTTTGAAATTATTGAAATTTAAAATGTGTCAAATAGTCCGGGTATATAGCTTCGTGTCGAGGTGAAAGACGGACAAACAAATACATTGTCACATTTATAATATTAGTGTGGATTACCCTACAGGACAATGACTTCTGCGAGCTGTTCCAAGAACATTCCATTAGTGCATTCGTGATCCAAGAGAACCGCTTTGTAATGAAGTGTGGCAGGACTGTAACATTTCGTTTGCGCTTTCTTTATCTTAGATGGGTGGACGAGCTCACAGCCCACCTGGTGCTAAGTGGTTACTGGAGCCCATAGACATCTACAACGTAAATGCGCCACCCACCTTGAGATATAAGTTCTAAGGTCTCAGCATAGTTACAAAGGCTGCCCCGCCCTTCAAACCGAAACGCATTACCGCTTCACGGCAGAAATAGGCTGGGTGGTGGTACCTACGCGTGCGGACTCACAAGAGGTCCTACCATCAGTAAGGGACAGTGTTGGACTAAGCCATTTTAATGGTTGGCCGTTCTATTAAATTGTTTATGTCACTAGGAGGCTTCCGACTTGGGGCATTTGTCCGTCCGTGACCTATTGGGTACGACGTCCGGTGAACATATCGGGCGCGACCATGAATACCAGCTGTACCATTGTCATGTAAACAGTTTTGTTCACTAACAGCTTTCACTAAATCTATACAAATAAATAAAATTGGAGTGTCTGTTTGTAATATTAAATAACAGCTTTTTACTTAATGCATATGTATGTATACACGGTACATACATCAAAAGTGTATTTTTAAAAAAATTTCGTCTGTCTATCTGTCGGTCGGTCTCTCTGTCTGTTTGTTCCGGTTAATCTCTGGAACTGCTGGACCAATTTTTACGGGACTTTCACTGATAGGTAGCTGATAATATAAGGATATAGATTAACTTCGCCTCGCAAAATTAACTGCGGTACGACAATAACCGCGGGTAGCACCGCGGGGTTCAGCTAGTAAATAATATAATTTAAGTAGAACTCATTTTGATTATGCAGGCGTTGGTACCATCATTCCCCTGTCCTGGTGAAACTGGAAAGGCCTCCGGGCCACCAGTAATTCTTCAATCATAAAAAAAAAACCATCATTCAACTTGCATATTACTTTTGGGTGGTGCAAAAAACTTAGATGCCTCTCAAACACCTCATCACCTACTTAAAAGGGTGACGGCAATCGTCTTGTGATATCTGTGAGCCCCGGAACCACATAATATCAATTGGGCCATTTGCATGTTTTTGCGAATAGAAAACATTTTTCTCATAATTAGTTTTCTCTGGAAAAAAAATTAGTAATAACTATTTTGTACGTAATACGAAATGTGCTTATTTATCATTATGTCATACGTAACAATGAAAACTAATGACGCATAGTTAAGACTTATAGCACATTTGAAAATCTATTATTTTAGTTTCTTAAGCAGCTCTGGTGAAGTCTAATTACAATTTTCTACAAGATATTAAAAGTATGACTAGTTTCATCGTCATGGTTGTAGAAAAAAAGAGTAATTAAATATTAAAATAAATTTCAGAATTCGTTCTACAGAGTTTGTGTAATACAAATACGCTTGTATTTTATTATTTTTTAATTATTGAGTAGTTCATTTATTCACATACAGGCATCATGAAGAGAGTATGTTTCTAGATATAACTTAGAATTTTCTAGCACTGAAACAAATATCCATCTTCGATGTTTTTTCAGCTTTGCGACGCGACGTAGGTAATTCTTTAACCAAAGTTAGTTTGAGGACTTAGCTGCAAGAGCTCAATGTGCATTACCCATGTCCATAAACACTGGTAAATAAGAGTTAAACTCAGCCATTTCGATTAAAATTACTTTGGTTTAGAGCAAAGTAAGAACAATGTTTTATAAACTATGAAACCCATTGCGATATCGAGTTGTTGTTGAATTCCCTTAGATGTTATCAATAATACGCTGAGTTATTTAGTTAAATGTAGAAGCGGAACACAGATTCGATTTAATCAAATAATGTGAGGTAGTTTGAAGTCGTCGTGGCCTAAAGGATAAGACGTCCGGTGCAATCGTATCTAGCGATGCACTGGTGTTCGAATCCCGCAGGCGGGTACCAATTTTTCTAATGCAATACGTATTTAACAAATGTTCACGATTGACTTCCACGGTGAAGGAATAACATCGTGTAATAAAAATCAAACCCGCAAAATTATAATTTGCGTAATTACTGGTGGTAGGACCTCTTGTGAGTCCGCACCCTGCCTATTTCTGTCGTGAAGCATTAATGCGTTTCGGTTTGAAGGGCGGAGCAGCCGTAATATTTAGAACTTATATCTCAGTCGGTGGCGTATTTACGTTGTAGATGTCTATGGGCTCCACTAACCACTAACACCAGGTGGGCTGTGAGCTCGTCCACCCATCTAAGCAATAAAAAAAAACGTAGTTATTTCGTGATCGTTCGTGACCACGAGAACTGTAAAGTATTCAAAAAGTCCATTAATATTATAGGTTAAACAGTAAAATTTTAATTATATTTACGACTTACAAAAACCGAATAAAATACAGTTTCTTAAAAATACAATTAGTAATAACGTATTTTCATTAGTTTCACAAAGATAATTCGCTGTGTACGTATATGTAACTTTCCAGTCAAATTCGTTTCGGGGAACACAGTAGGAGACCTCCCTATTTTAAGTGTTAAAACCAAATTGTATGTAGTTAGATAATATTTGACAGAACGAGACGACAGCTACAAATCTACTCAAATCTAAACAAGAATGTTTTTCCTATCTGTTTCGTCAGCACAATAATTTTTACTGTGTTCCGGTATGGAGAATGAGATAATCTTTGTACTGTGTTATTATGACCTTATAGAATATAAATCGTTGTAGATTGTTTTTTCTTTAATTACCGTAATTATGTAGCCAGCGCGATGGCTTATTTGTATATTATATTTTATATGTACACGCAATATTCCGTCTCCTCAATCTTAAAAAATATTTTTCCTTGAAACACATTTTAGCTACAATTTGCGCAAGTAATTGCATTGCATTATTGTCTTGTAGATTATCAGCAATTAGCATGGTGATTATTAGCTATTGAAACGAAACGAAGTGAATTTAATACCAGTATTAATTTTCCACTTTTTTATATTTATTATGTAAGACTTGCAAAGAGCTCACGGCCTATCTTCTTCTTCTTCTTAGTCGAATACTTCATTGCTGAAGGTCGTGTCCTTGAAAGCCCTTCGTGGCTCTTTGTACCCTCAGCTCACGGCCTATCTGAAGACGTAAAACTCGCCAGTTCTGAAAACAGTATCGGAAGACCACAAAAAAAATCGTTTCTTCTGGATCTTACTCTTTATCATCAATCCATATAAATATTGCTGTGCGTTACTGAATAATTCATTTGAATGTGATGAAACTTGGTACAGCTTTTGTTAGCATTTCAGAAAAGGTTAGTTTTTGTTAAAATCATCAGACGTCCGAAACAATCTGCCTAATGAGAAAATATTCGAGCGAATCGTACCTATGTTTTAATATATATTTTTTTTAGAAAAACATCTCTATAAAAATACTAAAACATTGTCTTTTTTTAAGAATTTAATCAACATTGATGTTGCTTGTTTTAAAAATGGTTTCTTTAAATGTGCCATTCACATTTATTATTGTCACAACAAGACAGCTTCAAATGTGCAATTCACAGGTAAATTGCCGGTGACCAGTTTAAGAGCAATTTAAAATGATTCCATCATTACGATTACGTTCCACGTGTTTTTTGATCTCACCTTTATCTTTAATGGTTGTCTGATAACCCGTACAAGGTACTTGGTTATGGCGGTACTTTGTAAATAGGTACCAATGTTTATTGTTTGAAATTCATTTTTCAATGTATCTTTTTATTGTTCAAAGAACCGGCAGTAATTGATCATAGAGATTACTTCTTAAGTACGTACATACCACATGTATGCATCAGAGTTTTAGTCTTTTAAGTTTATTCTGTTATTTTATCGAAGTTAAAACAATCTTCTTGATGGTAAGTAATGTCGTGGGCATTACTAGGTCCTAGCATATCGCAAAGTACTTTCTTTAAATTTCTTTTGCGAAGTTTTTATAATGAGTTTATAGCAAATAGAGTGACAGCTACGGACTAAAACAGCATATTAAGTTAAATCGCAATATAGATCGTAAAAATATTATTTAATCAAATCTGATTGGGTGTAAAGCGGCAGCCCTATCGCTTCGAAACCTTAGCAGACGACGAGCTCATGGCTTATCAGATTTCAAGAGTACACCGGAGAATATAGACAGAACAACATCGTCCATTCTGAGATATTATGTTGAGATATTGCAAAAACAACGATACTTCTCAATCAATCGGTTTATTTGACGTTAATTTCATTATCATGCCCGCTGAGTTTATTTCGCCGGTTCTTCTCAGGACTGTGGCTTTTTTTGGAATCGGTGGTAGAGTTAACATTTTCATTTATATTTTGACATTCAACAAGTGTGTTATGCTGACATCTAAGTTGAAATAAATGATTTTGAATTTGAATTTGAATTAGGATAGTGTTTTTTTTCCTACCTAAGCTGGTGGTCTTGTGAGACCGTATCAGCGTCACCGGGCTAGTAATTGAGCTCACGGGGCTCAAACCTGACGTTGTTCGTAACACGAACCCTAGCAAGCGCCGTGCTTCGCAGAATCTACCACCAGATCGGAAACGCGACCCACTGAGGAGATCCGGCGAGAAACTCAGTGGGCTGTGTCTGTGGATTAATTTACTCGCCGAGCCCTTCCTTGCAAGCGACGGGTTGGAGGAGAACGATGACGGGTGCTTGAAGTACCTAAAAGCATCGTTAGTAGATCGGGAGGATCCGAGATGACGTGTTTTGGACGAAGTCGACTGCTTACTATTCGGTCTGCAGGATCGGGAATGTAGTTACGGGCGACCACGATGTGAGGGTTCTCGTGTCGTATTGCTTTATCGAAATGACGCATTGATGCCGACTGTAAATACTTACTGATGGACTCTAGGTCCAGGTCGTCGTGAAGGTCGATGTTACTGACGAACCACGGGGCTCCGAGGGCTATCCTGCAAAGACGGGATTGAATGATTTGAAAGGGTTTCAAGTTTGTAAGTTAGTGTATGAAACAGGCAAGGTATGCGAAAGAAGGCCCAGAGGCAGAAGTCCAATGCGCTGGTCGGACCAGATACGCTCCACTCTCAATACTTCACTCCACGTTGCTATACACACAGCCGAGTGTAGGCAGGAACGGCGCAGCATAATTAATACAGGAGAAAGTTGTTAGAGAAGGTCACGACCCTCAGCATTGAGGATTATCGACGCAAGGAGGAGTATGAAGGACATAAATTTGTGAAAACTGCTTTCGCCCCACGAGTTGAACCTTGACTTTACTCTGACAATAACCTGAAGTGTCAACAACTGCGCAAAGCTGTCTACGTCACGATACGAACGAATAAAACAAACACACGGGTTTTTTTTATATATTGAAAGACTGTATAACTTCATGGTTTCATTTGGTGGTTAAGCATTCTTTAACTGCTGTGACGTCATATCAGAAAATCGTTCGCAGATTCTGCTCTATCTAAAGTAGAGATGCTGATAATCGCGAAAAACGTTTCTAGCGTTTCCTGAAAAGATATTAGGATAAATGTTTTGATATCATCCGATGGTGCTCGTGATTGTAATGAATTATGTTAAACTGTAGAATAAAAAANCACCATGTTTTTCACACGGACAATTATACGTTGCATGCTCTCGAGTGGGTAAACCATCAAGTTTGTTTGTATTAGCTAAAGACGGGCTAACAAAAAATATTGTTCACGCTGCAGCATTAAGAGATTATTATTATGTAATTAATTAATTATATATATAATTATTACTTTTAATAAATTAAAACAATTAATGTTTGGTGTTTTGTTATTTTAAACAACATTGCCTCATCGTTCACAGCGCTCCAGGCCTTTTTCACTCATATTCCACATCCTTATACACTTCCAATAAGTTAGTCATTTTTTTTCTACACTAGAAATTCTCTAGAAATCTTATATATGGCAAGACAACGTTTGCCGGGTCAGCTAGTAGAAGTATAAAATACAATCATAATAGTGTACAAACTTACAATTCCAATTAATTATAATAGTCGAATTTCGACAACTGCGGGACCTCTAGTACTGTATAACTTCATAGTTTCATTTGGTGGTTAAGCATTCTTTAACTGCTGTGACGTCATATCAGAAAATCGTTCGCAGATTCTGCTCTATCTAAAGTAGAGTGCTGATAATCGCGAAAAACGTTTCTAGCTTTTCCTGAAAAGATATTAGGATAAATGTTTTGATATCATCCGATAGTGCTCGTGAATGTAATGAATTATGTTAAACTGTAGAATAAAAAATAAAAAAGATGAATCACGAGGTATATGATTTATAACAGGCGTGTGGGGCGTCCTCCAACCAGGTGGACTGACGACATAGTGCGCACGGCGGGAAGTCGTTGGATGCGGAAGGCGGAGGACCGCATTATGTGGAAGGCATTGGGGAAGGCCTATGTCCAGCAGTGATCAGATAAAGGCTGATGATGATGATGATGTGTGTGTCAATTGCCCGTTATCCGTTCTAATTTAAACCTGTTACTATATTCGTATAAACATCGTATGGATCAATTTAAATACTATTAAGGTTCATTTCATTATTGTGTGTGATTAAAAATTAGTAGTTAGGTTAATGTTTTTTTTTTTTTTTTTTTTTTTTTATTCAGTAATTTGCGCTTTATGTATCTATATAAGTACTAAAAGTGTAACGTCGGTTATCGCATTGTGAAATCGACTTTAAACGAGAGTGCACTTGACCTACTCATGGTACCAGTAAGAATTCAACTGTTCGAACCGATATAAGAGTAAGAATGTGACAATTTATTATGCAGCTCGATATTTTTTTATTGCTACGCGGGTGGACGAGCTCACAGGCCACCTGGTGTTAAGTGGTTACTGGAGCGCATAGACATCTACAACGTAAATGCGCCACCCACTTTGAGATATAAGTTCTAAGGTCTTAGTGTAGTAACAACGGCTGCCCCACTCTTCAAACCGAAACACATTACTGCTTCACAGTAGAAATAGGCAAGGTGGTGGTACCTACCCGCGCGGACTCACAAGAGGTCCTACCAGTAATTACGCAAATTATAATTTTGCGGGTTTGATTTTTATTACACGATGGATTCCTTCACCGTGGAAGTCAATCGTGAACATTTATTGTTGAGTACGTATTTCATTAGAAAAATTGGTACCCGTCTACGGGATTCACACGAGGTCCTACCCACCAGTAAGATGAATTTTGAGTAAATTAGATGAATTTGTTACCGTCTTTATTAAGAAGAAGAACATATTTCACATAACTTTATTAAAGATTACATTTAGTATCACAAGTAGTAAGTAAACCGTCTTATGTGCTCGCATAGGTTAGTACTACCGCCCTGCTTATTTCTGTCGCGAAGCGGAAATGCATTGAGGCTTGAAACTTCGGACAGCCGTTATGCTATGCAACGAAGCGATCTTATAATTGTATTGAATTTTCCCCTACCTTGGTAGCCTAAGATGCTATACCAGCTACGTCCTGACGGGTAGGTGAGCTCAGGAGCTCAACCTAAGGGAATTTATTAATACTAGCCCTAGACCTGGTAGTGCTTCGTTGAACCTAGCACCGGATCGAAATTACGACCCCTGTGGAAGATCCGGGATGAAACTTAGTAGGTTGTGTTTGTGGGTTAAGTTGCACTTCGAATCCTTCATTGCATTCGACGAGAACTCTGACTGGTGCTTGGAGAGCCTAAAATCATGGAGAGTGGATCCGGAGGAACAGAAATTACTTGTTTAGGACGACGGTCGGGTATGTAATTAGAGGCAGCCACGATAAGCGGGTTATTTTAGACGGCCGTCTGTTGTAGTGGTAAGTGACATGGTCACTACACAAGGGGGTCGCGGGCTCGAATCCCGCCAAGGGAAGATATTTGTATGATAAATATAAATGTCTTTTCCAGGGTTATGGATGTATATTAAATATATGTATGTGTATAATAAAAATATTACATTTATTTCCGTTATCTGGTACCTGTAACACAAGTTCTTTACAAACTTACCACGGGACCTGTTAACGTGGCGTGATTGTTAGTAAATATTTATTAATTATTTATTTATTTATTTATTTATCTAGTGATTATGCAAACATAAATTTAGCTAAGTTTAATCCTCTAATTATTCATAGCACAGCTTAGATGTGCAAAACTATTGCTCCAGGTGAGGTTCGAACTCACAACCCCGGCATGACTCCGTACTGTCTTATAAGTACCGTGCGCTAACCAATTGCGCCACTGGAGCTCTGGCGTCTCTTACTTATATGCTTACATCATTGGACTGGTGGTCGTGCTTTTTCAATCTTACAGTACAGAAAAGCAGTATTTATTATGGATGTCATCTGTTCTAACAGCTGCAGTCTTTTAAGTTATTTTTCGAGGAGTTCTCACAAATAAGACGTTCCGAGGTTTCTTCGCGAGAAAAAAAATATTTAACAATTATAAAACCGTTGTATGCATCAGTAGTTTCAGTGTTACAGCCAAGCAGCCGTCGAAGAGCTAAGATTCTTTAGACCTAGTTTTTATTTAAAAGATTTAATGATTTTTTTGGTATTTTATTTCTATAGATGAGCTTGCTGGCACGCGCTTTTGGAGCACAATCTTTGAAGATATGTGAAAAAAAAACAATTTATTTTTTTATTGCTTAGATGGGTTGACTAGCTCACAGCCCACCTGGTGTTAAGTTGTTACTGGAGCCCATAGACATCTACAACGTAAATGCGCCACACACCTTGAGATATAAGTTCTAAGGTCTCAGTATAGTTACAACGGCTGCCCCACCCTTCAAACCGAAACGCATTACTGCTTCACGGCAGAAATAGGCAGGGTGGTGGTACCTACCCGTGCAGACTCACAAGAGGTCCTACCACCAGTAAATTCTGTAGATGAACTTGCTGGCACGCGCTTTTGGATCACAATCTTTGAAGATATGTGAAAAAAAAACAAGCAAACATAAACGTAGTATTATAATAATATTTCCTTTCATGTAATCTTTTAAATACCAGTTCATTATATTATAAATCCTTGTCATTGATGTTGAAGTGCATTTGTTGCTACATTGATGTTATTCTGTTAGTGTTTTGATGAGTAAATAGTAATTATTATTATTATCAGGTAAATAACCTTAAGATAAATAAAGAAAATGCTTAACAATGACCTTACCTTCGTATCTTAAGCTTTGACTTTTAGATTTCTACGAATTAAATGCAATTTCTGATAAGTTTCAGACAAAAAAAATGTGTATACTGAAATTGATATTAAATGTTACTATACAACTTTTCAATTTTTTTTTATTGCTTGGATATGGGTACCAGCTGACAGCCCACTTGCTGTTAAGTGGTAACCGGAGCCCATAGAGATCTACAACGTAAATGCCGCCACCCATCTTAAGATATGAGAGTTCTAAGGTCTCAGTATAGTTACAACGGCTGCCCCACCCTACAAGCCGAAACGCATAACTGCTTCACGGCAGAAATAAGAGGATCCTACCCGTGCGGACTCACAAGAGGTCCTACCACCTGTTCAAATGAATGTTTGATCCAATTGTGTTATAATGAAACCGATGTAATGAAACTAAAACAAAACGAGTATAATGATTCTAATCTACAATCTTAAATTCTTACCAAATAAATGTTTTTCTTATAACAAAATAATCAATACTTATTTATAGGTAACAAAGAAGCAGATCGACATGGTTTTTTGCCATTCTTAAGGTCAGCAGATAAACAGGCTTTTAAGCCGTAAAAACTATACGTTGTTTATTTTAAACAAAACAAAATGCGCATTTGAAACCGCGACATGCACCTATCGAATTCGCGTGAAGCACAATAAAAACACGCGAAATATTAAATGCAATAAAACATATACGTAGGCTGAATTATGTCTACGATTGTCGAAATTTTATCCTTAAAGACTATATGAAATATATATCGAAACTTTAGTAATGTGTGACCGCGAAAAGTATTTGAAAACAGAAAATAGAAGTTATCTAACACGAAAAACGGTCAAGTTTTTTATAATCAAGTAGTTTTATTGTTTTTACCAGCTTGTCCTCTACCCCGAACCGATCTACGGATTTATTAATAGACTAGCGATCCGCCCTCGCTTCGCTTCGGAAACATTAAATTTTATTATTAATAGCTGAGTCTCGCGATGTTACCCGCGGCTATTGTCGTACCGCGAGTGAAGCCGCGGGGCGAAGCTAGTTTAAAAAAAGTAGCCTAAGTTACTCCTTATATCATCAGCAACCTGTCAGTGAAAGTCTCGTCAAAATCGGTCCAGTCGTTCCAGAGATTAGCCGGAACAAACAGACAGACAGACAAACATTGTAAAAAATGTTATTTTGGTGTATTCACCGTATATATAGTTATATTCATATGCATGTAGTAAAAAGCGGTTATTTCAATATTACAAACAGACACTCCAATTTTATTTATATGTATAGAAGAGATATGAATGATTGACACATCAAATGATCGTAGTACGCTCGTACTCCCTGACATCTAAATGGAGGGACGTCCTGATGCCAAGACCTTGATGTCCCCTACACCTTGACGCTTTCGGAATCATGTCATTGTAATATATTGCAAATATATTTATTTTGACATGTGAATGCCGTCAAACTAAATCTTTAAACCGAGTTGAGTTTTTGAATTATATCAGAATTTTTTATTTATGTATTTACAGGGCAGTTATGTATTGCGTACAACACAAAATGTACTACTATTTTTGAATAGGTATATAAAATAACCTACCACTCAAAGGTCGATGTGAGTTTTAGTTTTAATTTTACAGGTTTTCATTGTTCAATAATATTATTGTTAGCGAGTTGGATTTATTTATCGAGAATTTCATATTGATTCAGTTTATTAGTTTCAAGCAAAGTACAAAATAAACCGAAGATAAATCGGAGCTGTGAACGTTTTCTTGAGCTGAAAATGGAATAACAAACTATAAACCATATACATGTTGCAAATGATGTGACAAAAAAAACCAGCAGCGTAACGACAAGTTATTTTATTTGTGCGAGAAAGCAGAAGGCAGGTAGAAATGGCTGGCATGGCTTGTTTTATTAACATTATCCCCCCATCGTTGGCTTTGGCTAGTGGCAGTGGCGGAAGGGGGTGCTTAACATGGCTTGGCAACTTGGCTGACGGCAGGGCATGACAGTTGACGTCACGTCCGTTACATACATTTGCTAACTCAGGCCTAAGTACTTGCAGTTCAGTATTTCATAAAGCCGCAATCGTAAACGAAGGTAGGCCGCGGACACCTTTCACGTCGCATGAGATTATTGACCCCACGTATGAGCTAATTATATTACGTAATACATAGCATGCAGTACAAAGTGATAACTCACCTTAAATTTTCGATCGCGACAGTTTTTAACTTACCGAATCTTCTTATATAGTAGGTATAAATATGTATAATAAACATTTTAACACACAAAATTATGTTCGACACAAAATAGCGTAACAACTAATTCAATAAATTTCATGCTATAGTAAAATATTAGGCATTATGTAAAATTTGCAAAGTAAAAAATTTATGACGAGTCTCTCTTTGTCTCTATTTCACGGAATATACAAAAGAATATAAGTTTGCGTTGATACATAATAATATTTTCCATAATTGTGTCTGCACGACTAATTCGAAGCACGCTTCATCCAAATTACTAAACATGCGTAGCATTTTAAGGAAACATTGTTAATATTTTATGCAATTAGAAAATTATCAACAGAGCGAGCGTGTGTAATAGTTGCCACAAATTTTCAGAGTTTGCTTTTAATACAATGTATCTTACTTGCGAGTAATGAAGATATTTAAAATTTTATGCAAGATAGAAGATCTTACGGAGGGCCGACTTTACCTATCCCAACACCCGATCCATTCATTACAAAGTGGGTGCCTGGAAGAATTAAATAAAGTTGATAAAAAATGCGTGGTTAATAAACATAGATAATGGACTTAATATTAAAATTAATAAAATTGGACGAAAGTGTAGTTTGCTGCAGTGATTCGCGTCCACAGCACAGGGGACCAATCACAACTGACGGCAAGTGACGCGACGCGTGAAGATTCAATCATGTAATCGATATGGCCGACGCCACCTTCGGTCTTACCTCCAAACAGACCCAAAAATGCCCTTCTGCGTATGTCAAGGCAGAGCTCACGACTTGTGCCGATTACTATACATATATAATTAGTATATGTGACTATTTCCCCGTATAACTTCTGTTCGCAGTACTTTGATCAGAGAACATTATTAACCTTTTTTATTTATTTAAGATTTAAGCTTCAAGAGTTAGCATTCACGTGCAATCGTGGCTATCTTTTTTTAAGTATTGCATCTAAAGGAATACTCTTGCAGCGACGATATCTCTTTCTGTTGTTATGGCACGTTTTGAAAATACTCACATACAATATCGGTTTTCTTTCAACGTGATTTTAACTAATTTGAAGACTATTAACTTTAAAATTGGTATACCTGTTAAGGTCAGATTACAATTTATTACTTTGGCCCAATATGTTGCCCGTAATCCTTCACGAAGATAATAAAGATAATTTAAATTTTCAGTACATCCAGTTAATAAACCGGATCATACTTTTGAAACTATACAGATAAAACAGGTCTTTCTTTTGTCGTTACAAAAAAAAAAGAATTTAATTATTTCTCCAACAACTAAAACCTCTTTTAATGCTAATTGTAATCTTATACTGTAAACAAAAAAGACTAATAATGTAGGAAGCGTTCGCCTCATCAAGGACATAACTTAACCCACATTCCAAATTGTATGGTCGCTTAATAACATTAGTATTGCGCAAATAGAACAGTCGTTGTAACAAACCAAGGTAGGTTGGGCCCTACATAGACATATTATGTCAACTAGTCCCTATTTGTTAACTAGTTACATCGTTAAAAGAAATTGTGCTAAAGCAATGTTAAAATTAGTAGTAGTTATAACTCTTTCTCGCAAACGCCAATAACGCAAAAATATACATAATTAATTTACAAATAGTACATAGAGTCAATTTATTATTGCTTTTGTGTCACAGTATTTAGGTTCTGTAAATGTAAAGTCTTTGTATTTAATTAGATTCACCTTAATTTAAATACAATATCGATATGTGTTATGTGATTTTTTGATTAGGGTTATCTATACATGCTTAGCGCCAGAAAAAAGCGAGATTAATAACCACGAGACCTCGCAACGTGCCTTTGGATATAAATTTCGATCATGTAGTCTTTTAGTCTTAGACGTAATTCATTAAGAGTCTGGAAGGCTTAAACGACGAAGGGAAATATCTTCCACCGAGTGGATGATATTACTCAGTAGACCGACGGTCCAAATGTTGTTGTTCGGAACTTGTATATATGTAAGCTTATTATGATAATGTCGTAAGCGAGACTCAGGCATGTATCGTATGATGGCTACCGCCACAAGAGTGAAAATGACGAAAAACAATTAAGAATAAATTGATCGATTACCCCAAACGGCAGTAGCAATTAAAACGTCACAGCTACTCGTAATTATCTCTAGTTACTTCCCAGACCAGTTACGTCCGGTCTATTTGAATCTGTATGAAAAATGTGTTTGAAGGAATAATGAATTGAATTCAATTAGGTGGTCGATAAACGCAGGTTTTGACTGCGTTCCGGTCGTGCCTTCATACATTGTCCTGTGGCCTTCAGTCTTCTGTGAATAATTGGTGCATGACGTGCTATTGGTGGCATTCAATTGTCATAGATTTCTAAGGGGTTCATAAGTACATCCAGACAAGGGAGATTCACTTTGAAGCTTCTATGTAGAATCTTCTTCTATGTTTCAGCCCTCAAACTTCCACAGCTGGACATATGTTTTTTTTCCCTACCTATTCGACGATAACCTTGGAGGGTTATGCCAGCGTCACCGAGCGAGTAGGTGAGCTCACGGGGCTCTAACCTGAGTACGTTGCTAACATTAGCCCTGGCAAGAGCAGTGCTTCGCAGAATCTACCACCGGATCGGAAACGCGACCCACTGAGAAGATCCGGTGAGAAACTCAGCGGGCTGTATCTGTGGGTTAATTTAATCCGACAGTGACCGGTGCTTGAGGTACCTTAAAGCACCGATAGGGGATCGGGAGAATCCGAAATGATGTGTTTAAGGCGACGTAAATTGTTTACCATTCGGTCCGCAGAATTGGGTATGTAGTTACCGGCGGCTATGATAAGAGATTTTTTCGTTTCGCTTTCTCGAAACGTCGCACTGATCCCGACTGAAGGTACTTACTGATGGAGTCAAGCTCCATGTCATGGTGGAGATCCACGTCCCTCACGAACCACGGCGTTCAGACGGCTATCCAGCAAAAACAGAATTGGATGATTTTAAGGGATGTTAAAATATTGCGGGCCGCCTGAGCGAACACTACGCTTGTATAGGTCATGACCGGTTTTGTAGTGTCACCTTATTAAAAGGGACAATTTACTTCACTTGCAAATCATCGATAGAGTGCCAACATCGACTTATATTCAAGCTTCTCGTTTTTAACAGCAGGATTACGATGTCTCAAATAAATGTTGAGGGTGTATATTATATTTTCAAATCAATACATTTCCAATTTCTTATATGTTTTGAAGATTTACAATGACAGCGCTCAAAAATCTTGATGTATTCAAATGTCAAGCTCTTGTTTACGATATAGGTACTTTGAATATAAGCCATTGAATTATAAAGAAATCCAAAATAATGAAACTCAAAGATTTTCGAAAACTTAATTCACTTCGCTTTTTTACTTTTGGTTCACAATAGTGAAATACAATGAAACATGTTTTCAAGAAATTTCACGGAGATCTCTGGTTTGGTCATTCAAGTGATTTACGAGTTCCTTATTTTACTGAACGGTACAAAGAAATGCACGGAGAAGTGAATTTTCAGACATTCAGTCAATTTTACTTTAAGATTTAAAAAGCACTTAAGTCATTTTTTACATATTCAGAAGTAACCAAACACCTTGCATTTTCGCTCGACAAAGACTTCTCTCTCCATAAATTAAGTTTCTTTTTATAGCTCAGCTCACGGCCCACCTGGTATTAAATTATCAGAGCTCATGGATATAAGTGCCGCGCTCCACCTTGTGATTTGAGTTTTATATTCTCAATCTAACTAATTCTCATTACGGCCAAATTTTTGACATGATTTAATTCATTCACCGTGGAAGTCATTCGTGAACATTTGTTAAATAGGTACGTAATTCAGCAGAAAAATTGATACTTGCTTGCATGTGGGATTTGAACACCGGCATACTAACAAGACTACTGGTGGTAGGACCTCTTGTGAGTCCGCACGGGTAGGTACTACTACCTCGCCTATTTCTGCCGTGAAGCAGTAATGCGTTTCGGTTTGAAGGGTGGGGCAGCCGTTGTGACCATACTGAGACTTTAGAACTTATATCTTAAGGTGGGTGGCGCACTAATGTTGTAGATGTCTATGGGTTCCAGTAACCACTCTACACCAGGTGGCCTGTGAGCTCCTCCACCCATCTCAGCAATAAAAACAAAACTTCAGAGGTGTCAAGGGACACCCGGATGGAACGAAGTTCCTTTCGATTAATTAGTGAAGGAATTGTATTTTTTTTTTAAGTTATAATAATAAATTACGGCATTATGAAGAAGAAAAAAACAATACTATGAACTAAATTACTATTGTTGAAACGCTATCTCGAGAAACTGTACTCATTACGCGGACCAATCGGATACGAGCAATGTCACGCGATAAGCGCCTACACGTTGATTGGTCAGAATGACGGATCTAAAAAGTGTCGTGACAACTTTTCGTAAGAATTTTTTCCGTCTAGCCCCCTTTCACAACGCGCGATAAGGAACTTCGTTCCAAAAATAAATAAATAAATCCATTTTATTACCATAGAATACAAGCAGTTTATAAAAACGCAAACGATCTAAGCATAGGTAACGTGGGCCCAATATGTCACTTTTAAAGGTTAAAACAATTAAATCATCCTGCAAGCTATTGCATGCATTAATATTTTAAGCCGATTTAACGAGGAAAATAGCAGTTTCAATCGTTACGAGGTTAACAACTGAGTTTTAACATTGAAATGTTCGATGGGTTTTCTTAGTTCATTGAATTCGACGATTTAATATTTATTGAAATAGGTGCTTATTATTTGTTAGGCATATGTCAGGCATAGTGTATTTTGATATAGAACGTTCTCGCGAAATATTCATTGCGCTTTCTTATTTTCGCGCCAATTTTTATTAAATAAAGTTATAATTTGCGTGATTACTGGTGGTAGGACCTCTTGTGAGTCCGCACGGGTAGGTATCACCACCCTGCCTGTTTCTGCTGTGAAGCAGTAATGTGTTTCGCTTCGAAGGGTGGGGCATCCGGTATACTGAGACCTTAGAACTAATATCTCAAGGTGGGTGGGGCATTTACGCTGTAGATGTCTATGGGCTCCAGTAACCACTTAACATGGCTGTGAGCTCGTCCGCCTATCTAAGCAATAACAAAAAAAATCCTGAGATATTAAAACTCAGTGGGGGTGATAAAAGAAATCGAATTGGTGTAAAATATTACACAAAGTAGGTTGCGAGTCAAACGGAGCTTTCTAAATCCAGTATCCGCTTGTTTTAGTCCTGGACTATTAACAAATAAAATTGATGAACAGAAACGGCCGTCTGGTGCAGTGGTAAGTGACATGGTCACTACACAAAGGGGTCGCGGGTTCGAATCCCGCCAAGGGAAGATATTTGTATAATAAATATTATAATAGTCTTTTCCAGGGTTATGGATGTTTATTAAATGATGTTTATAATATGTATCTGTATAATAAAAATCTTACATTTATTGCCGTTATCTGGTACCTGTAACACAAGTTCTTTACGAACTTATCACGGGACCAGTTAACGTGGCGTGACTGTTAGTAAATATTTATTATTTATTCATTTATTTAAACTGGACTTCCTTCAACGTTAAGTATGTTAATAAAACAGCGGTGACAGATGTTACCCACTGAGTTTCTCGCCGGATCTTCTCAATGGGTCGCGATTCCGATCCGGTCGGTAGTAGATTCAGCGAAGCAATGCTTATTGCTCCGTGCTTATTGCTTAATTGTTAAGGCTACACATTGTGAATATCTGTGAACTCGTCGTTGCTGTTCATTTGATTACCAACATTCATACATGCCCGTAAGGTTTCAGACTCGGCACCACATCACTCGATACCCACCGTCTTATTCATTAGACTACGACAACTTCAAGAAAAAAGTTCCACTATACTTAGGTATTCAACGACACAACAACATGTCTCAACATTAATATTATCTTTGGATCTTCGTCACGTAAGAGAGAAAGTTGTTAGCGATTGCGAGAGTATTTTATTTGAATACTTGTTGTACCCGTGGTTTCATGTGCATAAAATATAGAAACAAAAAAAATACGGTAGGGTTGGAAGTTGAAAAGCTTAAATTGATGACTGGAATTTTTCATCCAATGTTGGGCAAAAAAGTTCGTGGATAAATAGATAAAAAGTTCGGGTTAAAATTCGACCATAGTTTACTTAGTAGACATGTTTCGTCTCTATCTTTGCGATTCTTCTCGAACCACACTACTGTTTTATATATTTTTATTATGGTTGAGACAGACTTACTTAAACACTCTCAATACTATTTAGTATTCACTAGGTATCTTTAAACGGATTCCCCAGCGTTAAAAAAAGGTACATTCACCTAAAAAAAAAAAACATTTCGTTTGAACCTCTCTACAAGTCTTGCAGGCATTGAGAATTAAACAAAATCTATGATGATCAATATTGAATGTACATATGCTATTCATAATTATAACAATATTTTGGTGAAAGCAGTTTTAGAATCAGCCTTTTGCTTTCAATAATAACCTCAAACAATTAGACAAATCTTTAATATCAATAGGAGTAAGTACATTATCGAAAGCGATTTTTATACTGTTTTATTTCTGTCAACCATTTACAAAGTCATTATTCATTGAGCTTTTATTGTTTATGGATTGCATTTATGGACATAGATGTGCAGAGGATACGTAGTGCCTTTTTTCTCCCGGACAGGGGGCCGAACCTCATACGAGGTGCCTGCGTCTATGAGGCACGCAGGGTATACGAGACTTGACGATCTGGAGATGTTGGGAGCAGACCGCGAGCCCTAGGAGGTTTTAGAGCCCTAACCACCAAATGAGTCCCTTTGCCCCTACCCTATCACCCGACGTTCAATCTCAGTCCGAGGTCAGAAGTCGGTTACAGTAGGAGGGTTCCCGCGGTCAACACTATAACCATACTCGCGGTGCCATCTCTAGGATGCCCGATCCACGGGTTGTCGAGGGCATAGTCGACGATCACGGTACGGCAGGCCGTTAGGACGCCCCATCTAGTACCGCTTGTGTCTGAATACCCCGCTGGACCAGAACCATACCTATACGTATGCCTGGGTGGAGTTATACTACTACTTATTGGCAAGGGCTGAATACAGGCGGCACTTCTGATTGAAAATCCACGTCTTGCTGCTCATCTAATGGTGAATTCTATCTTCTATCTATATCGTGATGTAATTGATCAAGCATTAGGTATTTATAAATGATATCAGTTTACCTACAGACGTCGCGCGGTGCATTAAATCTTCATTAAACAAAGGATTTTAGAATTGTGTTATCTTTATTACTTTCGTCTGAGTGATATAGGTACTTAATGTGTTTAAATTCCCTTTTAAAATTTCTTCTACCGCTGCTTTTTTTGCAGACGATCTCACAGTCCACACGTATGAAAAGGTCGCTGAGCCTATAGAAAACATGGTTGTCATGTCAATCGTAGACGTGAGCCAAAGTCGTCTCGGCCTAAAAGATAAGACGACCGGTCTATTCACGTAGTAACTTACATATTAATCTGGGGTCCATTCGTAATTCGTATCAAGCGATGCGACGATGTTCGAATTCCGTAGGCAGGGATAATTTTTTCTATTAAAATCCGGATTGACTACCACGGTGAAGGAATAACATCGTGTAATAAAAATCAAACCTTTAAAATTATAATTTGCGTAATGACTGGTGGTAGGACGTCTTGTGAGTCTGCACGGGTAGGTACCACCCTGCCTATTTTTGCCGTGAAGCAGAAATGCGTTCCAGTTTGAAGAGTGGGACAGCCGTTGTACTGTAAAAACGGATACCTTATAATTCTTATCTCAAGATGTCCGGTAACCATTTAACACCAGGTGGGCCGTGAGCTCGTCCACCAATCTAAGTAATAACAAAACAGGTTAAAATATGAAAATGTTACCTATCCAACTTCAGATCCTTATCAAACTTCCCTGGGCTCAAAATTTACTTTACCACCAGTGAACATGGATTAGTAGTCGCAGTTTGGTGGCATAACAGTCAGATATTGTTGCTGTCCGCTGTCAGATGGGGTCCTTAAATTCCTTTTTGTACAGTATATCTCTTAGTGCTATTCTGTCTGATAATACTCAACCAATATTTGTCTAGCCTAATTTTGAGACAAACTGGAAAATTGTGTCATTTATTTTTAAAATAGTTACCCGGGTATGATAATCTATAATTGAATTATCTTGTTTCAAAATAACGATTGTTGATGACGCTCTGTGACGGAAGATAAATTAAGCCAACGCTTGTAAATTGCACAGCAGTGATCTTTTAGAAGAGAACCTTGAAGTGTGTCGCTTCAGGTGACGTCGAGTGTGAACACAAGTGTCTTCGAAGTTTCCCGGTGTTTTAATTGAAAATATTCGTTTAAATTGCTATTGACTTGCGCTACTGATTCGTTTTGGTGTTGGTTTATATCTGTTGTGCCGTGAGTGTAAATATATTGTGTTTGTTCTATTATTAAAAGGTAAGAATCATGGATGACCCGCACGATCCCGGGGGAGGTTATAAAGGACCACGTGCGCCCCACTCGCAAAACTTTTCTTCTCAGATGGATATTGATCCACCCAATTCCAGAAAACGATCACCACAGTCTGAGGAAAACATTCCCCCTAAAAAATAGATTACCAATCTTTCACAAACTTCGCCGTCGATTCAGTCTACGTACACACATCCCGATTTTGTTGAACGTAAGACCCGATACTCTGAAGATGACATTGCCCCTTTTCTAGTCCACGTTAGTAAGATGGTAACAGATGTGTCTGCTGGTCCTACCTTCAAACCCATCAAATTCGGACAGTTTCTATTTAGAAACAGCATAAAAAATGTAATCCAGGATGGTGTGAAACGGATGGCCGCAACAGGGTTTCAGTGGAATTTAAATCCGTTGCTGCGGCTAATGCTTTTCTAGAACACTCAGCACTTCAGCCGGCTAAATTTGAAGCGAACATCCCATCTTATAATGTTACACGAATGGGAATTGTGCGTGATGTTCCAGTAGAATGGAATTTAGAAGAGCTGGTCCAATCGGTAGAAGTTCGTGCTGGCTGCGGTGCAGTCATTAAAGCACGCCGCTTGAATAGGAAGAAGATAGAAAATAATGTCCCTACCTGGATACCTACCCAATCTGTAGTTTTAATCTTCTCTGGTCAAAAACTTCCAAATCGTATTTTCTGTTTTTTTAATTATCTCCCAGTTGAAGTTTATGTCCTCCCCATTATCCAGTGCAAACTAATATTTCTAAACATATTAAATAATATTTATTCTTTAGGAATCCCTCCAGATGAATGGTAAACTCAAATAATCGTCCCTATCCTCAAGCCAGCAAAACCTAATAACGAGTCAAGTAGCTACCGTCCCATCGCCCTATCATGTACCATGAGCAAAATTTTAGAACACCTTGTTAAAAATAGATTGGAGTGGTTTGTGGAGAGTAGATGCATCCTCCCTGCAAGTCGATTTGGCTTTAGGAAGGGATTAAGTACTATGGATAGCGTAGGTTGCCTTGCAGCGAATATACGCATTGCTCTCTCTAAAGGAGAGTCCTTGGTTGGGGTTTTTCTTGACATTGCATCCGCATACGATAATGTCCTTCTTCCTGTACTCAGGCAAAAAATGCTTCAGCTGTGTATCCCAGAGAAGATGGTTAACTTCATATCTAATCTATTCTTATCTAGAGCCATTTTAATTTCTTCCCAAAATTCTTTACTTCCTCCTAGACTTCTATGGAAGGGCCTCCCTCAGGGATCAGTTTTAAGCCCACTACTATACAACTTGTATACCCACGACCTAGAACTTTCGGTAAATTCATTCTGCAACGTAGGTACTACAATATGCGGATGATTTGGCTCTATACGTCTCAGCCAGGGACTTAGGGGATGCCTCTGCTCGCTTCAACTCCGCTATTAACTATCTCCATGACTGGTTAGGTAATCATGGTCTATCCCTTTCAGTTGTGAAGAGTAGTGTAGTGACATTTTCTCGCATGCGATATATTCTCGACGTCATGTCTCATTTGATGGCAAAATATTCCCAGTGCGAAACTCAGTAAAATTTCTCGAAGTCGTTCTTGACTCGCGTATGACTGGTGTCCAACACATTAACCACATCATCAAATTTTGTTAGGTTTATCAGACTCTCCTGTCCCGTCTATCAATGTAGGTTATATCCTTTATTCCTCACACCTTATAATGCAATTCTATACCGCCCGGACATTGTTCTAAATATCGGAATAAACAAAGATGACCACGGTGCAAACGCTAAATTTAATTCTGTCGTCAGTAGTAAATGGAATCGTTGGCATAATATGTTCACTGACGCATCAAAAATAAAAGCTGACGGCTGTGTAGGCTTCGCTGTCTGGATACCGGAGTACAAAATCATTTTAATCTTTAAGTGTCCCCTTCAAGCCTCGCTTTTTACAGAGGCGCTAGCTATCCTTGAAGCCCTGATGTATATAGAATCACATAAGCTACACAACACGGTGATATTCACTGATTCTAGAAGCTGCCTACAGGCTATCCTTGCAAACCAACTCAGATCCAAGTCAAAATTCCCTTTTGTTCTGAAAATCAAAGAAATTCTTTTTCGGTGTCACGTGTCTGGCATAAAAATCACCCTAACTTGGATCCCGGGACATAGCGGTATAGTAGGTAATGAGGGTGCTGATCAGTGTGCTAAGGATGCCACAATAAGTAGTGATACTCATTACACAACCTATGCACAAGATCTAACGTCTCTAGCCGAGGCCGATCTCATATCGTGCTGGAATGAAGCGTGGAACCTTTCGAAACGCATTAGAGGTAAACATTACGCGGATGTTCAAGACTCGTTGCTCGTTCGGCCTTGGTTTTTTAAATATAGGAAAGCCAACAAGAGAGTCACGTCCACAATATGTAGGTTAAGACTAGGTCATGCTTGTGCCCCGGTTCCAATGGCGGATCCAGGGGGGGGGTCATGGGGGTCATGACCACCCCCTGAGCTGGTTCCAGGATTTAGGTGGACCACTAATTGAATATAATGATTTTATTTATATATTTTGTCACCATACAGATTTTATGTAACTACATACCTTCAATATTTAATTAATTTAATATAATATAATAACTTTGTATAATGGCAAACGTCTGGGAACGAACGCATCTAAATTTGACTATATGACCCCCTTCTGGCGCCAAAGCTGGATCCGCCCTTGCCCGGTTCGCCTAGCTAAAATAAGGGTCAAGGATAGTTCCCTCTGTGAATGTGGGCTCGACGAGGGATCAGCAGAACACATTTTCTTTAACTGCCCTAGAAGACCTTCCCTTTACGAAGTGCTACCGGACACTATCCCCAGACCGACAAATTTCAAATCTTTGTTGAGCCTTGTACATACACCCTATCTAAATATTTTATGCGAATATGTTCACCAGAATAACATTAGACTATAAGTTGTTTGTCCTTACTAACCTTCTAACAATCATTTTTGTTATATATGTATGAGGCCTATAAAATCAAAGGCAGCTAAATCCAAGTCTGTCAAATATTCAGGTAAACTAAAAAAATTGGCCCTAAACACGTCATTACGGATCCTCCCGATCCATCGAAGTACTGCTCTTGCTAGGGCCAGTGTTAGCAACACTCCCGGTTTGAGAAGCTGAAATAACTTTGTTCGGATAGCTACGATATTCTTTATTTTACAGCACATTTATAAAGAATGAGATGAATTATTACTAATAATCTGAATTTTAAATGATAAAACTTCGTTTATTATTACTTAGTACAGAGTAATAATAAAATTTTGGAACTGCTGCATTTGTTATAACATGAAAACACTAAGGCGTGTCCAACTAACTAAACAAGATAACGCCATTGTAAATCCATTTTACGACATTAAGGCGTTTAGCTGCCTTTGATTTGATAGGCCTCATATATTGTTTGTCCTGTTTTAGATAAGTAATTCAACAGTTGATTACTTTGTAAAATAATAATAATTAAAATTTATGTGACCTTGTGCAATCACGAAGCCTACCCAACAAACAAGAGTACAAACCACACCAAAATACATCTGGGCACAACCAAAACCACAGACTATAAACTTGGATTTTGGCGAAGTCAAAAAGGATTAAATTTCAATTATAAAAGAAATTGATAATTGAAGTGTGTGACGAGCTGATAATGAGCATTAATGAAATGTGGATTGGCCGTAACAAGTAAAAAGCAATTAAAACAAGTCTCATAACAATAAAATTTTTGTAACTAGTCTTAACCTACTCTAGTTTTTTTTTGGTACATGAAAAAATCACTCTTATTTAGTTTATATAGTTTCAAGGCTTTAACGATCATGAATATTAATAAGCTGACAGAAACCTACACCCACGCACTCATGTACAAACCTCGATTGATGCAGATTATAAAAGAAGCAAACAGCAGAGATTACTTCATATTAGTCATTTTTCAAATGTTAAGAGTCTTAAGAGCTTACAATAATTTTGGGTATTCAATGTACAGTAGAGATAGAATTTGTTCACAAATAGACGGAAGGAACCAATGCTCTAGGCTTTGAGACTAACCAGCTAAAGTAAATACTATATTAAACTTTCCATTGACAATGGGAGGCATGTAAATCAAGAGACTTTGTGCAGTGTACAATATAGGTATGAAAGAAAAAAAGCTCTAATATCTTAAAAATTTAATGTCAATGGTTTATAGATTTTTATTTTTAATTGTGTTTTTTTAAAAATATTTCATTATTTTTCTAATGGGGAATAATTCAAAAGTTTTTCAATGAGATCCACGTGTCCGAGCAACATTCTTCTGCAGCAGTATCTTTTCAATCCAAGGACATCCAAAGCATCACTGAAAGTAAAAAAATACAATTAAATATTAACATTCACATAGTAAATCTCTACTGTATACAGTACGCTTAATTGACATCGATGAGTACCAGTAATCTATCACTATCAAGTGAATCCGATGCCTATAAAACACATTAAAAAAGGTATAAGAATACTCAAAGCTAACAAGCATTAACAATCTTATTTCATTGCGGCAGTTGGTAGTAATGATTATATCAACTCTGGCCACTTTTTAGATACCTTACTTGTCTGGTAGGATATCATCTTACATTTATCACTTACATTATACCCTTCTATTTCCTCACACTCAAACTGGATATTGCAAAACAGTCCAGAGATTAATCTGGTGTCAAGATCTACCATCATTACCACCTTGTGACCTATGGATTATGATAACCACTTTAAAATAGGTGGGCTGTAAGTATGAGTTGGCAAATAAGAAAAACCCAAGTTAACGGGAATCACCTAAATATTCCGTCATTTGAATTCATAAGAACATTAATATTGTTTCTGGGAGGAACTAAACTATCAAATTACTACATTATATTATGTATGTCAGTTATTTCCATTTTATAGTTCTAGAATATTGGTATGTATAAAAAACAGGTGCAAAACTTAAATTGTACAGTACCCTTCTGTGTAATCCGCCTGTAGCAGGCCTAAGTAAGCTTCCCATTTGTTTCCAATAACTTTCCCGCATGTGAAACATCGTACTGGAATAATCATTTTGTTTATTTCCTACAACGTAAAGTCGTGGTGAGACACTGGGGTTATTATAAAGTATCAATGCTTTAACTATTTATTTGGTTTATAAAACGTATTTACTTTTAATAATAATAGAAGATATTTTAGTTACAAAGTATCATTAAATTTAATGAGAAAACACTGTAATTCTATTCTTTACAATTCACAATAATATTATTTTACTTCGAGATAAAAACTTTTTAGACTCGCAACCGCAACGACAGTCATAGATTACATTTTAAGTGTATTGTCTATGACTTATGATTAAAGATGACAGTGTCACAAGAAAATATGATATTTTTGTTTGTTGATTTCAATCGGCAAAAGGAATGTAGTTTATAGAACCAAATTTTAATGTTTTATTTTTAAAACATTTTAAAACATTGAATGAATGTTCATTTCATTTGAATGGTACATAATTATTTTTTAAATTTCCAAACTGACTTTTAGTGGTTGGATTTTAGAGAGTAACATATGGCTCCTTTTTAACGTTTGAGTCAAATTGATTGACGCGTAGTTGGAGCAGTCTACTTATTATTAGAATATTTTAATAAGTAATCAAGAAATTTACTAAGCCAGTCTTAAAAAATGTGAAATGTATGGTTTTCTCTGTTATTTCAGGTTAAAATGACTTTATCCCTGCAGCAACATATCAGTATTGATGACAGTCAAATGGTACGTAGCATTTCATTTGTGATCATCGGCAAATCAATGTAAATAAATCAAGTTAAAACAACCATTCATTCCGTACATTAGGTATGGGAGAGCATATCGAATTTGTGAAATCTCAAAAGTCCAAAGTTAATTATTTTATTTTGTAAATTTAATATTTCATCAGATCTACATGTGTAATGAGAGTGAATTGTGAACCGTTTGGAATATGTGAAAATGCAAAAGGTTGGGGAAAATGAAAGACGAACTTCAGTCATAGCTTCTCGTATTCTTCCAAAATATGCATTAGGCTGTCAGTTGCTTAATAATAAGTTACTGTGATATTTATTTAATTTCATGTAATTCAACTCCTATGATGTTGTTGTTGTTAACTATATTTCATTTTCTCCTTCAGTGTTATCTGCTTCCCCTCAATATGGGAATCGACTCATTGCAATGCTGCGCTGCATAAAAATATGTTCTAAATACATTTCCAGCTGCTTTACTCCATTTTCTCATACTTGTGTACTATAACAAATGTTTTACGGTTAATAAACCATTATTTTAAGCTTTAAAGTCTGAAGAAACCCTAAATTAAGTAAAATGAAACATTTCGTACAATTTCCATTCGGTCTCATACAATTATTCAGTTTATTCGTTCCAGTTCACCTTTGACTGATGATTGGCTTCAGCTTAAAGTACAAAACATTTTACTGTATGCGTCCCATTTCCTTTGCCTGTACTATATGAACGAATCAATAAAAATGATATTTTGACAATTGACATTAGATTATTAAAAGAAATACAACAAACAAGGGGGTTTTGTAATTTTTTGGTGATAATTTTTCTTACTTTTCTGTTGTATTTTGAATTATTTACAATTTCAAAGGTCTGGCCTTAGCGTTAATTCGGATATAATAGTGAAAATTATCTGACAGTGCTGTTATCAGGCAATTTTGCAGTATGAAATTTTAAATTTAGTTTTTAATTTCATGACCAAAAGCGTTGTTCTCAATTGAAATACAAGAATTCATTAAGATTATTTTAATAAGCATAAAAAAAAATTCTTAATATGATTTCATTTCTGTAATGAAATTTAAATTTATTAGTCTACTAGATAAATTAAAAAAACAAAGAATATATTACAAAGTAGTGAGATTATTGAAATAAAAAAAATGGATTCAGATGATGATATTCAACCTTTGATACATTATAAGGGAAATAGCTCTCGAGAACCACTGTATTTAGAACTTACAACACAGTTAATCAACATTGACCCTGATTTTGAACAGGTAAGGACTAGTTTTATCCTTAATAGATCAAAAAGACTGAATTACTGATGATTTTTAATCAAATTAATTCATATATACATACAAAAAATCTGCTGTTCTATTTGAAAAGGTTCGTGTGGTGGGTGGTTTTGCTTAGTGAGTCATGTAAAAACAGTTTTGACTTCCAGGATGAATTAGCCAATGGCCTAATTCTGATGAAACTTGTGTTTTACTGCATTAGGAAGTGACCTTGGTGATAGAGAGGTGCCAAATGACATGGTGGGATTCTGGTACCTAATTATGTGAAACCATAGGTTTTTTTTGTGAAAAGGCTGAAGCTGTGGGACTTAATGATCTGCAGATGTTGTGAACAGACTGTGGTCCCAAAGATGTTTTTATGAAGGACTTTTATCCTGCTGGGTCAGAACCAGCCTGCTGGGTTAAAATGTGTTACGGTCTGGGTTGGTCTTCCACAGTATATTTGGCGACTACAGCTACGACCGCAATGTGGATGGCAATGCAGATCCCAGCTGATGACGTGCGGTACCCTGCAGGCGAATTCACAGGGGGTCTCTCCTTCCTCAGCAAAACAAGTCTCCCTGTCTTGCTTGCTCCACAGCTTAGGAAGCTGCCCTGATTCAAGGCAGGCTTCAATGAGCTGCACAAGTCGCTCCCCAAGGGCACTGAAGTACAAATCCTAGCCCCGCCGTGAACAACGTCAGGGCAAGGGGTCGCGTCCTTGCCCCATAACCTCGGCACGGTTGCACGAATCTCCTCCTCCGAGATGCTTGGAGGGACCACCTCAGCAGGGGCGTCACCGTTCACGTCACCGCGTGGCGGCGCGCCCATGGGACCCCTCCCAAGTATCGAAGTATGCCCATGTGTGGGAACAGCCCGCAGCTGTCCAAGCTGGAGACGCTTCGTCACCGGGAGCGCCCACAGCCGCAATTTCTTGCGTTGGTTTGGTACGGGTGCCCCAGAGATCCTGATCGAGCGTCTCTAGATACATCTTCATGCTCTGAGACGTGGCTTTGCATCGCATTGCAGTATGGCAGACGCGATGCATCGTACCTCGGAACCAGTTGGCCGCCGACTCCAAGTCAACTAGGCACGCGGCGCCCACACGATTACTGTGGCCGCCTTCACCGCGAGCACCTTGTTCAGGTGCTTCAGTGCCCATCGCGGGAAAGAGCTACGCGGGAGCTCCTTCTTCGCTGCGGGCATCTTCGGTCGGGGCGTTCAACGAGGTGGAAGCGAAGAGCTCGTATCGGACGCACCGATGGTTCGAGAGCGTCTCTGCCCCCTCGAGGACGCGCCAGCCACAGACACGTTGCGCGGCGGACGGAGACACGAATGACACGTCTACATGTGAGTCCCGCACGCAGGTCGCGACCGAACTCCTTCCTGTTCAGAAGATAGAGGCCAAAAAACCACATGACTTGCCTACCCATTCATGTCAAAAAATGTTGTTACTGTGTGAAATTAGGTATAAAATATGAAAAAAAAATTACAAGATAATCTACGCTTTTTGAAATTACGTCATGAAATTTAAATCCTTATACTATGAATTATATACATAATTAAAAAAAATGTATTGTGTAAAACAAAATACTGATATGAGAACAACAGAGAAACTTATCAATTCATATATTATATTATGTTAAGTACTTTAAACATTGTATAAAAGTTTATCAGGATCAGTTACAATTAACAATGAATTATACTAAGCATTAGCCTAATTTAAATAATATTCTTGTTTAACATTTGTGTTAATGTTGTGTGATTGTTATTTTACTGCTACAGAATTTATCTATTATTGTTTTCCTATTGTAAAGAGCAAATAATGTATACTTACAATAAGTATGTGACGCATGTGATTTTTATCTCATTCATTTGGTAAATGTAAAATTATGTACCACTAAATGAGCTTCTAGCCTAATGGTAGCATGTGTCCTTTTAACGTTACCACTGTTTTAAAGTGTCGCTATAATTTCTCAATATTGCAAAATAAACATATAACCAATTTTTTCTTGTTAAACAGGTAGTATATGGTTACCGGAGAACTAGATGGCGAACAATATTAGTACACATTTTCACTGTATTAACGGTCGGTATACCGGCTTTAGTATTCCATTGGTATCCAACTTGGTTCCTCTATATGACCTGTGTGAGATGCAGTTTCCAAGTTGCCGATCAGGTTTTAATTGTTGTAAGTATTTACAAGCTACTTCAATCCATCAAGAATTCAAAGCTTTTTTCCGCTGTGCCGTCATGTCTAATATCTGTCCAACAAATATCTAATCTTCACACTACAGTAGTACATTAGTAATAATCTAATTAGTGATAGTAATAGTGAGATCAAAGTTTCTGTCAATGTTAATGTAATCTATTATCATTTCATTCCAGGAAACATATCAAAAGAAATGTAAAAGTTATTATATTCACAAAATACGCCATAAAAACATAGAAGACACAAGGTAATAAACAGCGATATTACAAAAACATTTGTCTTTATTTGTAATACTGATTATTAAGAATTTTGCAGTGGATTATTCAATGAGGGTTTTGATGTTGAGCCGGGAGATGATAAAAGAAACTTTGAAACTGCTGATGCTATACACACTCCCATACATTTGGACGATGGTTCCACTCTTAGTGAGTATCACCATAATTTACTTAAAAAAAAATCTGGCAATGTATTTTGTAACTGCCGCATAACACAATTATCCTATAACTAAACTACCCCATTTTCCACAGATGCTCTGAATGTTTCTATCAAATTCATTATTCACAAATAGTAATTACAAGTATTCTTTTCTTTCTGGTCGTTCCCTCAATTCTGAGGATCGTGACTGTATGTCAATCTTCTCCACTCGGTCCGGTTCTGCGCCATATGTACCGCTCCCCATATCTGGCTTCCAGTCACCTCCTTGAGTTGGTCAACCCATCTAGCTGGCGCTCTTCCTCTAGCGCGCTTCCCCTCCATCTGTCCGAGAATTGTGAGTTTCTCCAGGCTGTGCAATGAGGATCGCATTATGTGCCCAAAGAAACTCCGGATCCTTTCCTGGCACATAGTCAGCAGGCGCTTGGTGACCTTCAGCTCTTCGAGGATGGAGACATTGGTTCTCATAGCTGTCCAAGGAATGCGTAGCAGCTTTCTCCAGCAATACATTTCAAACGCCTCAATCTTTTTGCGTTCCTTTTTCCTGAGACACCAAGTCTCCACCCCGTACAGGAAGATAGAGAAGACCAACGTACGAACCAGACGCATCTTAGTTACTCGGCGAATATTACGGTCTTTCCAGATTTTATCGAGGCTAGTCATGGCACTTTTAGCCATCCCGATACGGCGTCCGATTTCTTTCTTGCAGTTACCACTGTTAGAGATCAAATTATATATAAATAATAATTACAAATAATTACAAGTATAAAGGCACCTAACACACTTCTTCAATAAGAGCTAATTAAATTGAGCCTATAAAATTTTTACATCATTGTTTCTGAATCAGATGTCCAAAACTACCGTTATTTCCGGCACAAAAAGCAGTCTATAATATGGGACGCGGGTAGAGCGCAATGGGTGAGACTAGCTGGAATCGAAGCTGGGGCGACATGTGCGCAACTTCATGCAAGGGGCGCCATAGCACCTACTAGTGAAAAAAGGATTAGGATGTGAGTTCACATTATGTTATTATTTATGACTAGCTGAGTCCAGTGACGCCGCAGGGCGAAGCTAGTCTAAAAAAGTAGCCTAAGTTACTTCTTATATCATCAGCTACGTAACAGTGAAAGTCTCGTCAAAATCGGTCCAGCCGTTCCAGAGTTTAGCTGGAACAAACAGACAGGCAGACAGACAAAAATTGAAAAAAAAAAGTTATTTTGGTGTATATTATACTGTATATATATGATTCATATGCATATAGTAAAAAGCGATTATTTCAATATTACAAACAGACTCTCCAATTTTATTTATATGTATAGATATGATGTTTGTAAACTCGGGGGTGTAGCGATAAACATTATTTTCCCTGTAATTTATTTGCAGGTTAAATATATACGGCTTGAACGAGATAAAGGTTCCTGTACAGTCTATCTTCACTTTGATCCTCTTGGAAGTATTCAATCCGTTCTACGTATTCCAATTTTTCACAATAGCCGTGTGGCTCGCAGAACCTTACTATTATTATTGTATTGCCGTTGTTTTAATGTCGACGTTCGGTGTTGCCACTTCTGTGATACAAACCAAAAAGGTTAGTTGAATTTTAATCAATAATTTAATTCAAGCATTGTTCTATTTTGATGTTGTATGTATGTTATTTGATTTTATGTTATTTAATTTTGAATTCAAATTAATAAAAACTATTAGAAAGTCTTGTAGCTTATTTTATAGTAGCTAAAAGAGATTCACGGTTCAAAGATTTTATTACAAGATAGGATGCTGGGATATTATCGGGAGATGGGGACAAAAAATCCTGTTGTTTGACTTATATACTGATATGGTTTTGTGTTGCGAATTGTATCATTTTCTAGGATATAACAGCTACATCAAAGTGGCGGAGACTTAGTTTTAAGGCAAGTGGCAACCATATATGTTTATCCAAGTGGGTCATAAGTTCTATCAATTAGCGGTTTAGTGCTAAGCAAAATAAGTCAATAATAATAAAGATATTGACAGTTTTTTTTTAAATGACCCAATTTTCTTTTCAGTCCTCTGACAAAAATTTTGATGTTTTATTTTTATTTTTTATTGCTCTTGTAGACAAGCATACGGCCCACTTGGAGTGGTTGCCGTTGTCAATGGGCTTCAGCAATGCCAGGGGCAGAGCCAAGCCGCTGACTGCCATGTACCTGCGAACTTGTAACTGCGGTTTGTTAATCATGGTCGTAATGGTTCAGAACCAGGAGAGTCTCCGCGCGACCGTGGAGGCTCACAGCACGGTGCGGCTGTGGGACGGGCGGGTGGTGGCGACGCGGGCAGTTTGTCCGGGGGACGTGGTACTGCTCCCGGCAAGGGGCTGCACGCTGCATTTCGACGCGCTGCTGCTCACCGGCACCGCCGTGCTCAACGAGAGCATGCTCACCGGTACTCAAGCACAGACGCTTAATCGCATCTGAAGTTTTTGTTTGTTTGTGGTTTGAAGATGTATACAAGACAAGCTATTATATTTGTGTAGCTATATGTTGTATTTATGTATATTCCAAGTCTTTTTATGACCCTTGTGAGTCCGCACGGGTAGGTACCACCGCCCTGCCTATTTCTGCCGTGAAGCAGTATTGCGTTTCGCTTTGAAGGGCGTGGCCGCCGTTATAACTATACTGAGACCTTAGAACCCATATCTCAAGGTGGGTGGCGGCATTTACATTGTATATGTCTATGGGATCCAGTAACCACTTAACGCCAGGTGGGCTGTGAGCTTGTCCACCGATGTAAGCAAAAAAAAAAGAAAAAAAAAAAAACCTCTCCTTACATTACCGTCTCCTTTCACACCTGGGTTCTTTTTGGTCACACGATCATAACATATATCATGATAACCTGCCACTCTTAGCTTTTTTCGGTTACTGTCGCTTTTTTCAGATTTCCCCTCCGCGTTTAATTTACTGGTGCTTGTTTTCATTATTATAGTTTAATATTTGTATACATCTGTTTGTTTTTCTCAGGTGAATCAGTGCCGGTCGGGAAAACGGCTTTGTTGAGGGTCGACAAACCATTCGACATGAAGGAGCACGCGGCCAGCATTCTGTTCTGCGGCACCAGAGTCATTCAGACCCGGTACTACAACAACGAACCTGTCAGGTCGGTCTCAAGGGAAAATAACCTTTATTTTTTAAGGTTTAGAACTTACTTTTTGTTTTCCTACCTATTCTGGTAACCTCGAGGGGTTATTCTAGATTCACCGAGCTATTAGGTGAGCTTGCGGTGCTCAAACCGGGAGTGTTGCTAACACTGGTCCTAGAAAGAGCCGTGCTTCGCAGAATCTACCACCGGATGGGAAACGCGACCCACTGAGAAGATCCGGTGAGCATTTGTGCTCTCTTATGATACAAAGAAGTCTGTCTGCGAGATCTGCTATCGGCTGGTGTCGGATACAAAGCAATCGAATAAGTAATTATAGTTGACCTTTGTTGAAAACGCTGCATCGCATACAAATTATAATAAATTATATATTTTTCATTACGGCACCGGTCACCGTCCTCGCCGAACCCGTCGCTTGCGACGAAGATCTCAACGAGTAAATTAACCCACAGACACAGCCTACTGAGTTTCTCGCCGGATCTTCTCAGTGTATCGCGGTTCCGATCCGGTGGTAGATTCTGCGAAGCACTGCTCTTGCTAGAGCCAGTGTTAGCACCAACGTCAGGTTTGAGCGCTGCAAGCTCACTTACTAGTTCGGTGAATCTAGAATAACCCCTCGAGGTTACTAGAATAGTTAGGGAAAAAACTCCTACACCGCCAAGTCAGTTAATAGTGTCTTAACACTAAACATACCATAACGGGTCAAATGACCCATTTTGAACTTTTGCATTGAAAATGCACGTATCATCTTATCGCTTTTGTACATTTGACTTCATGACTTTTTCTTACCAATTAATCTACAGTTACATTATACTTTTTTTTTGTTTTGTTTTGTTTATTTTGAGTTATATTTGTCCATATAACGTTATCTACCCAATATGATAGAAATAGGTACCTACTAGTAAGTGTTGGCATGGTTAGTGCTAACATCTAGCAAACATTTTAAAGTTCCCTATTTTGAGGGTACCTCGTTCCCAGGGCCTTGGTGCTGCGTACGGGCTACAACACAAGTAAAGGGCAGCTGGTCCGCAGTATACTGTACCCGGTGCCGGCGGACTTCAAGTTCGACCGGGACTCGTACAAGTTCATCATCATCCTAGCCGGGATAGCGGCGTGCGGACTGGCCTATACCGTGGCCTTGAAGGTATGTTCTAATTCATGTCAACAACATTTTTACTAGAGCCACTTAAATAAATTGCTTCCGCAAATAAAATAATGCATGAAAATATGTACAATATTGTTACGCCGGTAAGAGTAACGCTGTCTATCGCCGAATAGTCGAACGAATATCGAAGGACCTAGTAGCACCTAGAACGCTCGAGAAGTACAACGCCATCTATTGACAGATAGCGGAAAGTACTACTAGAGATGTGTGGAATATTCTCAATAATTCTAGGGGTGAGGTATCGGTATAAGAGCGTTGCAGAGATGGCACGCAGTCAGTCAGTTATCGGAACTAGTCGAAGCGAAATAGCGAACGGAACACCTGAAGGGAAACGGAACAAGAGAATTGAGAGTTTTTTGATTTATCCCGACCCCCAGAGCGTAACAATTTAATGTATTGTTAATTTTTTTTTTTAATATTCAACTTTTTTGAAAGGCCGATGAGTGTTATGTTATGATACAATACGACATTAAAAAGGTCATCGTTCGGTCATCGCAGGCGTTAGAATTAACCCACAGACATAGCCCACTGAGTTTCTCGCCGGGTCTTCTCAGTGGGTCGCATTTCTGATCCGGTGGTATATTCTGCGAAGCACAGCTCTCGCTAGGATTAGTGTTGGCAACGTCGTTAGGTTTGAACCCAAAAAAAATGTTTTTTTTTTCATTTCATAGATAACAAAGATGAAGTCGAATTGTGAGCTATAAGTTATAAGTGGTCACCGGGGCCCATAGATAATTTTACTTTTTTATTTTTTCGACACGTCCAGGCGTACCGCGCTCTCACTCCCAGCGATATAGTCCTGAAGGCGCTGGACATCATCACGATCGTGATCCCGCCCGCGCTGCCGGCCGCCATGACGGTGGGGCGGCTGTACGCCGTGGCGCGGCTGGCGGGCGCGCGCGTCGCCTGCCTCAACACGCGCGCCGTCAACGTCACCGGCTCGCTCGACTGCATGTGCTTCGACAAGGCAAGCGCTACTTGTTTACTGCCGGTAGGACCTGCACCAGTACCACCACCCTGCCTCTTTCTGCCGTGAAGCAGTAATGCAAGTGGGGCAACCGTTGTAATTATACTGAGACCTTAGAACTTATATCTCAAGGTGGGTGGGTATTTACGTTGCAGTTGTCTATGGGCTCCAGTAACCACTTAAAACCAGGTGGGCTGTGAGCTCGTCATTTAAGCAATAAAAAAAAACAAAGCTCAGCTTAGTTGCGCATTGCTGTGGGACCTTACGACTTGAAATGGGTGCTGCTATTCACGAGGTGAGCTCTGGTCGCCATTATGCACCAGGTGGACCGTCAGCTGGACAGGCGCTGTTACAGTAAAAGCTCATTATTCGCGCTTTTTACATTGCGCGTTTTCACTATTCACGGATTAAAAAAATGTGACCCAATTCCTATGTTCGCGGATAAATATTTCTTTATTCGCGACTTTAATCGGTACATTGATAAAAAGGTAGGTAGGTATCCAACCGAATATCTTTTGTAAACGCGCTTTTCCACATTCACGGTTTCTGTATTCGCGACATATTCACAGAATATATATACCCCGCTAATAAAGAGCTTTTGCTGTACTTAAAATGTCAGGAATTTTTTGTTTGTAAATATTACAGTTACAGTAGTACACTTTGCTATGTGAAAGCTTCACTCCGAAAATAAGCTGAATCTTTTTCGAATTATTCAGACGGGGACGTTAACCGAGGACGGGCTAGATATGTGGGGCGTGGTGCCGGTGAGCGCGGCCACCGACCCGCCGATGCTGGGCCGCCCGCAGCGGGACCCCGCCCTCATCAACGACTTGCACGACCTCAAGATGGGCATGGCCGTCTGCCACAGCCTCACGCTGCTCGATGGGGAGCTCGCTGGAGACCCGCTGGACTTGAAGGTGACTTACAGCATAAACAATCATTTTAATGAATACTGGCAGATCCGACAGATATCCTGTGACAAAAATTCATTCAAGTCGATCCAACTGCTTAGTTGCAGTATAGATAAATAACCTAGATACCCACTGCAGCGCCATCTGCCGGGCTGATTTGTGAATCTAAATAATTCAGACCGCCACCCAAATGCATACAAAAAAATTCACTCAAATCGATCCAGTAGTTTAGGAGGAGTTCAGTGACAGTGACACACAGACAGTAGAATTATATATATATAAAGAAAATGACGATATTTTAACACGTGATGTTGACGTGATACACAACGGTCACATCGAGTCGACATACATCGCGACACTAGCGCCACACAGCTTGGTTAATTACAGAGCAATATAGAAGTCGGCACAGTTCACTTCCTACGATACGGTGGCGCCCTCAGTGACGGGAATCGTCCACGTGTTTGTGTAGATGTTCGAGTCGACGGGCTGGCTGCTGGAGGAGCCCGACGTGCCCGAGCCGTCCAACTACGAGGTTCTGACTCCGACCATAGTGAGACCCAAGAAAACTGCCAATATCAACGTCGATGACATTCATGTGAGTACAGGCTTTTTTTGTTACGCTTTTATTAGTTTCAGACGTATGTATATATGTAACGGAGTTTTTGAACATGATTTTGACCCCCTTCAAAACGTTGGATTAACTCGAAATTTGGTATACTTATTAAGGATCGATGACAATTCAATATTAAATTGAAATTCAACAAAAAAATCAAGAATATATAATAGTTTAAAAAAACTAACAAAATACGCTTTTATAGAAAATCCAACTAAAAAATAGAAAATAAATTTTAATAAATTTGAATTAAAAATAGTGAGCAAAATTGATTTTATTGTAAAAAAAGCGTGTAAAAAAAGCTTTGTCCGGTCCACTTATTACATAACATCGTCAACGCTGTCATGTCTTTGCTGTCATAGCAGACATTGCAGCAAGCGCATGAACCAATCACCGCTTTCGTTTTGAAATTGTGTCGGGTAGCCATCACAGAACACAAGATATTTGACAGATGCCTGAATCTCGCTTACGACATTTTCAAGATACGCTTGCAGATATACACGTTCAGAACAACTACGTTCGGACCGTCGGTCTACCGAGCAAATATCACCCGCTCGGTGGAAGATCTTCCCTTTGTCGTATATCTCCCCAAAAAATCAAACCAATCACATAATGTTTATTTCCAACCTCAGTTTTGATTGGTTTTTGTTTCGTACGTCGTTTTGGTTTCAAGTGGGGCCACTTTTTTTGTGAAATTTATTCGTAGTGGAATACACAGTTTTTTTTTTGCCTAAACCTCGAAGCCTGATTCATGAACTGCCTAATATCGTTTGCCTTATATAGATTAGAGTTATGTTAACAAACTTCTTACCATATTTTTTTTTTATCTGTCTATTCATTTCATTGTTGCAGCATCACGCAAAAATTATTACATAGTTTGATTTTGACGATGTCTTAAATTTTCTTCACAGCTCCTTATCAATATTATCTTAGCACATTACACATTAATTGATTTCGAATCATCACAGATGCCGCTGGAGCTGGGCATAGTGCAGCAGTATCAGTTCGTCTCGTCACTCCAGAGGTCCTCGGTCGTGGTCCGGATGCTGGGAGAAGATGTACTCCGCGTTTACTGTAAAGGAGCTCCCGAGATGATTACGATGCTGTGCCGACCCGAGACAGGTGGGTTGTAATGGATACTTCACTATAGCGACATTGCTTTAAACTACTTTAAAGCATATATGGGCCAATTACCCAACCAAAATACAAAAACCCAATTAAAAAAATATTACATAAAAAAGGTACTTATACTCCCTGGCACCCGGGCGGGCCCACCGACGCGCACTCTGCGTGGCTGGGGGCTCCGTCTGTGGGAGAGTTTTGCTGGACTTTCCCCCGGGCGCATCCGTAGTTGGCGGATAACGGGCGGATTCTCTACGCCCTTCACTGGCTGGTTTTACTTTTTATTCTGTCTTTCTTTCTGTGTTGTTTTTCTTTCTGTTTTGTTTTTTGTTCTGTTTTCTTTTATGCTTTTGTGCACGTCTGAACCTTTTTCGGCGTGATCTACGAGAGATGGTGGGCCACTTTTTTGGTCTGCCTTTTTGATGGAGTAGTAAGCCGGCGTTGCTTATGCATCTTCCGGCCGCTGGTCCCATGTCCTCGGCTTCGGCTACAGGTAAACGCCCTCCAGAAGGGGTACCGGTATACCGGCGTGGCTTCGTCGTTGTTGCTCTCTTGAGCTTTGGGCGGTGGTCTGTCGTGTCGCTCGTTTCACTCGGCGGGCCGCCGGCCAAACCGTAATTCTCACCGCGTGAAGGACTGGGGCCGCTGCCGCAGACTGGTTCTGCTGAGGAAGGCTGGGCGCCCCGCGGACTCACCCGCGGGCATTCGCCCCATCGTGTCGCTGGACGAAGCGAACAAAATGCTGGAGAGAATCTTCGCGGCCCGCATCGTACGGCACCTGACCGAAACGGATCCCGATCTTTCGGCGGAGCAGTACGGCTTCAGAGAGGGAGAGCTACTGTTGCTGTTGGTCGATCGTTGGATCGACGTGATTTTGCGAGTGCGTGCCCTCTCCGACGAAGTCGTAACCCGGGTGGGGTGGCAATGGCGGTGTCTCTGGAAATGTCTGGAGGTGTTGAATGCGTTCCCCGTTCCGCATTGCCCTGTGATCGCGGGGGAGCTCGAGTATCACGGTGTCCCCGGCGTACCTCAGCCGGCTGATCGGCTCCTATCTCGAGAACAGTTCGATCGAATGCGTGGGGCGGTATGACGCTTCCCCGTCGAGCGCGGTCGTACAACGCGAGACCACATACAACACGGGACCTTATTCGGACCTCATACAACGCGGGACCTCATACAACGCGAGACCTCATACAACGCGAGACCTCATACAACGCGGGACCTCATACAACGCGACACCTCATACAACGCGGGACCTCATACAACGCGGGACCTCATACAACGCGAGACCTCATACAACGCGAGACCTCATACAACGCGAGACCTTATACAACGTGGGACCTCATACAACGCGAGATCTCATACAATGCGAGACCTCATACAACGCGAGGCCTCTTACAACGTGAGACCTGATACAACGCGAGGCCCACTATAACGCGAGGCCCACTACAACGCGAGGCCCCCTACAACGCGAGGCCCACTAGAACGTGAGGCCTACTACAACGCGAGGCCCACTACAACGCGAGGCATCGGGCTGTGACCGCGACGCAGATGCTTACCAGCCACGGTTGCTTCGGCCGGTACTTACACAAGCTAGCTGGAAGGGAACCGACGGCGCAGTGCCACCATTGCGCAGACCGCGACGAAGATGACACAGCGGAACACACATTGGCGCGTTGCTCTAGCGCTGCCCTCATTGCGGTCATAGGAGAGGTCCTCTCGCTGACGGGCGTCGTCCACGTGCTACCGAGCCTGAGTCGTCACCTGAGTCGACCTGAGGGGGTCGAGGCCGCACAGCGCGTTACCAGCACTCTAACGCGCTGCCGAGGAGAAATATCTTCAAGATAAAAAATGAGCAATCGGTTGTACCGCGTCCCAGAATACCAGTCCAGCGGGGTATTCTGAGACACCAGCGGCGCCGTCTGGGTGGCCTGACGGGCTGCCGTGCCGAGACGGCTGACGTTTCAGAGCCTTCGATTCGGAGACTCCGTCGGCCGGGTTGTCCTTGGGGAGAGCTGCGCCGCTTGGTTGTAATGTTGACCGCGGTAACCAGTGGGTTACTCAGTTAAGTGTACCTCATTCAGGTTCTGACCTCAGAGGGGATCGGACGCTCGGGCGCGGAGTGCAGGTGAGTCGTTTAGTGGGTAGGGCCCGCGGTCTCGCAGTCGCGGAACTCTTTTCTTCTCCCTAAACCATCTAAATATCTAAATACATTTAAAAAAAGGAATTTCATATTTCTGTTTGTTTTTTTATATTGATACGCATAACAGGGTTCCCAGATACTACACCAACCTTAGTAAGAACGCGCCTCTCAGCAGACTAGTTGGGGAATTAAACAATTTGCATAACAAGTATTCTCTGGACGTTTTTGCTGGCACTGTTGACAGTTTTAGACGAGGAGTCTACAACCTTGCTCAATGAGCTTCTTCAATTAAGTAATAGCGTGTTTTGTAGTAAATGTGTAACAATATGAGGTCTTCATGTAATGTTACATATAGTTTTTTTCAATGCATGCAGTCGGTACGTGTAATTGTGTTAGCATTTAGTGTGAAATCAATGTATATGATACCGGTAATGTTCTGTGCTGATGTTGGTACCCAATAAATAAAATAAAATACGTTTGGTCTCTTTTTCAGTTCCAAATAATCTTAGCGACGTTCTCGCCTCGTATGCCGAAAAGGGATACCGCGTCATCGCTATGTCTACCCGGATAATGGAAGCGACGCTCAAGCAGATTCACAAGATGACAAGAGAAGAGGTGAGGCTCACTAGTGCCTTCAGAAACGTGAGGCGTGAGGGGACATCACCAGCAGACCTTTCTGACCCTCATTAATGTTCAAAGCAATCCCTATGGAGATCTGGAATATTTATGATCCCCTCAGCCGGGAGTTGCTAGACTTTCTTATTCTTGTGTTTTTTTAGTATGGCAATTGGCTTCTTCCGGTGCTATTGTTGCCAGTAATAAGCTTATAACCATCTTCAATTATTAATAGTTATTATGCCATACGATGTATTAATAGTTAATATACTTAAATATAATTCTGTTATATGAAAAATGATATAGATGAGATTAACTATATTACTTGAGACTGAGATGAAATTAAATAAAACGAGATGAGGTGGAGAGCAATAAAGTATCAGTAAAATGGTAGTAGCTTGCTGAGAATTCAGTGGACTTTTTGGAGGAACCCGAAAGCGTCACCGTCCAGCGACTTTGTATCATTTTCCCTTTTTTTTCGGGCACTTTCACAGATGCTAAATGCGCAATAAACCATTATTATCCGTTTAAATCTGACATTTTATTTACAACATTAAATTAACAAAATAAACCCAATTATTAATACAACTTCGCTAGTCAAGTTCCGGCCAAAGCGCATTTTTTATGAACGATAAAAAAATAATTGTACCAAATTTTTGTTTTAAGTGTTTTTTTTTTAATAAACAGGCCGAACGTGATCTAGAATTCTTAGGGCTCGTCATAATGGAGAATCGTCTAAAAGCTGCGACCACGGGCATCATACGAGAACTCAAGGAAGCCAATATACATGTGGTCATGATAACAGGTTAGTGCAACCGTTCGCATACCAGTTTGTCTCAGATAGAACATTGTCAATGGATCTTGTGTACTTGTCACGTAACAGGTAACAAAGTGTGTCTCAAAATAAAACAAAAAAAATTGGTGCGCGTGAAATAATGTTGGCTTAGAAAGATATATCATATCTCAAGGTGGGTGGCGGCATTAACGTTGTAGATGTCTATGGGCTCCGGTAACCACTCAACATCAGGTGGGCTGTGAGCTCGCCCAACCCATCTATGCAATAAAAAAAAAAGAGTTTTTTTTAGTCTGTTAAAATTATGAAATTATTTATCTGTAGTATAAAAATCACTAAAGGACCGTCACATCGTCACAGATACTAAACGTTTTATATATAGCCCATCGCTTAAATACATGAAAGTCGATGAAGTTAAGTTCTTTTTTCACTCCATCAAATCAAATCAAATCAAAATAAAAATAAAAATATTCAATATAAATGAAAGTACATACTTGTTGAACGTCAAAAAGAACTACCGCCAATTCACAAAAACTAATCTTCGTTCTGAGAAGAACTGGCAATAAACTCAGCGGGCATGCCTTTTTTTTAATATTAGATTTTTTTTAATATTCATTTGCGGCTCATTACATGATGTCAATAAAATGCTACAGGTTATTTTATTTTTTTAAAGGGATTTTCTGACCTCGTAACTAAGACTTTTAGGTCAAGTATTATTTTAATGCTGCGGATTCAAAATGTCGTGTTTGTCGCAGGGGACAACGTGCACACGGCGGTGAGCGTCGCCAAGGAGTGCGGCATCCTCGCCAGCGGGGAGCGCATCGTGCAGCTCAGCGGTGACGCCGCCGCCCTGTACTGCGAGAGCACCCTGCACGGGGTCAGTCGACTGTAACCTTTCTTACTGGTGGTAGGACCTCTTGTGAGTCCGCGCGGGTAGGTACCACCACCCTGCCTATTCCTGCCGTGAAGCAGTAATGCGTTTCGGTCTGAAGGGCGGGGCAACCGTTGTAACTATACTGAGGCCTTAGAACTTATATCTCAAGGTGGGTGGCGCATTTACGTCGTAGATGTCTATGGGCTCCAGTAACCACTTAACACCAGGTAGGCTGTGAGCTCGTCCACCCATCTAAGCATTTTTTTTTAAAAACCTTAGGGTCGCCGCACACGGACCACCGGCCACAACCACTAAACGCCGCCACCGACCTATTTCCTGTTATTTTCATGCATTGTGGTGATACAGACGTGGTGGTTTACAATATGAACTATCACCGGTTGACTTTCACCGTTTAATAAAAGAAAACTACGACATCATATAGTTACTTTGTTTATTACGAGTGTATGCAAAAATATATATTATAACGATATGGAGTACTTCAGAAAAAAACAATAAAAGACTTAATCTCTTTTAAAATTAATTTAAAAAATTAAACAGTATTAGTCAACCATACGAAACTGAGCTGTATTTTTACCCAATAATAGACTTCCTTCCGTTACACTGAAAAACACTGAAAAAAAATCATTTTAAACAAATAAAGAGTTCTAAATAATAAAGATATAAAGGTTTTTCTTCACATATATTTAATCACTTTGTCAATATCTGTGAGCAGGCGCCGGTGGGGCGTCGTACGTTGCTACAGCGCGAATGGCGCAGTGAGGACAGCGGGCGCGGCTCCTGGGGACAATCCGGCTCCGCTTCAGGCTCGGGCTTTGCCCCCAACGACCCTGAGGCTCCAGCCTCCGAACCTCGCTACAAGATTGTCGTAACTGGTGATACCTGGAGGGTAAGCTTGTTCGATATTGTTTCTATGCAAATATGTTTTATATTGTTATCGGCGTGCTGTCTGGTATTTTTACTCTCGCTGGGTAAGCATAAATACATGAAAACAGTATTAAGGTTTCAGTTTAATTAAAAAAAATACAGAGAGCGTGCTTTGTACAATGACGTCATCGTACATGATCACGATACAAATACTATACCAAAACTCTCTTTTTTATATGGACACCGTCCCCTCTAAACTTTTGTGTAAGTCTGTGGTATATTAATAGTCAAGAAGAATTTCGACTTTTTTTGGCGAGTACGCGAGGAGTGAAGTTGTGTGATTTCTTTTATTTTGTCTATTTAGTGTTTCTTCAGGTTTAAATGTATAATAACGGTGGTTTATTAACTGTCTAATATCTGTGAAAGTACACAAATGTGGGAAAATGAAACAAAGCCGCTGGACGTAACTTCTCGGGATCCTCCAAAAAGTCCACTGAAAAAATTTCAGTGAATGACCACCATTTTACTGAGATTATATTTCATTTCATTTCATCTCATCTCATTTCATTTAATTTCATCCCAATTGATTAATGTCTCAAATTAATCATCTTCATTTCATTTCATTTCACTCCAAATTATGATTTTTCGTAAAAATATGAATATAAATTAAAATAAGACACGACTTACCAGGTCATAACATCACTTAAAAAAAAAGAAGAATTTCTTTAACCGACTTCACAGTAGGTCTGAGTAGGACAGACAATCTGACAGTTCTGAGTAGGTATCGAGGCTTCTTTATTCCAAGTGCACACATACATCATTAAATCTATTTTTGTGGTTTAAATATTTCGCGTTTTTTTTTTGTTTCGACCTCATACTGAGTGGATTAAGGTTTACAATATCTGTGTCGTGTGCAGATCCTGCGCGAGCACTACCCCGACATGGTGGGGCGCGTCGTGGAGCGCGGCGCCGTGTTCGCGAGGATGTCGTCCGATCAGAAGCAGCAGCTCATCGTTGAATATCAGGCTCTGGGATATTACGTCGGTGAGTACCCGTGAGCATTGAGCGTCAGGGGTGTGCCGTGAGTGCGTAGGGCTAACGCCGTCTTACTTACAGACCGCGACGTAGTTATCCATTCTGGTTTGAAGTGTGGAGTAATCTTTATGTAAATATATTAGTAGTGAGATAGATTAAAAAAATTTATAGCATCCTTATCTATAATCCTGTAAGAGTCTTTCTCTCCTTAGACTTTTTGGCGGGAAAGTGAGGAGTGAAGTTGTGTGATTTGTTTTATTTTGTCTATTTAGCGTTTCTTCGTGTTTATTCTATGTGTGATAACGGTGGTTTATTAACTGTTTAATATCTGTGCAAGTGCACAAATGTGGGAAAATTAAACAAAGCCGCTAGACGTAACTTCTCGGGATCCTCCAAAAGTCCATTGAAAAAATCTCAGTAAATGACCACCATTTTATTGAGATTATATTTCATCCCATATCATCTCATCTCATTTCATTTCATGCCAATTGATTAATGTTTTTTTTTATTGTTTAGATGGGTGGACGAGCTCACAGCCCACCTGGTGCTAAGTGGTTACTGGAGCTCATAGACATCCACAACGTAAATGCGCCACCCACCCTGAGATATAAGTTCTAAGGTCTCAAGTATAGCTACAACGGTTGCCCCACCCTTCAAATCGAAACGCATTACTGCTTCACGGTAGAGATAGGCAGGGTGGTGGTACCTACCCGCGCGGACTAACAAGAGGTCCTACCACCAGTAATGTCTCCAATTAATCATCTTCATTTCATTTCACTCCTTCTTTTATTACATATTCGAGCTAGACAGTTCGTTGATCGGATCACGTGCTCCGGCGTGGCTACTGACCCCCTCCCCCGCAGGCATGTGCGGCGACGGCGCCAACGACTGCGGCGCCCTGCGCGCGGCGCACTGCGGCGTGTCGCTGTCGGAGGCGGAGAGCAGCGTGGCGGCCAGCTTCACGGCGCGCGAGCTGTCCGCCGCGCCGCGCCTGCTGCGGGAGGGCCGCGCCGCGCTCGCCACCAGCTTCGGACTCTTCAAGTTCATGGTGGGCTACTCGCTCACGGAGTTCTTCTCCGTCGCCTTCCTCTACTACTTCGACTCGAACCTGACCGACTTCCAGTTCCTGTACATCGACATCGCGTTGATCGTCAATTTCGCCTTCTTCTTCGGCATGACTGAGGCCCACTCGGGCAAGTTGTGCGAGAGGCCCCCGCTGACGTCCCTGCTGGGCCTGGTGCCGCTGTGCTCGCTGGTGGGACAGCTGTCGTTAATCGCGGTGGCGCAGTACTTCGGCTACTACGCCCTGACGTTCTTCCCGTGGTACGTGAGGCATACGTACGCCGGCGAGGAAGAAAACGAGTGCTGGGAGAACTACGTGATCTTCGCGATATCGATGTTCCAGTACGTGATAATGGCGATCGTGTTCAGCCACGGCGCCCCGCACCGCCGGTCGATCCTCAGCAACAGAAAGTTCGTGGCGAGTCTGCTGGTGATGACGTCACTGTGCGTGTACATAGCCGTGTCGCCGGCCGCCTGGGTGGCTTCGTTCCTGCAGCTCCGGATGCCGAAGGACGTCCTGCTGTGCTACCTGGTGCTGGCCATCGCGGCAGCCAACTTCGTCGTGGCGCTGCTGTTCGAAAGATTGGTCATAGAGTACCTAATGGAAGGCAGAGAGATGATTCCGAAATTTTTGAAGGAAAAACGAGTTAGGAAGACTCCTCACTTGATGCTGAAAAGGCAGCTGACTGACATGGACTACCTGGATTGCGACAGCCTCGTGAAGTTTGATAAGGAGGGTGCCATTTCGGATGCCAGTTCCGGCAGAGGTAGCTGATTACTGATTAGCTAATACTTCTGTATGTGATGATATTACGTAAACATATCATGTTATTTAACAATTATACAAATTTTGGGAACTTTTGAATTAACTTAATTATACATAGTGTTTTTAAAATATTCGTCTGTGTTATAAAACTGGCAACACTGACATGTGTATGTTGCCAAAATAGGCAACCTTTTTTTTTAAATAAGCTTAAAATCGATTGTTATGCTGAAGAAAATTTCTACGTTACGTTATAATGTATGAAATAATAATGATAAATCTGAAAAGTTAATTATAGAATAGGAACCCTCGTGTGGCCGGGCGACCATTGGATCTGTAGGTTTACTCTTAATTTCGTAAACTAAAAACCGCTCGTGCTAAAATTGCCCACGATAAATTATTTTGAAACCTACATACTAGTGTACCGAAAGGTCTAAAGCAGCAAATTCTTTTCTTATTGTTGCTGCCGCTACACTAATATTAAAGTTCATATTATAATAAGTTAGAAAAAAATATCTTTAATATTATGCATGTAATTAATTATAAAATATATTTCACAAGAAAATATATTACGTGTGATCTTTATTTGTTAACATTTTTTAATTAAATTCATAGACGCAAAGCGCCATTTATTTATTTATGAAATTTTATCAACTGGCAACACTACGCTTAGATTAAGTTTTATTTTATTAGAGATTAATAGAGAAACGATTAAGTTTGCTAACAATTCCACTACTTTAAGGAAAAATATAGAAAACTTCGTATGTTTTTCGTATGTGTTACACTTAATTTATAAAAATGGTGACGTCACAGAGATAGTATACTTCATTGTTTTAACGTATTTTTTATACGTACATAACTGTTTATTTTGTCAATAAAATACTTTATTTTGTAATTTTAAAATCAAATATCCAAACAACTCATAATTGGAAGTCTTTATTGTCTGTTTTTCTTTTGTATTAAATGAAACAGCTACTTGCACAGTAGCTAGTCGCAATCGAGGTTGCTGTTACATACATTTAAAATAAGCTTCTTAAGCTTAATGCATATGCTTTTTTATTATAATATTATTATAATAAAAAATATAATAATGTAATAAAAGAAAATATAATATCAAGATAAAACATTTGTATTGATTGGTGAGTAAATTACGTGCTTTAGATTCATAATATGCCAATATTATATCATAAGAAGATATAATATGATGGACTTGATTTTTACTAAATACAGCAGAGAATAAAATAATATAAATTTTTGAATACAAGAAAATTTACGTTACATTATTTATGTACGTGTTATACAATTGACAGACTTCGATAATTTAAAGATAATTTTGTGTAAATACACAAAACATTAAATCCATTAAATAATGAACAATAACTTATGTTGCAGTTATGAGAATATAAATATAAATTATAACAATCGTTAGATATATAAAAATAAGTAAATGAATTATGGCGTCATCTTATGGATATTAGATTTAAGTATAATAAATTGTGATAAACTAGTTCCGCAAAACTCAAAGTGCCTTAATTTTTCATTAAAATGTACAAATATTTGTATTTCAATATGTATGTGTATACGATCTTACCAATTTACACCAAAATGCTTAGAAAGGTATTCGTGGGGTCCTGCCCAACTAAAGTGTCAAGTAAATGCAGAATGTGACTCTGAAGAAGCTCGCCAAACAAAATAAATAATAGTAAAAAAAACTAAAAAAATACGCTTTTATAGAAAATGCAACCAAAAAATTTTAAATAAATTTTAATTAAAAATAGTGTAAGAAAAAAAAGATTGTATTGCAAAAATCGTGGGGTGCTTTTCAAGATAGTATCAAAATAACCCTTCTACTCAGATCTGTTCTTAAAATATTTATAACTACTGATACCATGCACCCCACGCTTTTTTTACAATAAAATCATTTTTTAATTCAAATTTATTAAAATTTATTTTAAATTTTTTAGTAGAATTTTCTATAAAGCGTATTTTGTTAGTTTTTTTAAACTATTATTTATTTTTCATATTTTAGTTGAATTTCAATAATTTTTTTCAATTTTTTTTTACATATTGTATTGTCATCGGTCCTTAATAAGTATATCAAATTTGGAGTTAATCCGACGTTTTGAAGGGGGTCAAATTCATGTTACATATATACGTCTGAAGCTAATAAAATCGTATTAAAACAGTTACATTTATTGTGTAGAAGTTGTCTTCTCAAATAGTATTACGGATTCCAAGTATGTATTTCTAATGCTGCTAGACTGTGTATATGTTTATTAACAAATATTGTTTTATAGAATACATCACTACTGCTGCTTGTTGTGTTTTAATCTCACAATAAACCACAGTGGTTTTCGATTTATTTAAGCAACATTGAGATTAAACTCGAAGGTTTAATTTTTCTATTGGAAAAATACTTTTTGTATTTTTTTTTATTATCCTTAATGCACTAAACAAACGATAATTATACTTCAACTAACTACAAAGAATCAATAGAACAGATTATCTATTGTAATTATTATTTTTTTGTTTACATAATTATTAAACGTAATTGTGATATAATTCAAAGATTGTTTTTACTGAAAGAATATTGTAACAAATAACTTTAATTTACGCTTTTGATTTTATTTTTATTATTAATAGAATATAACAGTTTTTTTATACAAATAATGATATATTATGTGAATGTTTTCAATTAACTAGAAGGAATATACATAATATGTGATGAATTTACAAAAAAATAAATTTTCCGTACCAAGAGATTTTTTTTACTATATTCCTGTGGGTAGATTTTTGTTTTTTTAATAATAAACGAATACGGTTGTGCCAGGCCCCTACAGGGCCTGATGCCCAATTAATTTCCGTGGCCTACTTATCATTCAATAACCTTGCGAAACTGAAGATTTCGTTTTTGGAATTTATTTTTTATTTATTTATTTATGGACTTCAGGTGATCCATTCGCTGTTTCGCTTCGAGTAGTTCCGATTACTAACTGACTGCGTGCCATCGAGAACGAGAACATTCCTCATAAGTCGAGTACCTTCGACCTGACAATAGATGGCGCTGTACTTCTCGAACGTTCTAGATGTTACTAGATACTTCGATATTCGTTCGGCTATTCGGCGATAGATGGCGTTATTCTTACCGGCGTAACAGTATGTACTAGAGGAAGAGGCGTCTAATGCAAGGGACGTGTCTAGGGCGACGACGGTGACTGGCTCCTGTGTAATCAGGATTCGGGGAGTAGTCAGCGGCGGCAACGACAAGGCTATTATTAAATTGAATTTTGAATTGTTGTAAAATTTGTATTAGATGTATCAACCTATTATACATTACATTATTTTTTACACATTTATCTAGCCATGAATTTGGCTAATCAACCTACTGCTTCTTTTGAGCAGAAAAAAAATATGACATCTATTAATTTGGAATCCGTTCCAAGTACTTTAAATTAATTACTAAGACAACAGAGTTTACCTCTTGCAGTAAATATGATTTATTTGGACACAGCCCATCAACAAATAATATTTCTTTGAAAACAACTGTGATCAACCTGGTGCATCAGAACTTACAAGGTTTGATGGGTAAAGAACTTGAAATTGATTTGTTCCTAGATTATAATAAAGTCAATGTTCTATGTGTTACTGAACATTGGCTTAAAAAATATGAATTAAATTGTAATTTTAAAAATCACCAGGTTGTAAGTTCCTTCTGCAGAGAGAATGCTATACGAGGTGGCTCACTGATCATTGTTAATAAAGATTATAAATGTAAGGAACGTAGAGACATTGTGAGCCTCTCTGTGGAACGGATTATTGAAATGGCATGTGTAGAGCTTGAGCGATTCATTGTTGTAAGTGTNACAGCTTTTCAACAAGATCCCACTAAACGTTCAATTACTACCTGTTCATAGATTTAAGAAAACTGTTAAGGAACGTTTGTGCAACAAGGCATATTATAAAGTTAAGGATTATTTACTAGATGGCACTACGTGGGAATGAGGCGCTCGCTCCTGGCCTTTTCATTTTTCATTATTATTATTATTTTTTTAATTGTATTTTTTTGACTTGTTTTTTCTTTTATTGTGAATATTTTTATTTATTTAAAAAAAAGAAAATATTTGAGAAAAAACAAAAAAAAAAAAAGCCCGCTGAGTTTGTTTCGCCGGTTCTTCTCAGGACTGTGGCTTTTTTTGGAACCGGTGGTAGAGTTAACATTGTTATTTGTATTTTGACATTCAACAAGTGTGTCATACTGACATCTAAGTTGAAATAAATGATTTTGAATTTGAATTTGAATTTGAATTAAAATAAAAAAATCTTTCAAAGCACTGATTAAACAGATTAAAATGTGTAGTGTGAATCATAAGATATCATATCATTCCTTTATAGCCCAGAACATCAGCTAAGTATATTTTTTAATTTTATACTTGTTTACGAGGTCGTTAAGGTTACGTTACGACCACAAGTCAATAAAATTATCAAAACCCGCAAATAACTAATGAAAACTAAGTTATAACTCCGCCTAGTGCAATTAATTTTCGATCATAAGGTTATCTTGGTTTTGTACCAGTTAGTCTTCATTGTGCATTGTATTGCGCTGACAGCATGTTTGTTGTTCTACTTCTGTCTCTTATTATTCTTTGTACTGCAAACAAACGAAGTTTCGAAGACAAAAATGCGGAATTCCAACATTTGGTTGTGGATGGAAACAGTGGTCACGTTTTTATTGGAGCTGTGAATAAGGTTTATGAGTTATCTGAAGATTTAGCGATCGAAAAGTGGATTCCAACCGGACCTCTAAATAAGACCGATGATAAATTAACTGATAATGTTAATAAAGTGTTGATTCTTGATGCCTCAGGTCGATTGATCACTTGTGGATCAGCGCTTGGTATCTGCTCAATTCGGAACATAACTAATATCTACATCGGTTGTGATGTTCCCATTACCGTTGTTTCTGACGAAGAGAAAGTTTCAACTGTAGCATTTCTAGGAGCCGGTCCCTTAAGTTCCAATCGTTCTACACGAATCCTGTACTTAGCACCTGAAGTAAAATACAATAACGACATCCCTTCAATAACCGGTCGATTGTTGGATAATAGGAATGATTTTGAAATAGCCAAAGTATTATCGGAACATAATGAAATCAACCAAGTTAAGGGAGCAAACATACACAATAATTACTTGTATGCAAAAGATAACAATGTTAACTATGTATATGGTTTTAGTAGTGGAATATACAGTTATTTTTTGAAGACGCAGAAAAAAGAAGATGGCGATTATCACAGTGTTATAGCTCGGGTATGTCAAGATGACGAAAATTATTATAATTCGTACACCGAAATACCCATAACATGCAAGAATACAGATAATACTTCTTACAATCTGGCNTACTTGTATGCAAAAGATAACAATGTTAACTATGTATATGGTTTTAGTAGTGGAATATACAGTTATTTTTTGAAGACGCAGAAAAAAGAAGATGGCGATTATCACAGTGTTATAGCTCGGGTATGTCAAGATGACGAAAATTATTATAATTCGTACACCGAAATACCCATAACATGCAAGAATACAGATAATACTTCTTACAATCTGGCACAGACAGGGTTTGTTCAGAAAGCTGCTGGTTTTTTAGCCCAGTCTTTGGAAATATCTAGCAACGATGACGTTCTCTACGCCGCATTTTGCCCTGGTAATGAAAAATCGTCATCTCCTTTAGAAAAATCAGTGTTATGTGTTTTTTCCCTTCAGAATATCCGTAAAAAGTTTGCCGAAAATATTAAAAATTGCTTTAACGGTAATGCAATGAGAAGTATTGGACTAAAGAAACCAGAATCGTGTCTTAAAACTGATTTACAAACAGACTATGAAGACGTTTGTGGTTTAGGTGTAAATGTACCGCTTGATGGTAGAATTCCCTTAGAAGGAAATGCCCTAATATACTTTGCTGATAAAGTTTCAGCTTTAGTTGCAACAAATGTTCGAGATCACAGTGTTATTATTGCTGGCACTGCGAATGGCCATTTAAGAAAAGTAATTGCCGATAACACAACTCTTGGTGTCGAATACCGGGACATCATAGTCCACGAAAGTCACCCCATTATGAAAGATCTTACCTTCAGTCACAATGATGAGCACTTATACGCATTAACCAAGCACAAAGTTTTTAAGATACCAATTCAAGAGTGCAGTGATTATAAGTCATACGCCGAATGCTTTCAGGACATTTATTGTGGATGGTGTTCACCTAAACAAAAGTGTACTATTGAATCGGACTGCAAGTATGCTCATTATAAAGACCCACATTTTTGGATATCTTCGGACAGTAAATTTCAGGCGGTGATTACTGAAGTTAAACCTAATAATATATTTATTACATCAGAAACGTTACTGACGGTCAAAATAGAGAATGTCGTTAACTTAATCGATCAGATGTTTTGCAATTTTGTCCTTGATGGTGTGTCTTATGTTACAAATGGAACACAAATTGAAAAAGGTACTCAGTGTAAAACTCCAATATTTAATTCGAATAAAACTTATGGTCGCGGTCTCGATCCTATTCCTATTAAATTGTTGATTCAAAATTCATTAACAGAACCGGCTTTTGCAGGGACGATAGTGAATTTTCTTGATTGTAACACGTATTCCTCGTGCACTGAATGTATAGAAAAAACTGTTTGTAAATGGTGTCTGATTGCCAATCTATGCACTCGTGAAGTCAATAATGAATGCATGGAAGATTCTTTGTTTCGTTCAGATAGAAATAAAAGTCAAGATTTTTGTCCTGCAATAATTTCGACGAACGATCAAGAAAAGTACATTCATTCCGGCGAAACAGTTGGTATATATATGAAGGTACGTTTAGTGGATTCTTTTCTCATACAGTCCAGATTTATCTGCAAGTTTCGTGTAGAAAACGGAAAGACGACAACTGCAAACGCACGACTGTTGGGGGACACGCTATACTGCGATCGGGTTAAGTTTGAATACACATCGAATGCTCCAGAAACAACAGTGTCCGTCGACGTAATCTGGGGCGGTTCAAACTTCAAAGCAATTAGATAACCCGGGGAAGAAACATTTCGTTCTGTACAAATGCGATAAAATGGAGAATAATCTAGATACTTGTAATAAGGTACCGAAACAATACGACTGTAAATGGTGTGCGAAATACAATAGTTGTCAGTTTCAAGATTTTTGTTGATATTCTGATTTTTATTGATCTCATCATGAATGTCATTATGAACCAAAATGATTTATGGTTTACTTATACTATCTTAATTTCAATGCGGAAATAAAAATCATTTCAAATATGTACCTGATTTATTACTAAAAGCAATAAATAGATAAAACGTAGAATTTATCAATAAAATTAACAAAAAGAACTAACATTACACATATTACATTTGGCATCACAGTACTTCGAACAATACAAAACAGTATGTAGATATTTTCAAAGCGTCANTTTATGGTTTACTTATACTATCTTAATTTCAATGCGGAAATAAAAATCATTTCAAATATGTACCTGATTTATTACTAAAAGCAATAAATAGATAAAACGTAGAATTTATCAATAAAATTAACAAAAAGAACTAACATTACACATATTACATTTGGCATCACAGTACTTCGAACAATACAAAACAGTATGTAGATATTTTCAAAGCGTCATTACGTCTAAGTGATTTCAGATTATAAAAGGTAACAAATTAAACATATCAAACTATTCTGACGTCAGAAGAAATTCTTAGAAATGCAGTGGGACTATGTTGAAGGCAAACAATATACCAGTTTATATGAGCTTGTAAACACAAAAGTATCCTTAAAAGCAGTCTAAAGCTTATTCTTCGTAAAACCGAAAAGTAGAAAACAAACAAAATTAAACCTTCATGATGTACAGTCAGAGACATTTGAAAACCCAATAAAATATTTTATATCAGTTACGTGTTTTGGAAATATCTTCAATGTACAGAGAAACCTGACCCTATAATGTGTATTGTATGGATCCTATATGGATAGAGAGTAGATTCCTGTTCTCATTTCCGCGGGAGATGTCCCGGTTTTGGAAACATTTATTAGGAGTAACAGACATTACTCCTTCGTTTTGTTTACTTTATTTATTTTAATTAAAGAAAGTATTTGTTTTCGATTCCAGCGCCCATCACAAATTTATCTTCAACCAAATGTTATTGAATACAATAAATCCAAGTAGGTGAAAATGAATTTCAATCAATCAATCTTGAATTAATTTTCGTCATTAATCTTCAATTAAATATTATCAAATATAAAAAAAACTAATAATAGTTAGCGAAAATGAATTTTGCTTTTATTACGCAGGTAATAACGTAATACGCAAATTTTAGGGAAAATATCTACAAACCAATTTAACACATTCATAATTGCAAAAACTTCACAGTGTTAAAAATTTGAGTGTCACTAAATACACCATACAAGGAAGAGTGTAGATGAATTACAACATTTATCTAATAATTAGCATTAGATTTCCAAATATTCCACAGATAAACAAACAATTACGAAAAATGTAAAATATTGAAAATTCTCAATTTTATAAATCTACATTATCATGTTACTTTATCAACATTTTTGTCTTTGACATCTGTTAATATTTGAGACCTGGACATGTTAGTGTATGTTAGTTGTCCATATCTTTTAACACATCCGTAAACTTCAAATTGACGAATCAATTAGTTTTAATAATTAATTTTCAAGAAACGGTGGGAGTATAATAATTAAAATTGTACTTATAATATTTATGAACTTTTGAAAGCACCTTTCATGTACTATAAAATGTAGCGATAACCTATAAGAATTCGATTAGATCGCAATCATATAGACAGTTAATTTGGATAATTTAATTCGGTTAAAACAACCGATCTGCTATGACATCAATTTCTTTCTACAGACAAACCACATTTTAACCTTTAAAAAAACACGTAGGGTTTACAAGATTGATTATGAATTCACTCTGATGTGATTTGAACAGTATTAAAATTTAACACAGGGTCTTCGTTCAAAATGCACCACCAAATATTACGAGACGTAATCGCATATTCATCACTTAAACTAGAACGTTCTAAGCAAGACGAATAAAATATTAAAAACTAAATCACGTTTCTTGAAGATGCGTTGATTTCAAAATTTACGCCGCAGTTTCGAGAAGAAGCTGTAAATAAATGGATAGCAAAAAGCAACGATTATAAGGGGAGAAGAACCAAAAAGGACAAAAAAGTATAATTTAAGTTACAAATACAAAAAAAAAAAAACATACAATAAAACATTTAAATTAAAATGTGCAATTAATAAACTTACCTTAAATGAAATGTGCTATTTTGTGCGAACTTTGATTCGTGTGTCGGTCGGCCGAGACTGCATCAAATTGCAAGACAGTACTTTTTTTTTTTTTTTGCTTATATCGGTGGACGAGCTCACAGCCCACCTGGTGTTAAGTGGTTACTGGAGCCCATAGACATCCACAACGTAAATGCGCCACCCACCTTGAGATACAAGTTCTAAGGTCTCATGTATACTTAACTCTTAATTGGGAAAATTACATCATTGGATTGTACAATACATTTTTGATTCATAGAGTTCTTTTAGTTTTATCATTAATTTAATTCATTTGTTTCATACGTCAATGATTGTACTCTTGTACGCCGATCGATAAGCCATTAAGCATAACAAGTCTAATAAAACTCAAAATTAAAAGCATTCAATATTTTTTGCTAAAAATCAACCAATTTTAAGCACGCTTTCATAAGCATCAGCGGTAGGCGACGGCTTGGCTCTGCCCCTGGCATTGCTGAAGTCCATGGGCGACGGTAACCACTCACCATCAGGTGGGCCGTATGCTCGTCTGCCTACAAGGGCAATAAAAAAAAGAAGCTTTCAGAGGGTTTCACGGCAGTTACAGATACAAGATTGTCTATATAGTTAAGCATTCTGAAGCAGCCCTAACCAGATGTTAATGCAGAACGCATGAAAGTGACAAGTGAATTGACGTGCCAGGTGAAGAAAATTAACATGCGGCTTATGATGTAATGACTAGTTTACAATTTTTTTTATTAAAGTTTCATTTATACAATACTCGCTGATTTTATTTCGATTTGATAATGTGCTTCAAATTGTATTACTATAGTATATAGAGGTAGAGGCAAAAAGCTGCACAACTCCGAAAAGATTCACATCCAAAACTACTTTATATTGCAAAACATTGGCAAAGAAAAATAAAATAAAAACGCAAAATATTTCGAGAACTTTCTCATATAATATCTTACATTTAATAACTTACAGAGAGACTTCACAAGCAACAAAGCGCCGTGTTAAATAAAATATATTTATTTATATATCAGTAGTTCACATTAAACTAATCAACTTTTTTTTTTGTATCGATACTTTTAATCGATGTTATGATTGCACATCTCTAAAGTAAATTAGTTTAATGTGAATCGGAAATGCTTTTCAACGATCTATAAAGAGTTTGCCGCCTTTGTGACATGAATCAAGAATCAAGCAATCAAATAAAATATATTCGCATTCGATTATAAGGTACAATAAATACGCTAGCAGATCTATGTGGTAAGACATTTAAAATTCCAAACAGCTTTAGCCTAAACTATTCCAAGCAAATTATAAACATCGATTACGTAAAAAATAGTAATAATATCGATTAATATATGTTTTTCGTAAATGTCAAAATGCTTTTGTTTGATTTTTAATTAACATCTCGTTAAATTCTATGAGAATTGAATTATACACAATCATCTTTACGAGGCAAGATTAAAGACAAATAATTAACTTCGTTAAAATATCTCGTATAAATTATAACAATGTATATAAAATCTCGCTGATTTAAAATTTAAAAAAGAAAACTTCAAATAACATCGAATAGAAAAAAAAAAGATTTCTAAGAAATCTAGTTAAATATTAGTCAAGAATTAAAATATTTGACGCGTAAATACTCGTTTTTGTACTTAATAGTACTTAGCGTACGACAAACTCAATAGTATGTAATTATTTCTTATACACATAATAAATCCTTTAAGATCCACTGGAACACAGATTCAACATTTACATTGTATCGCAAACAAAACGATATTTTCAAAATTTAATAAAAAAAAAATGTGTAATTAAATATTTGAATTCGATTCTCTCCTTATATAAACATTACGAGATCACTAAATTGTATCTCGAGGGTTGTTTTATCATTCGTAATTTAATCGAGACGTTTTTAATGTAATCGATTTGTTTATTTGTTCGATTAAATCGATACGCGACTTTTAATGTAATCGATTTGTTTATTTATTCGATTGAATCGATACGCGACTTTTAATGTAATCGATTTGTTTATTTATTCGATTAAATCGATACGCGACTGCCTCGTGCACGACCCTCGAGTTCAGTTTTTGTTTTCACAGTTGTAAACAATCGGATCGTTTCGTAAATAGCAACAACGTTAATAAATAGTAAAACTAAAAAACTATATGGTACATTGTTTTTCTGCGTTCGACGTTCGTTCGCTGAGAATTATTTCTTCCGCTTTAGCTTCGGTATTCTGCAATGGTGCGGGTGATGTTAGTGCAACATCCGTGAACATAATGAAAATGTGAAACATTTCTATATATACCAAGGAAGGAAAGGGTATTTGGTTTAAGCGATATTTTGCAACTTTTATTTTTATTGCTTAGATGAGTAGACGAGCTCACAGCCTGGTGTTAAGTGAGCCCATAGACATTTACAACGTAAATGCGCCACCCACCTTGAGATGTTCTAAGGTCTCAGTATAGTTACAACGGCTGCTCCGCCCTTTAAACCGAAACGCACTACTGCTTCACGGCAGAAATAGGCGGGGTGGTGGTACCTACCCGTGCGGACTCACAAGATATCCTACAACCAGTAAAAACTACACTTACTCTAGAGTAGTGCCATTGAAAGTTTAAAATTTGGAAAAAAAAAAATCAACAAAAATAACTTCTTCAGCTGTTTGAATGGAGTAAACTGAATTGAGGCTCAATTAAAAACATCGAACTGTTGATGCTTAATTAATACTAAATAAAATGCACTTTTAATTACAAAAATAAATGAAGCTTATTAAGCGAAATGTCACTTAAACCAAATAGCCTTCACCTATATATACTCATCAAGATAATAATATATTGACCCTAAAAAACGAGTAAGCGTGTATTAAGGTTGTAAATGTTTCACAATTTCAATAATGATGTGATAATGTGAAGTTAAATTTGCAAATATTATTGTATATCTCGTCCGATCTCGATGTGTCCATCATAGGCACCATAATAGGACCCGGTGCTCTCGTGCTATTATTTACAATTGTATACATGTTTATAACATACCATTAATGTGATATTCACAACACCGTCGTGATTTGTCTACTGACGCTGATCGATTACACTTTTATCGATATTTTTCTATGAGTATACATAATATGGAAAGAATTGTGGACAATTTGTGGTAAGTTAACAAATTGCCTTTGTTCTAAAACCGGAATTTAATTACGAAAGTGTCACTCCGATCCGCCTCGGCAGAAGTTATTACTGTGGTTTGTACTTAGAGTGTACATAAGTAAGCTTGCTTATGTATACTCTAAAGGTTTGTATGGGGAGTCACCGGAGGCGGTACTTACCCGGAACTCTTCTTGTGTTGTGATGACTGCGCTTTCTCAGACTCCAGTAGTTTTGTGCTCGAATCTTTCATGAATCCTAAAACGTTAACATTGTTTTAATTAACGTAATTAAAGTTTCCGTAACTTTATATTTTCGAAGATAAATAATACTAGCGAACCCGCCTTCGCTTCGCTTCGGAAACTGTGATTTATTATTGATTTTTCCACTATGTAATGGGTGTTATTATACTTAAAAACCTTCCTCTTCAATCACTCTATCTATTAAAAAAAACCGCATCAAAATCCGTTGCGTAGTTTTAAAGATTTAAGCATACACAGGGACAGACAGATATAGGGACAGAGAAAGCGACTTTGTTTTATACTATGTAGTGATGTAACGAGATACTAAGCAAAGAAAGTATCGAATTCGTCGTGGCTTAAAGGCTAAGACGCCCGGTGCATTCGTGTCGAGCGATGCAATGGTGGTCTGACATACGTACTTAGCAAATGTTTACGATTAACTTCCACGATGAAGAATAGCATCGTGTTATAAATAAAAAAATATAATTTGCGTAAACTCAGATGGTAGAACGTATTCACCCTGCGTATTTCTGTCGTCAACCGGGGTACCCGTTGTTCTGTTAAAACTGTGACCTTACAGCTCATGGTTCGAAGTGGGTAACGGCATTTACGTTGTAGATGTCTATGGGCTCCGGTTACCCCTTAACACCAGGTGGGCCGTGAGCTCGTCCAACCATTTAAACAAAAAACATATTATAATATTTCTAGAGTACCTTTTCCGGAGGAGCCAAAGACGGAATTGCCCAGATTGTTGAGACTGCTCGTGAAACTATCAGCTTCCTTGGTCAACGAGTCCGCCACGGCTTGTTCTGTCTGTTTCACTTCCCCCTTCACCTCCTCCCCAACCTCGCCGAGCCTCTCGCCCGCCTCTTCTAGCCTATTTTTAGCTAGACCCTTTACATCTTCAAGTTTATTGTCGGCGGATACTTGGAAGCCTTCAAAAGATTCCTTTACGTTTCCGAACAGCTCTTCAGAGCCTTGTCGGACGTTGGAAGCGGCTGACTGAGCTCCTCCGAAGACTTCTTTAACGGAATCATCGAGACTGTCGAAGGTATCTCCAGCCGAACTTTGGAAGCTGCGCAGGGTGTCCTGTGTTGAGGTGCCCACGCTATCCCGGATATCAGCAAACGTATCACGAGTGGAACTCTGCAAGTTTTCCCATGTGTCTGTCGCTTCGTTCATCTTATCCTTAGTTGAACTTTCGACCTTATCGAAAGTGCTTAAGGCAGAATCTTGCACGCGACCGAGCGCCTGTTTGGACGACTGTTGTAAGTTCTCGAGCTCGTCTCTGCCCGCGTCGGAGATGTCGTTGACTTGACGTCTGACGTTAGTTTGGAATTCAGCTCGTTTGTTTGCGGCGGCGTTTAACGTGTCCTCGGCGGACTTCTTTATCTCGTCTGTCGTTTTTTCAGCTTCCCGTCTTATTTGGTCCAGCTCGCTCTGTGTAGCGCCGGTCGCTTTGTTCGCTTGGTCACGAATGCCTTGTTGTATTTCGTCTTTCTTGTTGACTATTGCAGTGCCTACTGCCTGGGTTGTATCTTTCACGGCTAGAATAGATTCGTTTGCTTTTTCCTGTATAGTATTTTTGATGTCCCCTGCTTTATCGTGGACGGCTTCTTTTACTTCACCTGCAGCGTCATAGACTGTATCTTTAAACGCTACGCTTTTAGCGACGGCTGCGTTTTTAATGTCGCTTGTCTTTTCACATACCGCGTCGGTGAGTTCGCTTCCTTTATTGTGAATTTCATTGACCTTGGATTCTACAGCACCTTTAATTTCACTAGTTCTATCTTCTATGNCTTGTCTTTTCACATACCGCGTCGGTGAGTTCGCTTCCTTTATTGTGAATTTCATTGACCTTGGATTCTACAGCACCTTTAATTTCACTAGTTCTATCTTCTATGCTAGTTTTAGCAGAGTTAGCCCCGTCTTGTATTTGACGCATAGCACCGTGTGCGGCATCTTTAGCATCAGCCGCAATGGATTGCGCAGTTTCTTTCAGTTCATCTGCTTTGTTCGCTGCGGCAGATTTAACATCATTTGTTTTGTGTTCGATAGTATTTATGGTTTCATTGGCCTTGTCGTCAATTGCACTTTTAGCTTCCGAGGCTTTCGCGAAAGCAGCGTCTTTAGCATCATCAATGGCACCTTTAATCTGTTCAGTTTTATTGTTTACGGCATCTTTCGTTTTTGTGACTTTGTCCTGAATGGCATTTTTGGCATCTTTCGTTTTGTCTACCACGGCAGTCTGAATTTCATTAGTTTTATCCTTAACAGTGGATTCGGTTTCGCGAATGGCTTCTTCGGCAGCTTTTTTAGCTTTGTCGGTTTCATCGTGAATTGATTTTTCAACAGAATCTTTCGTGTCCTTCAATGCTTTAGCTGCTTCAGCAGTTTTCTCCTGAGCACCTTTAACAACAGATTTAGCATCTTCAGTGACTTCATGTTGTTTTTTGGCAATATCTTCAGAGAGTTCATCTTTTTTAGCAGTAGCTTGGTTTAATAAATCGTTTGCGGAATCCTTTCCTTCCGAGATTTTTCCTTTAATTTCGTCTTCAATTTTCTCCTTTTCCCCAAAAATGTTATGGACGAGCCCAGTAAAGAAGTTCTTTCCTTGTTTAGATTTTTTTTTACCTTCTTTTTTAATATCTTCTTTAGCTGCCTTTGCATCAGCTTTAAGATCTTCTGTGGCCTTTTTACCTTTTTCTTTTGCGCCTTCAAATGAGTCGCCCAAAGATTGAAGTTTTCCTTTAGTCGCATCCTTCACTTTTTCAACTGTTTCTTTAACATTTTCTTTAGTATCAATGGCTTTGTTACACAGATCATCCTGCAGATCGTGGACAGTATCAACGACTGCAGCTGATGTTTTCTTAACTTCGACTTTGATATCACTCTCAGCTTCATTCTTCTTGTGTATCAGATCATCAGAGGCTTCTTTTAATTTCTTTTCTGCTTCTTTGGCTATTTCCATTTCTCGAACTCTATGCTCTTCAGCCTGCTCTCTAGCCAGAAAATCTATAGCCAGTTCCTTCATTTTAGCTTTATCTTTTACAATCCCTGCAGGTAATGTAAAACTATTTATGGCGTTTTTCGTAGCTTCCTTCGCGTCTTTAGCCTCTTCCACTAAATTGTCTTTAACGTCAGTTACTTTAGTACTAATATCATCTTTGATTTTATTGCCTGCATCTGTAACCTGGTGCAATTTATTCTTCGCGGAATCTCCCGATTCTTCTATCTTATCTTGGGCGCTAGTTTTCAATTCTTCTCCTTTTTGTTCCAAATTATCTTTGATATGATCAAGTTTCCCTATTTGGTCGTTAACTGCGTCGCCAACTTTTTGCTTGATATTATCTTGTTCTTTTTCCAACTTATCAAGACCTTCTGCCAGTTCGTTGTTGATCTCATGTTTTGCGAAATTAACTTGCTCGATTCTATCGACCACATTGGAGGTTTCATCGTGCCGATGTTTTTGTCCCTTCTTGAACCTTCCCTCGCAGCAGCCTACATAGAACTGGAACGGGTCTGTCTTTTTGTACTGCACAGGAGTGTCGACAGGTTGCATATTAGCGTATTGTTCGTACAAATCTTCTTGGATATCCTGAAGAGGTGGCTTCTCATCTTCGTCGACTACTAGTTTAGTAGTATAAACGTTATCGGTGAGGTCTTCGTCATCTTTCTGCTGCGGCTTCTTCTGTAAGTCTTTGAACATATCATCGACTTTGCCGAGTAACTCCTCGTTTATAATTCTGGGTGCTGGCTTCGGTGGGCTTTTGTCTTTGGGCTCGCGAGGTTTTGGTTGAGGTTTCGGTGAGGATTCCTTATCTTCATCATCCTTTTCTTCGCTGTGACTGAACACGTTCTTCACTTTGTCAGCCAAGCCGCCAAGGAAGCTAGTTTCAGGTTTCTTCTTGCCTTTCTCGAGGGTGTTCTGTGGAGTTTTGTCCTCGTCGGAATCAAAAGTTGCCTTTACTTTGTTTGAGTCAACATGTAAGGTTCCACCGTTAACTGTAAAATCAAATACGATTATTTATATTTGAATTTTTTACATTGATCGAAGCTGAATTGTAATTATATTATTACTCACGTTGTGGTTTTGGATCGATAATGTCTTCATCTTTCGTGTATTTGATATTGCCGTTTGTAATAATTAAGTCCTAGAAAAAAAAGAAAATTAAAATAGACCTTTTTCGATTCCAAATAAATGTGTTTAAGTATTATTGTCCGGGATCACTCACGTGGCCGTTGAGTTGTTTGTCTCGCGCACAGGGTGAGGACCCTGGCCCGGTGCTGTGGTTGTGCTCGCCCCAGTGGAAACTGAGCTCATCCTTCAGCGCGTCGAAGCCTGCAACGTTTTCCAAATAAACAAGTCAAACAAGTTTAGGTAGGTACCACCACCCTGCCTATTTCTGCCATGAAGCAGTAATGCGTTTCGGCTTGAAGATTGGGGCAGCCGTTGTAGCTATACCTTAGAGCTTATATCTCAAGGTGGGTGGCGCATTTACGTTGTAGATGTCTATGGGCTCCAGTAACTATTTAACACCAGATGGGCTGTGAGCCCATCCACCCATCTAAGCAATGAATAAAAGCAAATTACGACAAAAAGTTCCTTTAGATTTTACCACGTAAACGGTTAATTTGTGTAAAGAAGAAATAAAATAAAAAATATAGACAATTATCGTATTTATAAATTAATCACTCATATCAACAAGATTTATCCAAGTACTTCTCCGTTTGATTAAGCTCCACTTCGTGTCAAAGTTCCGATTAAATTTATACCATGACATTTTAGAAAAAATGATGGCGTGTTAGAACGGCGGCACTTCTTCTCGTCCCTTGGGCGTCATTAAAGGCGACTGTTAATCGGACAGTGGACAGCAGCACTCTATATTAACATAAGAATGTATCGGTGCGTACCGGACTGGTCCAGGTTGAGGTAGTCGAGCTGGCTCTTGGCTCTGGGCGCGACGCGCTCCGGGAGCTCCACGTCCAGCACGCACGCCGGCGCCTGCGACTGCTCACCCTTCGGCACCTGGAACACGAACCATATCATTACCGTTATCCGCAGCTTCTCAGCCGACCATATTTAAACGCGAACCGTCGTTAAATCGACTCTCTACTATAAAGTCCCATGAGACAGACGTTATTATTATGTTTTATTTATTTAGTTATTGCTTAGATGGGTGGACGACCTCACAGCCCACCTGATGTTAAGTGGTTACTGGAGCCCATAGACATCTACAACGCAAATGCGCCACCCAACTTGAGATATAAGTTCTAAGGTCTTAGTATAGTTACGACGGCTGCCCCGCCCTTCAAACCGAAACGCATTACTGCTTCACGGCAGAAATAGGCAGGGTGGTGGTACCCACCCGCGCGGACTCACAAGAGGTCCTACCACCAGTATTTTATTGTGTGTGTATCATATAGATTGATGTTGTATTTTTTTAAATGTTGTTTACGACCATATATAAAATATGATTATTATTTCAAATTATGCGAAAAGTGAACGTGAGTTACGTTCTAATAAGTGTCAAAAGGGACTTCGTAATCGGAATAGAGTTATAGTACGTATGACGTGCGGAGCGTCGGTATACCGACCATTATATTACCGTTATTAACCGTTATTGATTATCGAACTGTACTTAAGTGTCTTAGCGGACAAATGTATAACGTTTTTAATAAGTTAATAGCACTTATATAATATAACCATTTGGAGGAGGCCTTTACCCAATCCGGGGTTCTTGCTAACTAAATCTTACAACAACTTTTTAATTACAAAAATCTTTTATTTTGCATCCTAAATATTAATACATACATTTATATTTATTTGTTCTTAAAACTTTGTAAAAATAAGAAATAAATGGCGTATTTATTTATTTTATATATAACCATAATATATTTCGCTGTGTATGTAGCATTGATTTTTAAATTAAAGTTTTAATTAAGTAAAGAGGTTTTTTTTTCTACATTTTCTAGGAATTTCTGCAAAATATATGAAAATAAGCTCAACACTAAAAGGGTTAAATGTCTGAATTTGTCTAAAAACCAGTTCGTAACAAACCTTGGGTTCATTCATGAAATAGATCCTGCCGGATGGATTTTCCTCGCGATGTTTGACGCGCACCGTGAATTCTGCTCTGTTATCTTTGAAAGCCTGAAAACAAATGCGATTTGTAAAGAATATTTATTTGCTAATACTATTCGCGCGCCACTTATTGGACGCTGATGGTGGTATGTCGAAAACCACCCCTCCAAGGTCTACAGCCAATGCACCAAGTTCAAAGTACTTAATATACTTTGTCAAGACTGTTGGCATTCGTAAGTATTTTTTATTTTTTTATTTTATTTATTGAGTAACATAATACATCAGCACAGAAAATTACAGGCATCATATAAATTGATTTCACACTAAATGCTAACACAATTACATGTACCGACTGCATTCATTGATAAAAAAAAACAGTATATTATAACAACAAAATAGAAACTAGCCAAACTGGCCAAGCTTCGTCCTACGTGTGGCAATCTAATTTTGTTTGTATAGTACTCTATTATCAACAGTCGAAGTCTTCGTGGTCTGAAAGATAAAACGACCGGTACATTCGTATCGAGCGGTGCAAATGTGCCAGTGTTCTGTGAATCTCCCAGACAGGTACTAATTTTTGTAATCAAATACCTACTTAAGATGTGTTCCGAAACCACATCACATAACTAGTTTAGCTTTTATCTAAGAATGTTTCGATACGTCTAAAAAAAACTTAAATATTACCATGTCAAGTTATTTTTCTAGTGATCTATGCAAAAAAAAGGAACATCAGACATGTGAGTCGACTATTATCAAAGCCGGCAATCTGACTTTTGGACAATGATTGGTAAATCAGAAAAACGAATTATTGACTTTGTATTCCATTGGCAGTCACAAAACTCTTCGGAACGACATCTTAGATAAATAACAGGTTAAGTATTAACCTTTATTTAATGCAGGTTTTGAACCGTATTCTTTGAAGGAGACGATTATATTCAAATCAATCTGTATTGACATATCAATAAAATTTTTTGGTCCAAATGCACAGATTGCCACCTTTGATAATAGACGACTCATGTCTTAGAATCAATTTTATTAATCTGTAAATGTATGTTAACTGTAAATTTCTACTGCACTCGCGTTTTTGGAATTTAACACAACTTATTAACCTATATTTCATATTCAATTGAGTTAATAATGAGCTCCCCTCCACGGTGTTTCCCGAGTGCTATGACATGTCCTTCTTTAAAAGAGGCTTGTGGAGAGTATTAAGCGGTAGGCAGCGGCTTGGCTCTGCCCCTGGCATTGCTGAAGTCCATGGGCGACGGTAACCACTCACCATCAGGTGGGCCGTATGCTCGTCTGCCTATAAGGGCAATAAAAAAAAACAATTCTTCAGAGCACTCCCTGCTGTGTGAAGTGCTGAATTAGTACAGGATATAGGGGTATAGTTTATTCACCTCGAAGGTCAGCATGGGCTGAGTGCCCGACTTGGTGACGGGGACCAGGTTCCCGGAGAACTCCAGGTACACTTCCTTCCCGTCGAGCAGCCGGACGCTGGTGGAGTGGGCCACCTCCGTGTAGTGCTCCTGTACACGAATACAAATTACATTAGAGGAAATCATTTACTATATGAGTCGTTTGCAACGGGCAATGGTGGATTTACACTAGGGGCAGTCGGGGAAAGTGCCCAAGGCGGCAAATTTTTGAAAGTGAAAAAAAATTTTTTTTGCCTTATCTAGATTGCTCAGTATAATTAATTAATTCTATTTATTAACAATTTTCTGTTTAATTGATAATTCAATAAATTCAATTCATCCATTATTATTTGTGAATTATAATTTTGGCACTTTTGGTAAAAAAATTATAATCAAAATGATTTAATCAATTTATTTCCTTGGAGATTTAAAATAAGAATAGTTTTACTATTTTCTGGAATTAAAGATTTTTTAAATTATTTTTTTATTGATGTAATATAATTACGAGTCAGCCTTAGTACCAAATTTATAATTGTTAGAAAAAGAAACAAATATTTATTTATGTTTTTGGAATATATAACGTATAATAAAGTTTCTGCAATAAATTCGTTATTTCAATTTGAAAAATAAAATATAATATATAATAAGTTTAAGTAAAATTCCAGTATTGGGGTAGATCTTTCTCCAGAGAGATAGTGGAGGCGGCTGCTTGAAGATGCTAGCCGTACCTGCTGCAGTAAGGTTTCATAGGCGTATCTGTCTGTGATGGTCATGACTAGGAGCCGGCCCTCGAGCGGGTCCAGCCGCTTGCCGAGCACCACGATGCGAACGTCAAATGGCACCAACAACATTTCCCTGTAATATTTTCGTTGATATTACTCATCTATACTAATATATAAAAGTAGAGTGGTTTTTACGGATGTTCCGTTATAACTACTGAACCGTGCATCCGATTGACTTGGAACTTGGTATCCATGTAGAAAATACATGTACTTAATGAATAGGCTAATATTTGTATCAGTGCTGGATTCCCTACGCCAGTTGCGGGGGCGTTAATTATGAGAATCTTTGTGGGGGTGAGAAATAATAATGTTAATTTTAAGTGCCCAGCGAAGCGGACGGGCACAGCTAGTTTAAATTATAAGACAGAAATTGTATCTTTACGTTATTATTAAATTGAATCCTTGAGCAATTGCTGTTGCGTAATAAAATCGATCAGGCTCAGTCCAGTTTTGCATACTCGCGCGGCATCTGTCGCACGATGGTAGTACCATGACACGAACCAATACACACACACACACACACGCACACGCACACGCACGCATGTACCCACGCACGCACGCACGCACACGCACACTCAGATACACGAACACACACACACATGTCGATTATTATTTATATCTAAAATAGATCACCTGTATAAGTCAGTGGCGAGTTTGGTAGCGTCGTTCACGTTCTGGCAGTTCATCAACCAAAATCTGTAAGGTAAAACTTGAATGTAAAATTCATATATAGCATTATTTTTTACTAAAGAAAAAAAAGGGATTAAATTCAAAACAATAATTAAAATACAGTATTGTCCTTGTACATATTATGTCGCGAGTCCTAAACGTAATTAAAACTACTCTTGCGGTTTAATCTCGTGTTTTTTTTGTTCTCATTATATCATTTTCGATGTTTTGCAAGCTTTACAGTTTTCTTGGTCACGGACGACTAAAATACGACGGAAACAATATAATAACAATAAAGAACGATTAAACCGTAAAAGTAGCTTTAAACTAAAATACTCAAACAAAAATATTAAATCGAAACAATTGTTATAAGTCGAATATTACTGCAAATTATTCTTAGGTTACAAATCGAAGTAAACGATCATGTGTATGTATGTATGTGTATGTGTTACAAATAGAAAGTAAACGATTAAGTGTGTATGTGTGTTTAATGAGGGTTGTATTTATAAATAGAACATTACTGCGAATCATTCTTAAGATACAAATTGAAGTGTTTACTTTTTTGTCGTTTTACGTTACGTTTCGATCGTTTGAACATGTGTATGTATTTTGACTAGTGGTAGGACCTCTTGTGAGTCCGCGCGGGTAGGTACCACCACCCTGCCTATTTCTGCCGTGAAGCAGTAATGCGTTTCGGTTTGAAGGGTGGGGCAGCCGTTGTAACTGTACTGAGACCTTAGAACTTATGTCTCAAGGTGGGTGGCGCATTTACGTTGTAGATGTCTATGGACTCCAACCAGGTGGGCTGTGAGCTCGTCCACCCATCTAAGCAATAAAAAAAAGTATGCTTAATGAGGGTTGTACCTGGCGGAGACGGTGGTGGTGAAGGAGGCGCAGTCGTCGGTGATGGTGAGCGGCGTGGAGCCGGTAACGTCCTCCCACACGGCGCGCGCCTGCCCGCCCATGATGGAGCACAGCAGCCGCAAGTTGGAGGTCGACGGCTTCTCATGCCCATCCTGCAGACGCAACAGACTCTCTTACTGCCCGAGGTTCGAGATTGGGTGGATGGCATCCCAACACGTTTTTTTTTTTTGAAGTGAATCTTCTTTAGTGTCGTTCTGAATTCAAACTCGATGAAACGAAAAAATAAGTCCATAGAGACACAAACACATAAATGTATAGGATTCAGCCGGCGAGAGAATGAGATAGAACACATTAGACGTTCTCGATCTCCTCTTTGTGCGACTCTTCGTAGCATCCCCACTATCGTCTACTGAACATTGTCCATATGTATGCTCCTGTGTAGTGGGATAGTCAGCCGTTCTATCTCATTTTCTCGCCGGCTGAATTCTGTACATTTATGTGTTTGTGTCTTTATGGACTTATTTATTCGTTTCATCGAGTTTGAAATCAGAACGATTCTAAAAAAGTTTAACTTCAAGAAGTTATAGTTGACATTGAAGTGGTGCGCACCTGCGGCTGCGGCAGCGGCACGGTGAGCGTGATGGCGCGGTGGAACTTCCGGCGGCGCGGCTCCACGGTGACGACGGCGGACACGGCGCCGCGCCGCGGCAGCACGCGCGCCCGCTGCGCCGCGTCCGCGCCCTGCGCCTGCACGCCCACGCGGATGCGCTTCGTCAGCGCCGCGGGCGGGAACAGCGCCTGCACCTGCACGACACGCACAAACATTCATGTTTTTTTTTTATAGCTTAGATGGGTGGACGCGCTCACAGCCTCCCTGATGTTAAGTGGTTACTGGAGCCCATAGACATTAGAAGGGTTGACGAGCTCACAGCCTCCCTGATGTTAAGTGGTTACTGGAGCCCATAGACATTAGATGGGTAGACGAGCTCACAGCCTCCCTGATGTTAAGTGGTTACTGAAGCCCATAGACATCTACAACTTAAATGCACTACCCTTAAGCTAATCATCTAGTCAACAAAATTAAAAAATTATAAGAGGCATGAAAATAACTTTTTTATTTTCTCAAGTTAAAAAAGAGTCTAAATATTATGATTTCCTTGATTATTGCACTAAAACTGTTCAATTTTTGGGTTTAAATTTTGAAATCTCCCGCCAACTTAGCCGGTACCCACGCTCTCTACTAAGCGCGACACTGGCGCTACACGTTGCCACAGTTTATGCGGCATTTCAATAAAATTGTCGTAGAACCTTGAACAGTTAACGATAGGTCCGTACTTCATTAAAACTTTAAAAATCAATAAAACTGAGCTTCTTTTTTTTATTGCTTCGATGGGTGGATGAGCTCACAGCCCACCTGGTGTTAAGTAGTTACTGAAGCACCTAGACATCTACAACGTAAAATGCGCCACCCTCCTTAAGATATAAATAAGTTCTGAGGTCTCAGTATAGTTACAACGGCTGCCCCGCCCTTCAAAGCGAAACGCATTACTGCTTCACGGCAGAAATAGGCAGGGTGGGGGTACCTGCCCGCGTGGACTCACAACTTGTACCACCAGTAATTACGCAAATTGAAATTTTTCCGGTTTGATTTTTATTACACGATGTTATTCCTTCACCGTGGAAGTCAATCGTGAACATTTGTTGAGTACGTATATCATTAGAAAAATTGGTACCCGCCTGAGATTCGAACATGCGTCGCTCAACACGAATGCACCGGACGTCTTATCCTTTAGGCCACAGGAAAGAGTGGCAGTGAGCGGTGACGTCAGCAGCAGTTACCTGCGGTATGTGCGAGCTAGAGACGGTGCCGCCCTCGGGCCCCACCACGTGCACCTCCTGGCGGACGCGCGACACGCACGCCAGGTAGTGCGGGAAGTCGCACGTGACGATGCGGGTGACGCGCTCCCCGCGCTCACCCAGCGCCTCGCCGTTGTTGCCGTACTCCTGGCGTTCGCGTTCCAGTGCCTCCTTCATGAGCAAGCAATAGAAACATAAGAAACTATCACGCGTCTATATCTATGGGTTGGAAGGCCGAGTTGGTTAGTTGTTCAATAAAAACCATATGCTGTTCGCTGATGCATCACGTATGCGAACGTAGCAACTGATTTCAGATTTCTTATGATATTCGTTACGATCCGATTAGTTTTTAGGGAAAGAGTTATTTTCTCTTATCTGTTCGCTGAGGAGAAATTGCCAGAAAGGGAGGTGACAATTTAGAGAAGTTGCTGGTAGCAGGCAAAGTATGCGGAAGAAGTCCAATGCGCTGGTCGCAGCAGATATGCTCCCCTCGCAACACTTCAGTCCACGTTGCTTGCTATCCACACAGCCGAGGATAGGCAGGCGTGGCGCACGATAATCCAAGAGAAAACTAATAGAGGAGGCCACGACCATTGAGGAGCATTCGAGGATTATCAACGCAATGAGGATCTAATCGCTGGTAGCCTAAGAGTCTATTCCAGCTACACGTGGACGAGAGAAAGAGAGAGAGAAGTGAGAGAAAGAGAGAGAGAGAAGAGAGAGAAAGAGAGAGAGAGAGAAGAGAGAGAGAGAGAGAAGAGAGAGAGAGAGAAGAGAGAGAGAAGAGAAGAGAGAGAGAAGTGAGAGAAAGAGAGAGAGAGAAAGAGAGAGAGAAGAGAGAGAAACATTAATTGAATAATCGAAGAAAAACTATAAATACAAACAAAACATCGTTCAGAGTTGATAAAGTCGTCAAGTAGGTATATCGTCGTTGCAAATTTAAAATCTCCTATGTGACATTTTGGGGCAAAAATGATGTTTTCATATATTATTATTATTATAAAAGTTATTTTGAATACCTATACTAAGCTATAAGCAAAGACTCCTGTGTGCTAAAAAAATTTGCATAATTTTTTTTTCATGAGGTACTTTTTTTTTAGAATTTCTCGAAATCTAAATTTATACACATAGGAGATTTCAAATTTTCAACGACGACATGTATATTCATTGGTAAAGGAAAGTGACACTTAACCTTGTGATTTTTAAGTATGAAATTCACCTGTATCATAGGATTGTCATTGTTGTGCAGGTAGTGGTCTTGCCACGTCTCTCCCGTGTCTGAACGCAGGATGACGATCTCGCGGTCGCGGCACGCGGACGTGAAGATGGGCACTTCGATTATAACCGGCCTGGAATTGTATTTATTACTATAACGACTAAATTCAACTCAGCTAATCAGTATGTTAGGACTACAGATAACATAAAAATAATTGTTGAGAAAGTAGTAATCTTAATCTATACTAATATATAAATCTACAGTGGTTTTTACGGATGTTCCGTTATAACTACAGAACCATGCATCCGATTGACTTGAAACTTGGTGTCCATGTAGAAAATACATGTATTTAATGGATAGGCTAATATTTTTGAGTGTTGGACTCCCTACATCAGTTGCGGGGGCGTTAATGATGAGAATCTTTGTGGGGGTGAGAAATAATAATGTTAATTTTAAATGCCCAACGAAGCGGATGGGTACAGCTAGTTACATTATAAAAATAGTTCGATCTAATTGAAATCAAATTACTATACCAATTTTTAACGTCAAGCTAAACACCAATCAAAACAGATGACCTCACTTGTGACTAATCGTATATTTCGATTCAAATGACTTAACACATACTGAAGTTGAGTATATCCGAAGGTCACAAAGTATAATTTTCATTTATCGATTCACTTTTTTTTCCTCACCTAAGCTGATAGCCTTGAGAAGCTATTTCAGCGTAACTTTAGCTAGTAGGTGAGCTCACGGGGCTCAAACCGGAGTGATGCTAACACTGGCCCTAGCAAGAGCAGTGCTTCGCAGAATCTACCACCGGATCGGAAACGCGACCCACTAAGAAGATCCGGCGAGAAACTCAGTGGGCTGTGTCTATGGGTTAACTAGCTCGTTGAGCCCTTCGTCGCAAGCGACGGGTTCGACTAGGACCGTGACCGGTGCTTGCGGTACCTAAAAGTACCGTTAATGGATCGGGAGGATCCGTAATGACGTGTTTTGGGCGAAGTCGATTGTTTACCATTCGGTCTACAGGATCGGGTATGTAGTTTCCAGCGGCCACGAGAGGGTTCTCATGTCGTGCCGCCTTCTCGAAGTGGCGCAACGATGCCGACTGTAGATAATTACTGACAGAGTCGAGCTCCAGGTCATCGTAGAGATCCACGTTCCTCTGGAACCATGGCGCTCCGACGGCTATCCTGCAGAATCGTGATTGTCGATTCACTAACAAAGCATTTGTTGATACTCACGCTAAGAACTTGGCTCCAGCTGGTTGTAACTCCAGTAATCTGGAGGCCAGAGCTTCGCCCTCCATCAGAGGGGGCGGGGCGGCGGCCGGGGCGCGTCTGGTGGCAGCTCTGATCAGAAACACTTCAATTAAAACATCTGTGTTTGTATATAGATAGTGTCCCTTTTTTTTAGAAACAGAATTGCGGTAGCGATATTTTAAAAATTAGCTTGCGTCTACCGATCCAGAACATTTCTTTAGATGGTTTCTCTAGAAAACATTGAAAATAAATATTGAACTTGCCTATTTTCTCGCAGCGTCCTTTTTGAAAGCAATAGAATGATTAAAAATACTTTAATGTCTTTTTACAATTTTATTTTTTATTTTATTAAATACACCTCTACATTTGTACGATATCCAAAATTGATTAACAAAGGATCCATCACCACAAATTCACCATCAAACATTTTTTTAATGTTGTCTTTAGTACTGGATTATGGTATTAATTACCTGCACGTGACTCTGGTTGGTGCCGCACAAGCCGCCGGTGGTACGATGATCCGGACTCCGCCGCGGCGCTTTGCTTTCATGGCCCCGCCGCGGGCGTCAACAACGAAGGACACCAAAAACCTACAAATAATAAATATCAAGGCATGGTTTTCTTTTAAAATGAAGTATAATATAAATAAACAAGCTGACCCGGCAGACTTCGTAGTGCCTCAATCGATAATCAAAAGACCTAAACTTTTGTACAAAATGAACTTAAAACAAACTAAAGGAATCCGTCCGACGGGGGACAAATCGAAGGAAAAGCAAAATTGCTATTTTTATTTAATTCCGAGCATTTTCATATTTATCTACCTTTTAAACCTTCTCTGGACGTCCACAAATAATTCAAGACCAAAATTAGCCAAATCGGTCCAGCCGTACTCGAATTTTAGCGAGACTAACGAACAGCAATTCATTTTTATATTTATAGATAACTAGCGACCCGCCCTCGCTTCGCTTCGGAAACATTAAAACACACATGAAACAAAAAAAAAAAATTAAAAAAAGTAGCCCATGTTCATCAGGGACAATGTCGGCTTCTAATGGAAAAAGAATTTTTCAAATCGGTCCAGTACTTTCGGATCCTATTCGAAACAAACAAACAAACAAATCTTTCCTCTTTATAATATTATATAGTATATACTATTTTACTTCACATTCTCTGAGTAATAAATATTTATAAAAAATTAAGTATCGGAAACAGTAATATAGTTCCATCGACGTATCCCACTGAGGTTCTCGATTAATCTTCAGTGGCTCGAGATTCGATGGTAGATTCAGCGAACCACTATACTTGCTAGGGCAGATGCTAACACTCTTTCAGGTTGGGCCCCCGGACTCGCCAACCGGTCAAGATGAATGATGAAGATAAAGTTAAATGAATGATGAGCCAGATCTGATAATACTTTCCTTTCATTTTAAAATCGATCCATTAATGTAAATAAATACTTCACGTAGTAACCAACTAATTATTCTACATAAATCATCGAATATCGATACAGTTAACACGCAAACGTACAACAATCAAAGGAAAGTGATATATATGGGTAATTAGAAGACGATCGAATCGATTGTCGGCCATGTTAACAACATAGCTGCAAGTGCAAGTACTTTGTGAAGTGAAAGAGAATTTTCCATTGTCGTTCTTCGTTGGAAATGTTTGTAAAAACCTAAGCGCATAGGAAAACTGTGAATGTGTCATTGTAAGTGAAGATGACGTGCTAATTATTTGTTCATGGATTGCACGGAAGGACCGCGGTTTGTACGGTGAACCAAACTGGAATTTAGGCTATGATAATGACCAAAATTAATTTATATTTGTGTATTTATTATAAAACTAGCTGACCCGGCAAACATTGTTTTGCCATATATAAGATTTCTAGGGAACTTCTAGTGTAGAAAAAAAAACTAACTTATTGTAAGTGCGTAAGGATGTGGTAAATGAGTGAAAGAGGTATGTAATGCTGTAAACGATGAGGGAATATATAATAAAAATAACAAAACCTCATTCAACCACATAATACCTCATTATAACAAAAAAAATGTCCAAATAAAAAAAAAAATTGTTAGGGGTGGACAACCCTAATCATTTAGGAGTATGAAAAATAGATAGTAGCCGATTCTCAGGCTTACTGAATATGCGTAAAAAATTTCATGAGAATCGGTCAAGCGGTATCGGAGGAGTATGGGAACGAACATTGTAACACGAGAATTTTATATATTAGATACAATCATCTATATTTTTCATTTTAAATTATGTTGTTTAAATGGTCATTTTAATACTACATATATCAATCAATGATTTTTTATACAACAGATATGTTATCTTCATAGTAACTGACTCTTCAAATCTGATCGCGCCATATATATCTACATACCTACCGATATAGTGCACACACATGTTGACAAGTAGCATTAATGAAAAGTACAAAAGATGGGATAAGCGCGTGAGTAAAAAAGATAGATATAATTGGAACGATTGCACTTGTTATATTATTATTGCATTTGTTTAGACGCGATTAAAGACCAAACGTCCCAATTGGCCTGTTTTCGAGTCTTCACTTGACGTGCGCTTGAAACATATCTGGTTCTTTTTACAAATAAAATATCATTGATATCAATCATATAATGTACACAAATGTTTTTCTGAAATAAATTATTTTAATGTTAATTTCATTACTGGATAAGTTTACGTAGTATTGTTTAAGGTCACCTTAATACGTTCAGCGATTTTCGGTGATTGTTATTTACATTAATCTGTAATTTATAGTTTTATTGCGAGATGGAAAGACGAAAATGTATTTATTTGCTAAATTATTTCTGAAATGTACAGAGTCGAGTGTAAAATTATACTCCTGTTTGCGAAAAAAAAATCACGTTTTTGTTATATTTTGTGTTATACATATTTAATTTGAGGCGGAAATAAAAAGGAATGGCAACTAAATTGTAAAAAAAAGTATTTTACTATTTCTGCTGCGAGAAATTGTCGTGTTTCAGTTTGAAAGATAACTTGACCTTCTATTTTAAAGTGTGATTTCTTTTTTCCTACCTAATCTGATAGCCTTGAGAAGCTATTTCAGCGTAACCTTAACTAGTACGTGAGCTCACGGGGCTCAAACCGGAGTGATGCTAACGTTGACCCTAGCAAGAGCAGTGCTTCGCAGAATCTACCACCGGATGGGGAATGCGACCCACTGAGAAGATCCGGTGAGTGATCCGATGTGATTTCTACGGCAATCATTTAACACCAGTTGCGCCATGACCTAATAATTCACACAGTTAGAGCGATAAAAAAAAACTCTGCTCACCCAATATCGACTGGTTGTCGTTCCATCGTGGCGACTTTTTTGTCATTATTGCTCGGCCACAGGTGTCCGTCGGTGACCGTGTCCTCGAGCGGTTTCGCCCGGTGCAGCGTGCCGACTTCGCTGTTCATGTAGCGATACTGCTGTTGCTGTTGAATAGGACACTCGACTTCGCCTGAAAGACGACGCAAAACATACTTTAAACGCTTCTAGATAAGACGGAGAATCGAAACAATATCTTTATATTTAAACTAGCTTTTGCCCGCGACTCCGTCCGCGTGGAATAGTTACTTTAGCATAACGCTAAATGTTACCCCCCACTTACACTTTACCCCACACACATTCTTTATTGGTGCTCTACTTGTATTGGTCTTACCGTAATGTATTTTTTTTTTTTTTCAATCACGCCACGTTAACTGGTGCCGTGCTAAGTTCGTAAAGAACTTGTGTTACAGGTACCAGATAACGGAAATAAATATAATATTTTTATTATACACATACATATATTTAATATACACCCATAACCCTGGAAAGACCCTTATATTTATCATACAAATATCTTCCCTTGGCGGGATTCGAACCCGCGACCCCCTTGTGTAGTGACCATGTCACTTACCACTACACCAGACGGCCGTTTAACGGATGTTATATTATAGCCTATAGCCTTCCTCATGTCCTATGTCTTAGGAATTTTTGTGTTTGTTATTCATTAGTATTTTATTTTGAGTTTATAGCTTATTTCATAGTTTTATGTCACAACAAGAAAACGTTGTGCTTTAGATTCATCCACATTAATGAAATACCAGAATTGAATAAAAATATAATATTCCTATTTAACTAAATTGTCGTCCACGCAATATATTTAATGACCAGTGATAAAATCGTATTGTTGGCATGAAATAATTTGTTTTGTTTTCACAAAATCTCTCAATACGTTTGTTACATTGTTTTCAATAATTCGCGTTTGTATTTCGCGAAATTTGCGCCATTGTTGTTATTCGAAATGATTATAGCGATTTTTAAAGCGTATTATACTTTTTGTTCATCATCAAATCAACTTACACACAACGATGCCTCCAATGAACACTATTCTAAGTCAAAATTTTGAAATTTTCATTTTTCACGCAAATCGCTTCACTATGTTAAAAGTATTACAATTAATCATTATTAATGGGGTTCAAAGCAAGGGTAAATCAGCTAGTTACACAAAAAAACCATAAATATATCTGCGATAATAAAGATTTTATCAACTTTTTTCGTTTAAACGCTCCTCCTGTAAATCTACGAATTTGGAGTTAGCGTAGTGTTCATTGGAGGCATCGACAAAAACGCGTTAAAAATGTTAACATATCATTCTAAGTGTGAATTGTTTTCCACCACCATCATCACCATCCTGGCCATTGCCGCGAAGCATGTTACAGTAGGCAGCAGCTTGGCATTGTCTCTGGCAATGTCTATCAGGACGGTCACCACTTAGCTCAGATGAGCCGTGTGATCGTCTGTCTATAAAAGCACTAAAAAAATGAGTTCCGGTTTGAACATGGGACGTGGGATGGGACTGACTTTTTTATTTACAATTGAGATTCAAAGCTCATCTCTGAAGATGAGCGGCACCATTCGCACTGTGATGCCCATGGCCTCCGATAACGGATTAAAATCATGTAGACCGTGATCTAAAATGGATGGACTTGAGTTATCGTAACAATTTTTTTTCTATGTACAGATGCACTAACGTTCTTTTTCTTTCTTTTTTATAGCTTAAATGGGTGGACGAGCTCACGGCCAACCTGGTGTTAAGTGGTTACTGAAGCCCATAGACAACTACAACGTAAACGCGCCACCCACCTTGAGATATAAGTTCTAAGGTCTCAGTATAGTCACAACGGCTGCCCCACCCTTTAAACTGAAACGCATTACTGCTTCCCCGCAGAAATAGACAGGGTGGTGGTACCTACCCGTGCGGACTCACAAGAGGTCCTACCACCAGTAATGTAACTTATATATTAAAACAATAGTACTTTTTTTGCTATTCACACCACGTTACGTAGGTGTGTACAAATTGTTGTATGACCTCATCTAATCTAGTGCATGAATGTTTAAGGTCATTAATAGACGTGACGTACCTCCTTCGTCTTCCGAGTCGCTCATGAACGTGTCCTGCATGAGCTCAGGTGCTGCCACGCGGTATTTACCCTCAAGGCCACCTGGAACAAGCAACGATCATATATAATTGCGATTACTCCAACAGCCAGGTCTATTTGTTTCAGCGAGAAGCATCCGATCTTTATAATATGACTATTCGGATATATATATATATATGACAAGCGGACTCGAACATGCAGCGGTACGATCCGTGCCCAAACGTTTTTGCGTATAAGTGAATTTGACATTCATTTACGAACAATTAAATTCCGACTAGAAAATCGAACATATTATATAAATATATTTGATAATAATAATGAATGAATCAATTCATTCAAGATTTCGTGGACAGTCTATGGTAATTGTTTAACACCAAGTGTACTGGACTACCTATTTACGTCCCTAAATGAAACTTATAGATAAAAGCTTAACTGATAATAGGGAAATTCGTAACATTTATAAAAAACAAGGTATATTTAGGGACAGTAATAATTGATCTATGGGCTTATATGGCAAATGATCTGCCATCGGTATAATACCCCCATACCTTATACTCGTGTGTCTGCGATGGTGTCATTTGAATTTTGAAATAGATATTAGCTTTGAAGATCACATCTATATATTAATACGTGAAGCAAAAACTTTGTACCCTTTTTTACGAAAATTGCGCGGACGGAGGAGTATGAAATTTCTTACACTTACAGAGAATATAGAGAAGGAGTGCACAATGCTAATATTTTTTTAAAATAATGCCTAAAAGGTACTTTAAATCAATAAAGAAAACATTACACACACTACCATGTATTTGACACAACACATATATAAAAATATACTCTTTGTATACTGTCAATCGAATTGAAAATAGATTAATATTGTTTTTCTTTAATATTATTGATCTATAGTGATGTTTTGGCTAATACTGTGATTATATTATGGAATTATAATAGTGTTTGACAATAGAACCATAATAATGTTTAAACTTATAATTTCATTTAATTATAGTCTAATTTCGACTACTGCGGGCCACTAGTAAATCTAAAAACTGATGAAACTTGATGAACTTGATGTTGTGTCTTTAAAACAGTTAGTTGCCCTCAATTAAGAAAAATAGTATTATTATTCGCCAATAGATGTCGGGAAGAGTTGATTATTGAAAACATGAATAAACCAACATTTTCTGAAAATAAATCGTAGCTAGATCGATTTATCGCCCCCGAAATCCCCTGTATACTAAATTTTATGAAAATCGTTGGAGCCGTTTCCGAGATTCAGATTATATTGTATACATGAATTGCTCGTTTAAAGGTATAAGATACTTTTAAGCCTTACAACAGATTCACGTTCGAGGCGGTTATCGATTGCGCCGGCACGTGGACAAGGGACAAAGAACTCCGTGAAGAAAGTGCGACCACATTCCCCAGGAAGTCCCACTATTGAAATATGGTTGCCTCGCTCGGACCGTCGTGCATACAAAATCGTTTTAAACACACTCCCAATTCCACGTACGAAAGGGACGCAGATACATTTACTTTTGAAATTAGAGTATGGTTGTCTCATTTTTTTTTCGCTTGACATGCGTTGCAGCGATTTGCATTATACAAAAGCACAGTTATGGTTGACGACACTGGTCAAATTATATCCTAATGCTCGTGTTTTGTTTTCACAGGTTCGTGAACTCGTGCGCTCAGTGACAGTCAAACTGGTTGACTTCATCATTATAGTTTATAAAATACTAGCTGTACCCGTCCGCTTCGCTGGGCATTCAAAATTAACATTATTATTTCTCACCCCCCCAAAGATTCTCATCATTAACGCCCCCGTAACTTACACCAGTTGTAATTATTATAGGGAGCCCAACACTCGTATAAATATTAGCCTATCCATTAAGTACATGTATTTTCTACATGAATAGCAAATTTCAAATCAATCGGATGCATGGTTCAATAGTTATAACGGAACATCCATAAAAACCACTGTAGATTTATATATTAGTATAGATAACTAATAATAATTAATGAAGCTGTCACTTTATTTTGCAAGGTTTCAACTCAAAACCAGTTTCGATCGCTTACAATAACGAAATCCGCAAACAGATTGTTTACAGACGCTGTTAACGTAACCACTTGGTACAAGACAAGGTTTCTGTTCGTAGCTTAGGTGTATGAAAAAAAAAGTTTCATGTTTACATCTCTAGAAGACAGGCACTCAAACACGACAGAAGTCGTGTTTTTTTTAAATGTTTTTTACATTTCAGGTAATGTACCACAAAATATCATTCGCGAAGCAGCTGCCCTTGGGTTGTTAGGTCTCCCCAGGGGACGCTCGGGCAGCTGTTAGCAAATCTCATCCGCCCTGGCTGAGCCCGTGCCCTCGTCCGTCTATCCTGGTGAAACAGGAAAGGCCTGAGGAATTGTTGTCTGAGGAATTGTTCGAGATGATACCGGCATCTCGTTTTTACCATCGCACCGCCCGCCACCGGAGTAGAGTTCATCTATACTACCTGGAGCGACTGCGGTCAACCACAGTGCGTTTCCAGAGGTCTTTCTTGCCACGTACCATCCGGCTATGGATTGAGCTCCCCTCCACGGTGTTTCCCGAGCGCTATGACATGTCCTTCTTCAAACGAGGCTTGCGGAGAGTATTAAACGGTAGGCAGTGGCTTGGCTCTGCCCCTGGCATTGCTGAAGTCCATGGGCGACGGTAACCACTCACCATCAGGTGGGCCGTATGCTCGTCTGCCTACAAGGGCTATAAAAAAAAGCCTTCGGGCCACCAGCAATCTTTCCACTCAAAAAAAAACACTCAATAAAGGCGCATGCTCCACAGTCTAGTGTGTTTCAGGGAGCGTCTGGCAGCTATCTTCGTCTTACATTACGTTTCTTTCCCGGTCACCGTCCTCGCCGAACCCGTCGCTTGCGGGTTCGACGAGTGAATTAACCCATAGACACAGCCCACTGAGTTTCTCGCCTGATCTTCTCAGTGGGTCGCGTTTCCGATCCGGTGGTAGATTCTGCGAAGCACTGCTCTTGCTAGGACCAGTGTTAGTAGCACTCCGGTTTGAGCTCCGTGAGCTCACCTACACTTCAAGCAGAAGCTGAAATAGCCACTCAAGGCTATCAGCATAGGTAGGAAGAAAAAAAACGTTACTATAATAATAACTTGCTAAAACTGTAGGTATTAATTTCTTACATCAAATGAATATCATATTATTATTATTTTTTCCGTTTTTATTGATTGTTACCGTTTCGATGTAAGGAAACGATCTTAACGAATTAAAGTAAGATCGTAATAGAAAATTCTTTATATGTTAAAAAATCACAGCACAAAACTCGTAGTTCCTAAGCGAATGAATACGACACAAAGTAAGCGATGCGAAAAGAAAAACGGAATATTAATCAATTTTTAAAATAAACGTACCGCGTTGTGTTTTTATATGAGATGAAGAATTGATACCTACTGTAAATGCTGACCTATTTATCAGGTATAATGTAAAAGAATCTAAATATACGTAAACGACATCCCGTGAGCTGTTATGACATCAAGCATGGGGGTTACATAAGAGACAATTTTATCGTACGCGACTTGTCACTGACGTCATCGAGGTGAGGTTGCCAGATTAAAATTTCAATTAATAGTTTAAAAATATATTCGGTACAATGAGACTGATCTCGTTTTCGAATCTTTGATAGTAAATATCAGTATTTTATTCAACAAGTACAGATAGGCATCTCTATAAAATTGTATACGGACGACACGTTCATTTTAATAAAGTTACTTCAGTTTCAGTTTTAGTATGGTATCTGCGTGGGAATACTATTTGACAGCTTCATGTTGACAAAAATGTAACGTGAATTAACCCAGTCACCGTCCTCGACGAACCCGTCGCTTGCGACGAAAGGCTCGACGAGTAAATTAACCCATAGACACAGCCCACTGAGTTTCTCGCCGGATCTTCTCAGTGGGTCGCGTTTCCGATCCGGTGGTAGATTCTGCGAAGCACTGCTCTTGCTAGGGCCAGTGTTAGCAACACTCCCGGTTTGAGTCTCATGAGCTCACCTACACGTCAAGGAGAAGCTGAAATAGCCTCTCAAGGCTATCAGCATAGATAGAAAAAAAAGGGAATTATGTTTCGAACATTTAATTTTGATGAGCGATTATAGTTCGGCCATCTAAAGAACCATGAAAGTTGATGCTGCCGCCCACAACAATCGTTTCAGTACCAGTTGCATTACACGACTGACTTTGAGTCTTCAAACTCGAACGCATTCTTGCATTTCTGCAGAATTAGTACCTCATGAAATCGCCCCTTACCTGTGTCATTGGTTTGAAAGATAAATTAGTTGCAACCGCTTCTTATCTATGTTATCGGTATGAAAGAAACTGAAATTGCACTTATACAATAATTCGACTAAAGAAGCTGCCATTGGCTGTCGAATAATTACATAATAATGTAGATGATAAAAATTAATACTTTTCTGTCGTTCGCGTCGGATGAGTGGGCGTGCACGTGCATCATGTAATTGGCCGTCGGCCCGATGTCACCTGACCTTTGACACTAATTGTCGTCGCTTATGAAACGCGTTTCGTAATCAATAATCGTAATGAAGCTATCGTTGCTCACTGATACGGACACAGGAAATGCGGTGAAATGTCAAGAAAATCACGATGGAATATCTATACTAATATACAAATCTAAAGTGGTTTTAACGGATGTTCCGTTATAGCTACTGAACCATGCATCCGATTGACTCGAAACTTGGTATCCATGTAGAAAATACATGTACTAAATGGATAGGCTAATATTTATAGGAGTGTTGGACTCCCTAATAATAATTTTAAATGCCCAGCGAAGCGGACGAGTACAAGGCAAATTTTTTTTATAAATTCGCTTCTGGGAACGGAGTTCCTTATGGCACGTCTTGTTTGCGGGTCTAGATCGAAAAAGGTGCAACAACGATAAAACGACACCTAAAACTGACATCTGTTTTTGGGGTGATATTTGAGGCACTTCCCGATCACTTATCTGAGTAATGTAGAGTTGTCAAGCTCATACGACTTGCAGTGTAAATCCTTGCATTAGACGGCTTTAGCTCTAACACTAGGAACATACTTAGGGACTCCGGTAACCGTACTCGTCGCACTCGGCAAAGAGTTCAACGTGCAACTAAACCTACACATCAGCCCGCTGAGTTTCTTCTCTTCTTCTTCGAGATCTTATCAGCGATTCCGATCCGGTAGTAGATTCATTCGGGGGACCTTTGGAGGCGCTCGGATAGCTGTTAGCAAATCCCACCCCTCCTGTCTGAGCCCTTATTCGCCCACCTGTCCTTGTGAAACTGGAAAGGCCTCCGGGTCACCAGTAACGACACAATCATAAAAAAAGACTTGCAGTGTATTAGCAATCTGTTGTCGTTTTTGAGGGCGTAGGCAAATTTTTATTAAAATATTTCATCCTAAACTTTAAACCTAGACTTTGCAAGATCTGTGTTATTTGTATCTCTATTTTTATGGATTGCTAATTAATAAGACTGGAAAAATCGACAAATTATACAGATCGTTCACATTATACAGATCACATTCGAAAACAGACACATAAAATATTTACCGACAAATTAAATAAACATTCATATTGGTAATAAAAAACGCCTTATGCATATGCTCTATATATGTATAAATAGGAACCGTTCAAGGTTGTTTCAGAAACCAAATGCGCTATTAAAGATTAATATTTTTCGTTTTAAACAGAGACGTGTTCATTCAGGTATCGGTAACAACAAGCAACCGTGTCTACTTGTGTATGAATCACGTACCACAAATAGAGATGAACAAGAATACTATTATCTGATCCACAATGAGATTTTTTTTTTGTAGTAAACTCTGTTTTACATTCTAATTTGTAGCCGCGAATATAACAAAATATTTTGTAGCTAAAACTCATCAATGTTTGATCAGGAATTCAATATTGAAGTTTAAGAACTGAATGCAAGAAATTATGGCAAAGGAAAACTATATAACCCATAAGACACAGCTCACTTAGTTTCGCGCTGGATCTTCTCAGTGGGTTGCGATTCTAATCCGATGATAGAGTCTTCTAGATTCTCTTGCTAGGGCTAGTGTTAGCAAATTATCTAAGTTTGAACCGGTGAGCTAACCTACCATTCGGGCGTAGCTGGAATAGCCCCCCCCCCCTCCCACCAGCTACCAGCGAAGAGATAGAGAAAATAAAAAATAAAACTATGCATGATTAATATTTATACAGTTGAGAAATAGGAACGGCATATTTCTTCGTACCATCACGAGCACAGTGTGAGTGACGAATCAATGTACTTACTCATTGAGTACCTTACTATGGGAACGAAAATGGATATCTAGGAGTTATGATAATAGTTCTTACTTCAAAATGTAAGCAGAATTCTCGTTAATAGGTAACACGAAGATCGCCGGGTTGGGTGTTTAATATAAAAAGTACTTGATTTAAAATTTCAGAATGTTAATTATGAATTTAATTAAAAACATAACTGTGAATAAAATTTACAAAGAAAATTATGAATTCGCTTCATGATAAATTCATTTTCTTCCCGTTTACATAATATATTATGTACGTGGAATTTGTAATCGGAAATGTGATATGAAGAATGAATTTCAACATTCCTTCGTATCTATTAATACGGAAAATCATTACAAAATGTTTATACACTTCTCAAACGATATTAGTAATAATTAATCTACAATGTCTTTAATTAAATTTTGGGCGGTTATTACGAAGACTTACATTAGAAGTAGAATAACGATAATTAACCACAAGACAGGGAACTTAATAAAGACGATTTTGCCGTAAAATAATTTGTAGTAGAGGAGCTCCTGAGAAAAGGTTGAGTTACGACGAGAGCTATTGCACATTATGATGAAGGATAGATTAAGTTATTTTAAACAGAAACCGCGACAGCAACTGACCATGTATCATGGATTTATTACGTACGTGGACGAGTAAGTATTTCAGTCGCCATTTTTTTTCGAGAGGCAGTTTTGAATAACGATAAGTTTATTGAGAAGAACCACCGTCGCTTAGTTAAGCGACGATCGAAACTTTAACCAAAGTGTCCTGGTTAGTTTAACTTTAATATCTCACTTTTCGATATTGTAGTGAAAAATTTTGAATTGTGTTTTCAATAATTAAAGCTATGTACATTAATGAGATGAGGACTGCCAACGTGACCTGGAGTGATGTCAAGGAGCAAGCGCAAGACAGGGTAAAGTGGAGACAACTTGTGAGGGCTCTATGTACCAGCGGGGTACCCTAGGACTACAACAACAACAACAACATTAATATGGATTTGGTGAGTGCACATACTATTTAGATTGCAATCCAAATTAGATCTAGGTACTACTTGTACGATTTAGCTAATATGTGCTGTAATTATGGTAATTTCTTTGCATCAATAAATAAATAAAAAGCTCTGGACTACTACGAACTATGAACAAGACACACGTATTTATCAGAATCATCAGTCTACAAATTTCTAATGCCGAACATAGGTCTTTTCTTACACGCCACTGATTCCGATCTTCAGTATCATTTAATCGCGACCCTCTAGCAAATTGAAGAGGAAAAAAATATATTAACAAATGTATGTATGTAATGTGTTTATATAAATAAGGACATCGCATGACAGAATTTCTTGGCAAGGGCATACCGGTACGAAAATCCAATTGGATGCATTTACATTTTCTCTATTTATACGAATGAGGTCATCAAAACAAAAATGTATCTACTCTATACATATTTATGATTGTTCAGGTTCGTGCCAAATGAATGATTTTCACGGACATCGTTTATTGGTTGATACGTTCATTCTGTTGTATTTTTTCTTGTTTAGCGACAGACTAGATTACGCTTTATTTACATAGGACATTAGCTCGAAATCATGCAATCGTCAAAATTGACATTTTATTTAGCACTCATTTTATTTACCACAAGCTGACCCGGCAGACTTCGCAGTGCCTCAATCGATAAATAAAAGAGCTAAACTTTTGTATAAAATAAACTTAAAACAAACAAAAGGAATCCGTCCGACGGGGGACACATCAAAGGAAAAACAAAATTGTTATTTTTATTTAATTCCGAGCATTTTCATATTTATCTATACTTCCACAAATAATTCAAGACCAAAATTAGCCAAATCGGTGCAGCCATTCTAGAGTTTTAGCGAGACTAACGAACAGCAATTCATTTTTATATATATATATTACAAATTTGTCAGTTGCATGAGAATCAAACCAGTCATTTTTGCGTTATATTCAGTTTACGAACGAACTGATACTGACACATACAGACCATCAATTATATTATTAAAATGGTACTATAGGAACCCGCACTTCAACTCACGGTTATATTTGTAATTCAGACATAATAAAAACCGTGACATTTTCCCGGAATAAAGAGTCACTTTTGTCACTCTCTGATCCATAAACTCCGAGTCGATTTTTAGATTCGTTGGCTCGTGATTTTCCGTGCAACAAACACACTTTCATATTTATTATAGCAGATATACACGGTGTTGCACGCGTCATGTCATATATACCACGAAACCATTACAGCCATTTTAGCGTAAATTTGTATGTAACAAGCATCCACACATACAAAATTTCACATTGTTAGTATAGATTAGTGTGTTTTATTGAGCAAAAAACCTTGACATTTCCCTTATCATCGGTGTAGCCTTCTATATTGCTGTGTGGGCTCACTTCTGCAGTACTTCAAACGCTAATGATTTATTGTCAAGTCGATTTGGTCGTACCATTAGGCATTGTTATTTTCATAGAGAAGGCGGTCGCAAGACGTTAGCTTTTGAATATACATGTATTTTAACGGTTCCCCAAAAACAATGATTGGGTGGGGATGGTAAAGCTGTTTGTTGACTTAAAAAACAATACAAAAAAATCTATTGAACAATTATTTATTTATGTCATTTTCATTTCGTATAATGTCGCACAATTAAGAATTAGCTGACGTACGGGACTAGAATGATAAGAGAGCGCAGGGGTGGTTAGCTAGCCGCCTTTACATTTCATTGCGCGTAGACAATTTTTTTGACAATCAATTTTGAAATTTTATCCATAAATTTTCTACTTCCACTGATGCAATCACGAATAATTAATATGCATATTATATACGAGCACCATGTGATGGTCACGTTAACATCATACGATATTTTATTTTAGTTATTTTATTAGGCTCACAATACACATCAGAAGCTAAAAAGATACATAAAAACACAAGTAAAAAGAAACAAAATCTGGCTTGCAACATAAGTTATGTGCATATATCTTCCTTGTAATACATATAATTGGCAACGATTACCGCTTCATTTAAATAGTAGAATTCATATACGGAAGGTACAGAATACAGTCAAACTATTATTGGGCATTACGTCGATAATTTTAAAATATATTTTTACCTATTCGCTTGTAGTCTAAAGGGCTATTTCAGCTTGTCGCGGACGGGTGGGTGAGCTCACGGGCTCAACCTTAAAGAATTTGCTAACACTAGCCCTAACAATAGCCCTAGCCCAAGCAGTGTTTCGCAGGAGTTATCATCACCTGATCGGAAACGCGACCCACTGAGAAGATCCGGCGAGAAACTCAGTGGGCTGTGTCTATGGGAAAATTTATATACTTGTGAGTAAAATGTAACTATACAATAACACTCGAGTATGAAATATTTATTTGAACTTTAAATAATTATTTATATGCAGGCTAAGTAAGTCCCGGTTTGTCTATATTCTTTTAGCACGGGACCCTCGTTTTTTTTTTTTTTTCATAAAACCTCTCGCACGTAAGTACAACATTTTTGAGACAGCAACAAGATGACCAAATTAAATAACACTCCGAAGGTCACGACAAATACATCAAACCGGTAGTTGTCCATCACGCGTGATTTACAATGATAATATTTAACGTATCGCGTTAAATGTGTTGTTTACTTCCTAATATCGTGATGGTAATATTTGAAAATCAAATGAGCTAAGAACCGTTTCTGTCGCCTAATACAATATGTTTGTTTTTGAAGTGAAACTTCTTTAGGCGCATGAGGGTAAAATTTTTACAGAACGTCACGCAGGTATGCAACGGAAGTGACATCAAACTACTATTGAAATTGAGTACTTGTCAAATGTCAGTAGTAGTAGTTGTTGTATTTTTCCAACTGGAAAGGCAAATGTATCATACCATACAGCCTAATATTTTATAATTTTTTTGTGAAAAATGTTAATAGGAATTGAAATGAAATGAAAAGAATTTGGAACATTAATCAAATAGCATGAAATTAAATTAGTCAATTCAATTGGCAAAATATTAGTNGAACATTAATCAAATAGCATGAAATTAAATTAGTCAATTCAATTGGCAAAATATTAGTCATTTACAATTTAGAAATCTAAACATAATGTGACTGTCAACACTGAGGTTTGAGATTGACATTTGACAGACTTTTGGCGGGAACATATCTTCCTTTTTCCCTTCCTCTAAGTCTCGGAAATCTAAAGTTTTAGATTTGTATAAATATAAGTAAGACTTATAAATTAGTTCACCAAAAAAGTTTCACTTCTGACATGTGTACTTTGTACGCACGCACTTTTTTTTATAATTTTTTTGGACAACGTCTAAGCGAAGTATTATGAGTCAAATTAAAAAAAAAAGTAGCGTAATCATCGCTGGTACTGTTCAGAGTGAATTTCGCACATCATTCATTAAAATTAAATGGAAATATTATTTCGTTTTAAAAAGTAAATATAACTTAATAAAATTTTGATTTAATCTTCGCTTGTTTGATGCATCTGTTATCTGGAGTTTCGAATAATTTATAGTTTTCAGTAGACAATAATAATTAAAATTTACAAATTTAAAAAACATTGGAAAAGTTTAATTAAGAAATACATTAATTAAATAGAGATTAAATTTTATTTCTATCACATCATCGCCTAGTGGAAACTTGAGTATAATGTACATGAGTAATTACACTTAAAACACGATTTCTAGACACTTTAAATTGGTGGATCAGTTACCACGGTTACGCGTGTAATGAAGTGAAATATCACCATTTTCTTTCTTTTGCAGAAAGCCACTCGGTGTTGTCATATTCGTGTCAACGGTTAATAAAAAAAAAAAAACGTTCACACACATTTCGAAATGCGTACAAAAAAATAAACAAAAAGTTAAACTTTCATTCAGAAAACATTGGCAAAATTTCAATACGCTATTTCGAAATATTACAAGGAATATTTATGATTTCCTTCGAGTAACTAAATATTGTGTTGTTTGTATTCAGCGTTAATATCTTATACCTTTAAACGAGCAATTCTTGTATATTAATATATATGTATATATGTATATATAATCTGAATCTCGGAAACTGCTCCAACGATTTTCATAAAATTTAGTATACAGGGGATTTCGGGGGCGATAAATCGATCTTGCTACGATTTATTTTCAGAAAATGTTGTTTTATTCGTGTTTTCAATAATCAACTCTTCCCGACATCTATTGGCGAATAATAATACTATTTTTCTTAATTGAGGGCAACTAGTCGCTTTAAAGAAACAACAAGATGGCGTTATAAAAAAAAAAACGAGCAAAGTTCGGTCATCATCTAGTTTCACTTAAATCGAGATTTTTTATTTGTCCAGTACTGAAACCATCGCAATTATTTCATTCGATTTCCTATAACAAATCTTCTCCATCCAAAAGTCAACTAGAAGACATCGATTTCAGCGAAAAGTCAGCACTTTGTTTTTTTTTTTAATTTATATAACTTCCGAACTTTTTTACTGGGTGAATCGATTTTGAAAATTCTTTTTTTTATTTGATAGCAGCTTCTCTTGGGTCCAAATATATTTTTATCTCTGACTAATAGTATAATAAGGTTTGACTAATAGTTTTTGGTCATCATCTAGTGACAATTTAAAAACAGAGATTTTGTCTCGGAGTCTGTGTCTGTAAGTTCTTGGTGATTCACCAAATAAAAAGATAAACTGCAAATAAGGGTAGGTGATGTAGGTGGAAACATAAAACGTCTAATATGGCAACACAATCGACTAGCATGTGAGTTTTTGTCGCGCTAAAAAATAATTGTTGTCCATTCAACCGCGTTACATGCTTTACAAGTTGTTAGCGATTTCAACGATCACAGAGCTCTCTTTTATTATTCATATTAGATTTTAACTATCATAATTTACTGGTGGTAGGACCTCTTGTGAGTCCGCACGGATAGGTACCACCACCCCGCCTATTTCAGCAGCCGTTGTAAATACACTGAGACCTTAGAACTTATATCTCAAGGTGGGTGGCGCATTTACGTTGTAGATGTCTATGAGCTCCAGTAACCACTTAACACCAGGTGGGCTGTGAGCTCGTCCACCCATCTAAGCAATAAAAAAAAGATGGGAATTTAGTTTTAAATGCAACGGTATGCATAAAAATGATCCATAGACACAACCCGCTGAGTTTCTCGCCGGATTTTCTCAGTGGATGGCGATTCCGATCCGGTGGTAGATTCAGCGAAGCACTGCCCTTGCTAGGGCTACTGTTAGGAAACACTCTCCGGTTGAGTCCCATGAGCTCACTTAGGCTACCAGCGAATATGTCGTTTTTTTTTAAATTAAAACAAATTTTGTCACTCTAGTTTTAAACCGTAATATCAATGCATATAAAAATAGTAGATAGGAAACATCCTTTCATTGCACAATCGATTTAAAATTTGAGATCTAATCCTACACCGGTTTTTTTGTTCACAACGAAGTTATAAAAACATTTTTACCAGCAACTCAATGACATTTTGGAACCTATTTCTGACAAGGACTTTAAATAAGCCTTTATGTCATTGAGATGGCATTAAGCTAACTATAAGTATTACGTAAAAATGAACTTCTTTATATGAGTGGGAGCGGCCATGTTGAGATCATCGTTCACAATACAAGACCGCAAATGTAAATGCATCAACTAGTTTTCATACGTAGTGCATTTTAATTGATTAGACAATGGAACACATATTACGTTTAATGGGTTACAATTAAACGTTATTAATTAGATTCAAGGACGATGAGAACAGAGATTGCAATGTTTATCACATTATCGCTTTGAACGTTCGATTTTTAAGACGGAATTTAAAATGAGGTTTACTTTTTGTATTGCGTCATAACTCAACTATTTATTTACGCTTCCGATATAATGACAATACGGGTGTAGAGCCTTGAGAACGGATACTAGGTCACAATGAAAAATTACACCTTTGATTTTACGTACACAGCTACATAGTAGATTGGATCAAATAGAAATGATACATAGTCGCTTTGTTTGGGTTCATGTGGAGTTCTGTATCATCGTGACATCACATCGTCATCGTGACCTTGTAGATCTTGACCTTGAGACTGATGATGAACTAGACGTTTGTGCAACGAGTGTAGAGCCCTTTAAATTGAAACACTTAAGTGCTTCATTGCAGAAATTAACAAGATGATACCTTCCCGTGCGTTCTTACAAACGCCCTACCACCATATATTTCAATTCTTTTTTTTCCCTTACCTATTGGCTGGTAGCCTAAGAGGCTATTCCAGCTACACCCAGACGGGTAGGTGAACTCACGGGTTCAAACTGAAAGAATTGTTTTAACACTACCCCTAGCAAGAGTAGTAATACTTCGCAGATTCTACCACCGGATCGGTATCGCGACCCACTGAGAAAATCCGGCGAGAAACTCAATGGTCTGTCTGTGGGTTAGTTCGCTCGTCGAACTCAGTCCTACTGATAAATTATCATGATGGTACCTACTTGGTAATTAAGTGTATTTTTGATGACAATATACAGAGCACCATCGCACTGTCCTAATGATAACCATGAAAGGTGTATTAACCATTTAATAATCATTGTGAACTCATTATTAAATTAGTTTTCCTTTATTGATAAGTCAACGACTAGTCTATTAATTGTTAAGACATTTTACATATATGTCGCTTGCACCTTTGCGGTATCAATCTGAGCTGAAAACTGGTATATCGTTAAAGGTTTTATGTCACATGTTTGAGTAGACATGTGACCGCTATGCAGCTCTGGACATCTCAATCTCAATTCAATTCGATTGCTGCAACGTGAATGATCTTTCACCGGACGCGTTATTATAGAGATCGCAATGCATAGAGCTATGCAATTAAGAATTATTTAGGTTAGGAAACATTAATTAAACGGCCCCGGGTGTATAGTTCAATGGGATCAATCAACTTTGGTCTAAAACGATCCTGTAGTATATATACGTTAATTTAATTATTTCATTANTCTCAATTCCATTCGATTGCTGCAACGTGAATGATCTTTCACCGGACGCGTTATTATAGAGATCGCAATGCATAGAGCTATGCAATTAAGAATTATTTAGGTTAGGAAACATTAATTAAACGGCCCCGGGTGTATAGTTCAATGGGATCAATCAACTTTGGTCTAAAACGATCCTGTAGTATATATACGTTAATTTAATTATTTCATTACACGATTGAAGATTTTATTAGATTTTATTATTTAGGTGGTAGGACCTCTTGTGAGTCCGCGCGGGTAGGTACCACCGAACTGCCTATTTCTGCCGTGAAGCAGTAATGCGTTTCGGTTTGAAGGGTGGGGCAGACGTTGTAACTATACTGAGATCTTAGAACTTATATCTCAAGGTGGGTGGCGCATTTACGTTGTAGATGTCCATGGGCTCCAGTAACCACTTAACACCAGGTGGGCTGTGAGCTCGTCCACCCATTTAAGCAATAAAAAAAAACATGTTTTCTTCATTATTACTGAAACAATTGAAGAGGCTTCCGGATTATAGTCTGAAAGCTGTTTTTACGTGTGGTACATATTTCATATTTTTGTTCCAAGATTCCATAATAAATTCCGAATAAATGAAACTCAAAATATCTCATTGTTCCTGTGTGATATCTCGGTGTTAACGAAATTAAAGGGTCCTTCCAAATATATGTCTACCAAACAAATAAACTAACACAGTGAATCCAGTTACTAAAGAAGTCTAGAATATTACAGTTTACGACGACTGCCCGAGGTGAGGTGCAATATTCTTTTAACCTTGACTGTCTATTAAATCAACAATACAACACTTCCAGACCTTAATACGGGGATGTCGAGATCACAATATCTCTGACGCGCTACGGCCGGGGACAATGAATATTATTACATGTGAATGGCTCTGGGAAGTATAGTCCGGAATTTTACATATCTACATGTTTTACGTGTGTAAGTTTTCCAGGAAATTTATGTTTTTTTTAGCTATCAGAATTTCGAGGTGGCTTATATGGCGTATATGGGTAAGTAATTCATGTTTTTTTTTTTTAATTAGGTATATCGCATTGAGGAAGATTTACCATATCAATCTGACATGTTGTTGTACTGTTAAGCCTGTTAAAGATTGAGACTTCGATTTCAGGTTTCAATATAAGTGGCATTCATAATGCGAATGTCTGTGGGCTTCGTCTATTTAGAGCAATTTTTTTCGCAACACAACTCAGCCTAAGCTGTAGATGGGTTCCAAATTATATTTAAATGAAGATTATTAAATTCAAACTGAATGCTGTATTAAACCCACGAAACCCGCGTAGGTAAGAAAATAAGCTTCGAGGTTGGTCGCGATTATGTAAGTACATTTAGGTGAAGGCAAGAGGGTGGTATTCCCCCTAACATCAATAGATATCCGGCAATCAGTGTTCTTCAGTGACCTCACCCACCTTAGCAGTTTTAGTGAGCTGGGCAGGGTTACTGACGACACAATCACATTTACTATTAAATGTTAATGTTTCATTTGCAAAGAGTCCGAAATTAAACAACGGGTTTAGCATTGGCCCCGATTAAACTCCACCTTTAGAGATAGGTTCTAAGTCTTGACTACATTTTTGATTTTCTCTCTCTCTCTCTCTCTCTCTCTCTCTCTCTCTCTTTATTCTCCTATCTTTATTTTAACTACCTACAACAGCGTGACGAACAGAAGATACCCGTTATATTATTTCCAATCAAACTGAAATCGCTATTATTGTTTATTTCTGATAATGTGCGTTTTACGGTTTAAACAATGTGCACGTCGTCTGAACGTTGCTACGTATTTACATGAAGCAACATGGCGTGATAAAATCGAGGTCATAGAATTGTTTTCAGAAAGAAAATTGACCAGGAATATTTTCGTTGAGATGAGCCGTATGACATAATTTTTATAACAATATTACTTTAGAACTGTCAACTTTTGAAATTAGGCGCATTAACTTAAGTCCGAAAACAATTTAAAAATCTATCAAAGCGTGCAAATTCGCGCTTAATTAAAACAAAACAAAAAATAACAAAGCCAAAATACCGTTTGAAAAAAAAAATTGAATTTCGTTCCATTGTTTAATTTTTTCGCAAAGTCCGACATATAATGCGTTTTTTGTATGTCTCGTCATAGACATTAACAGATAAGAATTAACCAAAAAGGCGAATTATTCAATATGTACAAAAAAAGCTGTAATGTAATATGTATAGTAGCTCTGTTTCATTTGTTGTTCTAAATTTTAGCGTAGGTACATCTTTAAATATATATTTCTTCTGTGCGTGTGTTTGTCACTGAGCTCCTCCTAAACGGCTGGACCGATTTGAATGATTTTTTTGTATGCGTTTGGTTGTGACCCTGGACAGTTTAGATTCACAAATCAGCCCAGCAGAGGGCGCTGCAGTCGATATCTGAGTTAAGTATCTACAGTCGGCATCGCTGCGCTATTTAGAGAAGGCGGCACGACATGAGAACCCTCTCATCGTAGCCGCTGGAAACTACATACGCGACCCAGTAGACCGAATGGTAAGCCATCGACGTCGCCCAAAGCACGTCATTACGGATCCTCCTGATCCATTAACGGTGCTTTTAGGCACCACAAGCACCGGTCACCGTCCTCGTCGAACCCGTCGCTTGCGACGAAGGGCTCGACGAGCGAACTAACCCAAAGACACAGCCCACTGAGTTTCTTGCCGGATCTTCTCAGTGGGTCGCGTTTCCGATCCGGTGGTAGATTCTGCGAAGCACTGCTCTTGCTACGGTCAGTGTTAGCAACTCTCCGGTTGAGCCCAGTGAGCTCACCTACAAACGTTAGGGTGAAGCTGAAATAGCCTCTCAAGGCTATCAGCATAGGTAGGAAAAAAAAAAAAAACTAGCTTATTTATCTTTCCTAGAAATAATTTATATGGCAAAACAACGTTTGCCAGGTCAGCTAGTGGTAATATAATAATAACACTAGATATTAGGCAAAAGCAATTTAAAATAAAATGAAACGTCTTTAAGTCTACATCAGAATCGGAAATAGATTTTTTGTGATCTTTTTTTCATTTCTATTAAAGTACATTTTATTTTGCAATATTTGATCGTCGAAATTTATAAATGATAATTTCCACTTATTATTCCATTAATTGAAACCACTGGCCTAGTAATTGTGACGCACAGGGGTTACGTTTCAATTCTGGGACAGGTATCAATTTTCGACGCCCACTTGGAAAAAAAATCAATATTTGATCAAATAAAAGATACGTGTTTCTTTTTATTTATTGCTTAGATGGGTGGACGAGCTCACGGCCCACCTGGTTTTANTAAATGATAATTTCCACTTATTATTCCATTAATTGAAACCACTGGCCTAGTAATTGTGACGCACAGGGGTTACGTTTCAATTCTGGGACAGGTATCAATTTTCGACGCCCACTTGGAAAAAAAATCAATATTTGATCAAATAAAAGATACGTGTTTCTTTTTATTTATTGCTTAGATGGGTGGACGAGCTCACGGCCCACCTGGTTTTAAGTGGTTACCGGAGCCCATAGACACCTACGACGAATGCCGGCACCCATCTTGAGACATGAGTTCTAAGGTCTCACTTTTAACTACGGCTGCCCCGCCCTTTAAGCCGAAACGCGTTACTGCTTCACGGTAGAAATAGGCAGGGTGGTAGTACCTACCCGTGCGGACTGAATATGTCTTACCACCAGATATTTTATATCTGTGTATTTGATGGTGGCATGCTCATAGTCTGCATGTCCGACCTTTCTTCAGTCTCTCCTATTTCCACTGCGATACAACCGTCCGTTTGGTTATGAGGGGAAAAATAGCTGTTCAGCAATTGTATCTAAGACTTCACGTCTGAATGTGTAAGACAGCAATTAAATTTGAATTCATAATAGCTGAATCTTAGGTAGACCGCGTTATCGTTTGCCAAACTATGTAGAATTTTTTTATTATTATTTAATTATTTTTTTTATTGCCCTTGTAGGCAGACTATCATACGGCCCACCTGATGGTGAGTGGTTACCGTCGCCCATGGACTTCAGCAATGCCAGGGGCAGAGCCAAGCCGTTGCCTACCGTAAATATGATTGAAACGAATGAAATCATGTTTGATTATCACATTTACACACTCGGTGATCTCATCGCTTCGTATGTATTCGTATTGCTGTGTGTGAATTGCCGTTAAACTCGAAATCCTGCAGTTCCATGTTTTTCGGGGGTATTTTTGTTTATCTTTCGACGTAACGTAAACATTTCTAATGATTTTACAACCCTGACATCCTATAAACACACTTTTGCGCGAAGTGTATTTGGAATTAGTCTTCAGCCAAGATGTTTTTGACGTCTGAGCGAAAAGGTCGGTTGTCTATACCTACGTTTGACTTTTGAGAATTTTCATTAAAAAATCACATTCAAAAGTCGAGTTTTAGATGTAATATTAATACCCTATATAACTAAAACCTCTTGCTTCTGAGGTCATTTACTGGTGGTAGGACCTCTTGTGAATCCGCGCGGGTAGGTACCACCACCCTGCCTATTTCTGCCGTTCGGTTTGAAGGGTGGGGTAGCCGTTGTAGTTATACTTGAGTACTTTAGAACTTATATCTCAATTTACGTTGTAGCATTGTTGTAGCATTTACGTTGTAGATGTCTATGCGCTTTAGTAACCAATAAACACCAGGTGAGCTGTGAGCTCGCCCCGAGCTAAGCAATAAAAAAAAAAAAACTTTGGCATTCCATCAACCATGCTAATATGTTTCACACAACACGAGAACAACTCAAACGCAATGCTTATTCCTCGAAAGAAACTTCAAACGAACACGAGGGTCGATGAATCGATTTTTATTCCAATTACAAAACCAGCTTTGTGTTTGACTCAGAACACACATGTACATTAATGCCTTGACATACAATGTTACATGTAACCGAGATGATAGATATCGTCAATATTTGCTTTCTTCGACACCCACTGTACACACAAAACCTACACATGTTACTATTTTGTTATTGTTTACGAAATGCAACTACGCGTCTTCAACCTGTATCTATCGTAAGTCAGCATCTTCTGAATCTAGAACAACAGTGCAATATTCATTCTAGTTTTTTTGTTTGTCACGAGTATATTTTGTACGTCTTAGTGACAAGATGACCGACCAAGTCAAGTTGCCGGTTGTTTGCATGAGTGAACCAGGCTCACAACGAACCGGGAGAACTGGTGATTGCTCGTGAGGCGCATAACATCTATCCACAGTAATGATACTGAGTAACGACCACGACCGCTCTGAAAAGAGTGATACGACAAAGGAGTAGTAGAATGGGAATATAACATGCAAAGACGAACAAAAGTATACATGGTCGGAAAAATTTTCACCTTTTTTTTCCTACCTATGCTGATAGCCTTGAGAGGCTATTTCAGCTTCTCCTTCACGTGTAGGTGAGCTCACGGGGCTCTAGGCTTTAACCGGGAGTGTTGCTAACACTGGCCCTAGCAAGAGCATTGCTTCGCAGAATCCACCACCGGATCAGAACGCGACCTACTGAAAAGATTCGGCGAGAAACTCGGTGAGCTATGTCTATGGGTTAATTCACTCGTCGAGTGAATTATGTCGGTGGAATTATGTCGGTCGGTCGGAATTATCTCGGTGGGCTATGTCTATGGGTTAAGTCACTCGTAGTTCCCTTCGTCAAGGACGATGACCCGTGCTTGTGGTACCTAAAAGCACCGTTAATGGATCGGGAGGATCTATAGTGACGTGTTTAGGGCGACGTCGACTGTTTACCATTCGGTCCGCAGGACCGAGTATGCTTTCACTTTGTTTAATGGGTAAGTAGGCTGGACAGGCATCGAATAGACGCTGTTGGTGCCGAATAGGTGCAATGAAACAATGAGAGGATTCCCAAAAGTTTAACGACCCTCAACAATAGGTAAACGATTGTAAAGGAGGAAGAGGAGACATTTATAGTGACGTACATATATCTCTGCATTTTACATCATTAAGCATCAATGAAAAAAAAAACTTGCAAAAAGAACTTTAATTCAGAACAGAAACAGAACAGAAAATAATATTGGTTCTGTAAATCCACGATCTGTCTTTTTTTTTTTAGTTTGGCATTCGGTTTTCCGCGATGCCATTACATGGTCAGTCATGTGTATCCTAATGCGGTAACGATGATGTAAACTAAAACATTCAGCCTTGACTGATGCGTCAGTTATGGGGCCTCATTATTAAACTAGAAACGTTTTCATAAAAAATAGTTTTCTTTTTATTTCTACGAGATAGCGACAGTTTCATTGACCTTTAAAGACATCTGAACTTTATATTATCGATGAGCGAAAGTGAGTTTGCTTCGTTTGTTACGATTTCAAGTCGCGCTCGTGACATTTTTCAAACACATTGTTAAGATAGATAAAGGTTATAGGGTATCATTGATCCAGAAATCCATTACATACTTATCCCAAGGCATATATATTTTTATACACAAAAGCAAGCGATTTTACTGGTGGTAGGACCCCTTGTGAGTCCGGAGGGTACCACCACCCTGCTCATTTCTGACGTGAAGCAGTTTCGGTTTGAAGGGTGGGGTAGCCGTTGTAACTATACTGAGACCTTAGAACTTATATCTCAAGGTGGGCGGCGCATTTACGTTGTAGATGTCTATGAGCTCCAGTAACCACTTAACACCAGGTGGGCTGTGAGCTCGTCCACCCATCTAAGCAATAAAAAAAAAAAAAAAAAAGAAGCGCAATGATAAGCTATAATTAATTACAGGAGTTCAAATCCGTTTCACATTTAATATCACGTAGCGAATTCCTAAAAGAAAACATTTTTTCTTGTGCAAACAAAGAGTACATAACAAATTGTTCAGACTACGAAAAGAGCCGTGTGTACACACACACACAACATAAATATTACACATCATCGCATTAAGCACATAAAGCTATGGGATTTTTAACAAGTAAAACTAACAAGATAGCGTATTCCCGGAGTGTTCCCGGTCGAGACCGAGATCTTATGAAACCTCAGCTATTCAGGACGTAAACATGGTGTATATAGGTCGATATGACGCTAAAACCGCTTCTGTTTCGTCGATCATAATCAAAGTGTTAATCGAGTTGACGTCTCGTTTAGAACGCGATTATAATAATCGATTAATTTTATGTAATAATAATAATGCTTATAGATTATTATAAATGTTTTAACTCGATATGTAAATAATGCTTATACATTAATATATAAAATAATCGATTAATTTTATGTAATAATAATAATAATGCTTATACCTTATTATAAATGTTTTAACTCGATATGTAAATAATGCTTATACATTAATATATAAATGTTTTAAGTCAATATGTTGATTACTTACAAATTTATTTATTTCGGTTCGAAACTTCGGACACTATAAGGGGCAATTAGTTAGAGATTTTAATAGTGTCTTCATCATATAGGGTTTAATGTGGAAACAAAAATAATTTAAAAACACGAACGGCATGTTTTCAAAATCTAAAAGTCTGTTTTTCATCTGAAATACACGAGCTCAAGAGTTCAAATTTTGTTTATACAAAATATTTCTACTTGCTTTTAATTATTACGCGATAAGTATTTTTTTAATAATTAATTAATATTTGTGAAAGCGTTATCTTTTAAAAAAATTGTAATGCGAATGTCTCTATTCCGATTATTAATCTCACAGAAGTTGTCCTTAATAAATTTTTATTTAATAATAAATCAATTATTATATAATATACTAGCGACCCGCCCTCGCTTCGCTTCGGAAACTGTAATTTATTATTGATTTCTCCACTATTTAATGGATGTTATTATACATACAAACCTTCCTCTTCAATCACTCTATCTATTAAAAAAAACTGCATCAAAATCCGTTGCGTAGTTTTAAAGATTTAAGCATACATAGGGACAGACAAATATAGGGATAGACTTTGTTTTATACTATGTAGTGATAATTTGATTACACAAAGAGGGGATGGGCGAGTACTTTCATATTCTTTAACATTTCGTTCCTTCAAACTTTTGAAAAGTACTAGGTACCCCGATAAAAATATTGTACATTAACATACAAGAGGGAACGATATGGAGATATTTTATTGCTACCACTTGATTCATTCACGCATATTGACGCATGTTTTTTTATGGTTATGCTCTTTAATGCATTACATTAGATGTGTTTTATCGAATTTAGACCTTAAGTCTATTGTGAAATACACAAATTTATACAATGTAAGGCGGAAAATCATTGCGTGCACTTTCGTTATGAGAAATAACCGAATGCCAAAATCAGTCGTGGTAATTTGAGTAAACGCCATTCCGTTTCGAGAAATATTGAAACGTAAACAGAGGAAACAATTAGAAAACATAACAAAACAGTAAGCAGTTAACGAGTAGAATAAATTAACTGCAACTAAAACGAACGAAAACGCTTTCCGCTCATGAATTTTCATGTAACAGAGTTTTTAAACAAAACAATAATAGCAATTTAAAATGATAAATAACCGTGTACCATCTTCGTTTGATTTGATGCACTGTAAACACGACACTAGTTTTTTCTTTTTCACTTTTTCTTTATCGTTTTTCGGTTTCCCGTTTGGTATTTCTTTGTGTTTCGCATTGTCCGTTTTCGTTTTCTTGTGTTTCACGACGCCCATTTTTAAAAATAAATAAATAAGTGAATAGCAAAATATAAACGGGCAAAAAGCGAGCGCTTTTCAGCGAAATCCGGCGGCGAGGGCGCGCGTTACAGCTGCGCGTTCGCTAACTAGTTCTCGACTAGCAACGCTAACTGCATTCGCGTGCGAGCGTGGTTGTACTGGCGTTTGGCGGATTGAGGCCTGTGGACGCTCGCACCACGCAGTCAGTCGTCGTAGTCTACAGCAGTCGGAGAGGCGCGCTGCGTGAGCTCACCCGCCGACTCGGGACTACAGTTTGGGAATCAAGGTCAACGAGCGGATTAATATTCCGAGTGTGGCCACATCCTAAACACAATGTTAATTTCACCCATTTATCGTTTCGGCCGTTCGCCTATTCCGGTGTGAAATTACGTACACTGTTATGTTGAATTATTCGTTAGAGAATGAGAGACCCGTGTAACTTTTATACGTCATACGCTGTCGGTATTCACAGAATTAACTAAATATTTATAACAACGATCACTGAAGACGACCGCAAAGTTTATACTTCGAAACCAATAAAGGTTTTCCCTTCCCGGAAAATCGCGGCGCCGGCCTCCTAATGATTTAGTGATTAACTTTCAACGCAACATCGACCTTTACATGAAATACGAATATTGTGACCTAATTCATTTCAGTATTCCTCGTTCGATTGGTTCTTTTTTTTTTTAATCCATTTGTTACAGAGCTTCGCTCAGATAATTACACTCATAGATCCATTTAGATTTGAATCGTAACAGGCAGAAGTTATTTCCGGAACACAAATCAATAGCGTCGACATAATAATAGACCGGGCAGTGGCCACTACAAGCTACTATCAAGGGCGGTTTGAAAGCTGTCGAATATAGTTTAAGAGACGGACTTTGACTTCACTTATGTTAAGTAAGACGATATTATAAAATTGTACAATGTCGAAATTCACATTATAAACTCTACGGCTACGTATGTATATATATTGCTTACAGGTAACGACACTTTTGACACTAGTAAATTTTCTTAAGTTGAGCCCGTGAGCTCACCTACCCATCTGGGCGTAACTGGCATAGCCTCTTAGGACCAGCGAATAGGTACGGAAAAGGGAAAATACACCGAAGATCTAAATAGTACTCAAAGTTTTTCTTGAAGAAATCAAACTAGCAAATATTATTTACCGAATTTCGATTAAATTTCTAACGACATTAAACTACTAGAAATATGAAATACTAGCGACCCGCCCTCGCTTCGCTTCGGAAACATTAAAACACACATGAAACCAAAAAAAATAATTAAAAAAGTAGCCTATGTTCATCAGGGACAATGTCGGCTTCTAATGGAAAAATAATTTTTCAAATCGGTCCAGTAGTTTCGGAGCCTATTCGAAACAAACAAACAAACAAACAAATATTTCCTCTTTATAATATTAGTATAGATATAGATAATAAAACTGAAAAAGAAATTAACATGATAGAAATAAATGATTATTCATAACTGAAATCATATTATTATGATATAGTTCTTAGTAATGAACCTAGATACGAGTCTCGGTCGTAGCGAAGTCTTCAACATAAGAAATAGAAGAATTCATTTTGTTGATTTTATTTTATTTAATTTATTTCGAAGTTAAAAGAAACTTTTTAGGTTGAAGGAATATCATTTTTAATCAATTATAGTGGAATTAAACAAACGTAATTACCTTAAACCGCATTCGTTGTTTCGAATAAATAAAAATAAATAAAGCGAAATAAATGACACGCGATTGTGTGTCTCGCGAAGTCAATCTTTACACCAATTTTGGTTGATTTGTAGAAAATTCCTACCTAAGGCATAAAGTAATATTTTTTTTATTCCTTAGATGGGTGGACAAGTTCACAGCCCACCCGGTGTTAAGTGGCTACTGGAGCCCATAGACATCTACAATGTAAATGCGCCACCCACCTTGAGATATAAGTTCTAAGGTCTCAAGTATAGTTACAACGGCTGCCCCACTCTTCAAACGAAAACAATTACTGCGTTGGCGCTGCTGTGGTGGTACCTACCCGCGCGAACTCACAATGGGTCTTACCACCAGTAAAACAAAAAAAAAAACAAAACGTTATGTTATCTTCCGGCTCCAGAAAATCATGTTACGATATTTTTTTGCTGCAATCAGAAGTACATGCAACTAATTGAGAAGTTCAATGTGATAAGGCAAGCATTTAATTTTTTAATCATGTCAAAGGACAAACCCGAAATCCATACAAACTTGGGCCTGGCGTTACAGTGCTAGAATTTGGGCACAAGTTACAATACCTAAGAAGGTTTCATGAGCCCAATTTTCAGGTCTCCCAGCAATGGCCAAATTGGTAAAATCAGACAATGTTTACATTTTAGGTTATGTTTATTGTTCGAGATATTTTAATAAAAACGATATTTTTGAGGCTGTTTCCTACTAAAGATGAGTAATTTTTTACGAAACCTGATGCAGCAACAGGTTGCTTTAAAATAAAAATGGAACCTGTTACGAGAAATCGCGCGTTAGGTTGTTTACGAAAACGAACGAAAGCCAAAAATTAAAAACAACATAATGCGAAACGCGCTGCGCACGAAATGATTTTTTTAAGGGATTTTATGACCTGGTAACTAAGACCTTTAGGTCAGTCTTGTTTTAATTTTAATGAAAACTTTTTTATATGAAAAACTATTTTTATATGATAACTTTTTTATATAAAATATAAATCATTACGTGCTCCCATATTATCTCATCACTTTTCATTTCATTTTATTTCATGCCTTTTTTATTTTTATTTTTTATTGCTTAGATACCCATCGACGAGCTCACAGCCCACCTGATGTTAAGTGGTTACTGGAGCTCATAGACATCTACGACGTATATGCGCCACCCACCTTGAGATATAAGTTCTAAGGTCTCAGTATAGTTACAACGGCTGCCCCGCCCTTCAAACCGAAACGCATTACTGCTTTACGGCAAAAATAGGCGGGCGGGAGGCGCGGACTCACAAGAGATCCTACCACCAGTAAAATTATTAATGTAACTACACCATAGAAAAACTCAAAGTACCAAATCGACTTTTTCATGTTATATTTAAGATTGCCAGTTGAAAATATTTTGAATTGCCGCAGTTGCCGATATGATTTCGTGTCATAACTAAATGGCACAGTTATTTATTTCTTTTAATGATTTTTGTTAGTAGATTTTGGTGCTTTACGTTACGTTATTCAATGAGATTAAGTTTATAGTCTGGCCAGCGAATCATGGCACAACTAAATAGCGGCAATCCAAAATATCTTCAGCTGGCAACATTAAAGATAACATAACACGATTTGATACATTTGTGTTTTTCTATGGCATAGTCACATTAATATAAAAATGGAAAACTACCCTTTCATGCTATATTTAATGTTGTCAGTTGTAGATATTTTGAATTGCCGTCATTGTAAGTAGTTGTGTCACGATTCGATGGTCATACTCTATTTACATTGATTAAAATACCTATAAAAACAGTCATTTATCCTAAAGCAAAAGAGTATTAATTATTTTTTACACTTGATTTCCACTAAATCGATCCAATTTTATGGATGCTCTAATTCTAATCCGCACGTTTGTGGAGCTAGTTACGTATATTGAAATAAGTGTTGCAGATGTTTACAAAGATTGTTTAAAACAAAAAATTGAATTCAACTTATTTTCTACACTTGGCCATTGTCAATGAAGCTAAGATTTCAATAGGTTAATCAAGCAAAATAGACGAATTTTTTGGTACATATTCCATTCGTGTAACGCTTAGGCCCAAAATGGGGTTTCTCCTTTGATTTCTTACTTTGAACAGCGTATTGTAATAAAACAGTACTTCTAATTCGATATCTCAAAAGGTTTCGGTCTCCTAGACTGATGCGTAATTTAAGTCAAGGCGACTCGTGAATCGTGACTAACACCCGTAAGTCTTGATCTCCAAATATATTCGAAAAACATCTGTTTATTTTGTTTTTAAATATAAATCATCAATAAATGTGTAATGTTTATTTCGTCTGCAATAATCGAACATCGATTTTAGGTCATAACGTCATACGTGATATTTAGATATATGCAGTTTATTAGTTACATGGAAAAAAACATTATTATGATAGCATTTTTATATCGCATTTACATATATACAAACATTCGTGTTATTTAAAGGAAGCTTTATGTATATTGACATTCAGTTGATTTTGTTTCGCACAAGTAACATCTGTCTACGTCTTAATAATCTATATATTAATACGTGAAGCAAAATCTTTTGTATCCCTTTTTACGAAAATTGCGTGGACGGAGGAGTATGAAATTTTCCACACTTATAGAGAACATAGAGAAGAAGTGCACAATGCTAATTTTTTTTTTAAATAATGCATAAAAGTTACTTTAAATCAATAAAGAAAACATTACACACACTATATACCATGTATTTGACGTTAACACGCATGCATTGTTCTTGACGTCTATGGTCAAATTGAGAATAGATTAAATATTGTTTGTCTTTATTATTATTTTTTATAGCCTTGGCGAAATTTGTGAATATAGAAGTATAAAATACAATCATAATAGTGTACAAACTTACAATTCCAATTAATTATAGTCGAATTTCGCTTACTGCGGAACGTCTAGTATAAGTAATTTCATGCAAAATTCTTTCTGTAAATCTTTATTTCAGTAAAAAACCATACACTTTGTTAGTATTACTTATAATCTATGTTTTTGTTGCGGTTTATTTTTTTTTTACACGATCTAATATTCCTTCATCGTGAAATATATTCGTGAGCATGTACTAAGTACGTTTTTAATTAGAATTTGATATTAAATTTTTTATTTCGCGATCTCAACATAATATAGCATTATTTAGGCCACGACAACTTAAAACCTCAAGAATCATTTCGATTTCGAATTCAAATAAATCACGTCTTATAAAATAAAACACAGTTACGTACCGTATAAACAAACATCGCTTTATCTTTGGTTAAAAGGATAAACATTGCAAAATCGTGATGACTGCATCCGAAGGCGTGAAAGAACTCGTACCAAGGTCAAATTACTTTTTGAAGTGTACACGTTTATGCTAATGTCGCACAAGTCGAGTGTACATGTCAGGTATGACGTCAACATTAACGCTTACGCCCACGTGAACGGTAAGTAACACAAATTACATAGGTACATAGGGCCCTCAAAAATTGTCTCCATTTGACCCTATATTGCGCTTGTATATACTCGTAGTAAGTTGAAATTCAATTTTACTTCCACTATCTACTTTTTTTTTAATTGCCTTTGTAGGCAGACGATCATACGGCCCACCTGATGGTAAGTGGTCACCGTTGCTCATGGACGTCAGCAATGCCAGGGGCAGAGCCAAGCCGCTGCCTAACTGCCTAACATTTTTTTTTAATTGCCTTTGTAGGCAGACGAGCATACGGCCCACCTGATGGTGAGTGGTTACCGTCGCTACCGCTACTTGGCTATCTAGTTTTAGGCAGCGATCGCTCATTGCTGAGCATCGTGATGCGCCCGCCTGTGACCTTTTTTTGTAATTTGTAGCCTCTTATGTCGGTCAGTGGCACAGTGAAGTGCGTGGCTCAGTCTCATGTCCAGATAAGCTCGGTCAGTTTTCATTTATAAATCTATACAGACTAAATTATTTTTGTGCTTAGGTGGTTGGACGAGCTCACGGCCCACCTGGTTAAGTGGTTACCGGAGCCACCCACCTTGACATATGAGTTCTAAGGTCTCAGTATAGTTACAACGGCTGCCCCGCCCTTCAAATCGAAACGCATTACTTCACGGCAGAAATAAGCAAGGTAGTGGTACCTACCCGTGCGAAATATCAAGAGGTCCTACCACCAGCGGTTTGTGTGGTTAACGTAATTGTGCTTGTGGTAAATGTGGTTCATATAATTAAGCTTTAAAAGCCGTGTTATATACCATAAGAATAGATGGCGTTAAGTCTCATTCACTGATATTCAGCTTTTCGTGGTCGAAAGAGACAAAACACGAACGCAAGGTTCACTTACACTGCCTTTATTAAAAAGGCCTTATATTCATATAATGTATTATTTTATTTATATCAAAATACAGTTTAGCTTATTAAAACTATAGCACAAATTGAGTTGCTCTTATGAAGAGAAACAACATTCAAAGCTATTGCTTCACCACTATTTTTATATTTCAATATTTCAAAATGCTTTTATATTTTCTTTATTCTTTATTATACACACAGTTAATATTATAGTAATTGCGTAAGATATAAACAATGGCGAGCTTAACTCAACAATTGAGTTTTCTACCAGCTAACCGTTCTTAACGAAGGTAAGCTTTAAATGAGTGGGTAGAAGAATACAATCTAATTAATTTACAATCTAGACAAGAACTTAATAAAAAAATAAATAAAAAAAAAACACTAATACATAATATATTAGACTACATATATATACATACACACAATTAATAAAACACACATAAATTTTCTTATGTTCTTTCTAATCTTTCAACATTAAAATTTTTAAAAATTTAAAATTAAAATTTTGATTTATGTCATCCTTATAACAAATTGACCTCTTTTAAGATATGTAATTCGTATAGAGGTTACATTCGTATTGACTAATTTCAATTATAATAGCTATTAAACTTCTAATATATGGGCGTATAAAGATTTTTGTGGAGTTTGTGTTGTCTCCTTCTCGCATAGCGAGTCAACATTATAAAGTATACGTCATTCTTGAGCATTGACGTCACGGTTCGTTCAGTGTTGTTTAGCAAGAAATGATTACGCACGTAACTTGCTTGCTTCCACATTTATAAAGTTTTATTTTCTATTCTTTCATCGGTTGTTGTTTTGTTAACATTTTATGAAATAAGCACACATAATCAGTAAGAAAGCGTCAAATGAACGTGGATCAATAAATATAAATAATTAGCTGACCCGGCAAACTTCGTAGTGCCTCAATCGATAAATAAAAGACCTAAACTTTTGTATAAAATAAACTTAAAACGAACAAAAGGAGTCCGACCGACGGGGGACACATCAAAGGTAAAACAAAATTGTTATTTTTATTTAATTCCGAGCATTTTCATATTTATCTACCCTTTAAACCTTCTCTGGACTTCCACAAATAATTCAAGACCAAAATTAGCAAAATCGGTCCAGCCGTTCTAGAGTTTTAGCGAAACTAACGAACAACAATTCATTTTTATATATATAGATAGATAGATAGATTACATCAGAAAAAAATACATGTTACTTTTGATACGTACATTGGTACCGAACCACTCTAGTGGACGATAAACATGGATGCGTTTAAAAGGACATTAGACACGGTCGATTTCTAAGCGTTATGATTTATGTAGCCTAACTTCCGTGACCCTATTCAATGTTGCATTGTACATGAAGTGATATACTGTTTTTTTTTAGAATGTAACAACTTTGATATTTGTATCCAGTCAATAACATTGACAATTTGTATAAGCAACGTTGGTAGTAGTGTTAGGGTCTTTTTTTGAGCCCATGCAGAGGTTCAATTGTGTATTAGTGTATTAATTGTATGTATATTTACGGATATATGTATGTATGTATGTGTATATGTATTTCACTGGATTGGTACACCGCGCTTAGTTCGTTTCCAAATGATTCTTGTCCACCTGATGATTGTCTGGAAGAGATCGCTCTTAACGATAAGACCGCCAATTGTACTTTTTTGTATTTAATGTATCGCACTGTTTATTTGTTTTTTGGTGTACAATAAAGAATACTCTCTCTCTCTCTCTCAATTAAGACTTCGACCTGATCTGTGAAAATGGGTGACGGTATTCCTGTTATGATTTCTTTGAGCTTCGGTGACCAAACATCCAACAGGTGAGTCGAAAGCTCGTTTGCCTATTGAATACTTTCAAAAAGCGCTGGTTTTACATATGTTTACTAAGTTAGCGGCCGGCTATTAGTAGTGAATTATTTTTCCGCGGACAGAAAAGCGACTTCAATTGCTTCACGTTCAGTTGACATTCTTCTGTGACAGGAACAAGCGCGGCAGACTTAGAATCAAGGATTCAGTTTCAAAGATCTTTAATATGTATAAAGCTCCGTAAATAACGTTCCGTTGCATACAAAAGTTGAATGTCCTCATTACAAAATAAAAACGAAAACAGATCCGTTTATTTCTTTCAATGTATTATGAAATAAATGCTTTTACCATAAACTCACTCGTAAAAATAATTTTATGTCTATATATTAATACATGAAGCAAAAGCTCTGTATCCCTTTTTACGAAAGTTTCGCGGACGGGGGTGTATGAAATTTTTCACACTTATAGTTTATATAGAGAATGCTATGCAGAATGTTAATTTTTTTTTAAATTATGCATTGTTAAAGAGTGGTCTAATTCGTTTTTAGATTAGATTAGATTGATATTGTTTCTCTTAAATATTACTTGTCTATAGTGAGCCTTGGCGAAATCTGTGATTATAAAAGTATAGGCCTTGACAATAAACCCTTAATAATGTTCAAACTTATAATTTAAATTAATTATGGTTGGCTGGACGATCACTACTCTATATAAAATAATATATAAAATTCATGAAAAGGTTTTGTTTATTTAAAGAAATCTCTTCCGGCAGACGCGCGAAAAGAGTATGACAAGAGAAGGTGAGATGTTTGTACAGTTACATAGAATAGAAAACCTATTCGACATGTTAAGTGATAGAGTCAAATACACAATGTTATTAATTTAAAAACAATAATTCAGAATGTAATTTAAAATGCTAAATAAATTTCGTGACTAATTAAGGAATTAATTACTGAATCTGTTTAAGAATTAACGAATCGTGTAATAATAATGAATTGTGCAATCTGCATTATTATTGAGACGAATCAAAGCATTTCGTGTCCAATTATCGATGTTTAGTCACCAATTTTAGTACTAGTAACGCCATCTAGTGTAATAATCGGAACTAATGTTTCCATCATTACTCACAGCGCGGCGCTAGTTGTACTAAGTTCCAGCTATCGATATAGGTATTTAATAAAATCATACCAGTCGAACAGAGCACCGTCTATTTACAAAATAGCTGTATCCGATAACAGTAGAATATCGTAAAAGCATGTTTTATTACATATATTTTGAGGGAACAATAACTCCTTTATTATTTTAATGGTGGGGCTTGACGGCCAAGGATGAAGACGTTGGCTTAGCTCCAAATCTTATCTACGCGTCAATTATGTACCCATTCAGGTTTAGACTAACAAATAATTAAGGCTTCCAATGAACATGCCGCAACTTGAATAATCCAACTCGAAACATGAGATGCGAGGAATTTATTACGTCACAATTGAGACGAGAAGGAAGCTCTTTCAGATCCGAACACAATTTTGATTCGCGGCAGCAATTCACAGTGGATCCTGTACGAATACCTTCCTTAAGATTAGTAAGCTGTCCAGAGCGTTGTCAATAGGGCGAATAGTAACATATACAAAACTAACGACCCGCCCTGGCTTCGCTTCGGAAACTGCAATTTATTATTGATTTCTCCACTATTTAATGAATGTTATTATACATATAAATCTTCCTCTTCAAACACTCTATCTATTAAAAAAACCGCATCAAAATCCGTTGCGTAGTTTTAAAGATTTAAGCATACATAGGGACAGAGAAAGCGACTTTGTTTTGTACTATGTAGTGAAGAATCTGCATTCCACTAACATTAAGTTTCATCACGATATTCGATATCAAAGAGGTACCGATATGGCGCCGTTAACTGACAATTAGAGAACCCCAGGCAAAAGTCTGATACGCACCAGCAATACGTTCAATAAATTTTGCATATGGCATACATATTTGTTCTATACAAGTCCGACCGTCGCGATGTCGCCATGTAAATCTACCGAACGAAAACACCCGCTAGGCAGAATCTTACATTGAAATTAACAACCCAATAAGAAACAATAATAAGGTACTGTTTTTAAAAACCTGACCCAATGTTATAATATCGACATTTATTCATTTATTTATCGATGATATTAGGAGACTAACGAAAAAAAAACCAATATAAATAAATTTGTAATAAAAATCAATTCACCAAACCGGTTTGATTTAATAGGGTTAAAGACTTAGGTCCATACAAGATAATCTTGCGAAGTTTCAAGATAGAAACCGACATAATAAGAATTGATTAATGACAAAAAGCATATTATATACATACATACGAGTATATCATTTTGGTTATTTTTGGAACAAAAGCTCTCCAAACTGTGAGCTTTCCTGAACAAATTTCATGAAATTAAAATTATAATAATACGCGCCCAATTTCCTAACCTACTTACTGGTGGTAGGACCTCTTGTGAGTCCGCACGGGTAGAGGTACCACCACCCTATTCCTGCCGTGAATCAGTAATGCGTTTCGGTTTGAAAGGCGGGGCAGCCGTTTTAATTATACTGAGACCTTAGAACTTATATTTCAAGGTGGGTGGCGCATTTACTTTGTAGATGTCTATGGGCTCCAGTAACCACGCCAGGTGGGCTGTGAGCTCGTCCACCCATAAAAACAATAAAAAAAAGATCTCTTAATGAGGAAAGTACGCACAACAAACCATTAGAAAACAAGCGTGATAAAAACTAAATTTGGCTTCGTATTTTTGACCTTGAAATTTGTAACCTTTTTAATAAAACTCTCTTATCGTTGGCTAATCTGTTGCCGCTTCACCAGTTCACATACATCGCACGGTCCTTTGTAGATAACTAGCTTTACACGAACAGCTTCTGATAGTCGCCGTGTTTGTAAAAATGGACGTTGTTTTTCTCCCTACCAAACCTTCGGTAGCCTAAGAGGCTATTCCAATAACACGCCGACGGGTAGGTGAGCTCACGATGCTCATCCTGGAACAGTGCCTCGCTGAAACTATCGCCGGACCGGAAGCGCGACCCACTGAGAAGATCCGGCGAGAAACTCAGTGGTTAAATGTACACAAGAATGCAAGACAACGTTGAGCTAAGGAAGCTTTAGTTTTCGAAATGAGAGTGAATATACTTAGTTTTTATTAATAGCGTTCATTAGCAACTATATTGTTTTTTTAGAGGGAAATCACGCGTCACGTGCATCTGTGAAATATTCGAGAAGACGTGAAATATTCGAGAAGTCGTAAATAAACATAACGATAATAATAAACGCGATATTAAACCGTAAAAGAGGATTAAATATGAATTAAAGATGTTACTAAAATAAGAACATATGTTTACAGAATTGTGAAAAAATGGAGGTAGTAGTAGATATAAAATATACTAATCTCTATGACTTTTTTGGCCGGAACGCGAGGAGTGAAGTTGTTTTATTTTGTCTATTTAGTGTTTCTTCAGGTTTAAATGTGTAATAATGGTGGTTTATTAACTGTTTAATATCTGTGAAAGTGCACAAATGTGGGAAAATGAAACAAAGTCGCTGGACGTAACTTCTCGGGATCCTCCAAAAAGTCCACTGAAAAAATCTTAGTAAATGACCACCATTTTACTGAGATTATATTTCATCCCAAATCATCTCATTTCATTTCATTTAATTTCATCCCAGTTGATTAATGTCTCAAATTAATCATCTTCATTTCATTTCATTTCACTCCATAATATCATTTTTTATAAAAATATGAATATAAATTAAAATAAGACATGACTTAAAGGTCTCAGTTACCAGGTCATAAAATCCCTTAAAAAAAACTACTCTCTATCTAACTACCTCGTTCCTTTTTTTTTGAAGCAAAAAGTTTTATCGAAAATGAATTTTTACTGTTTACGTGATAACAAAAGAGACCCAAATAAAGAGTCAAAATATCCGTAGGTAATTATAAAATCACTAGATCTGATTCCGGATTATGGATAATACAGGAAAGACTTGATCGAGCGATGACGTCAATGGTTACGTATTCCACACATATTTAGCACTAAGACCAGGAATGCAGGAAAGGGATAGAGCCCTCCATCCGCATAGATCGACTTTAACTCATGTATTTGAGAAATTTACTAGCCTAAATACCGTAATACTCAAATTTACAATTTTTATTTAAACTTGTTGAAAGCCTATAATGATTTTAATGCATACAAAGCTGATTAGGTACAGGTATAATACAAATACCCGATTTTCTCACCAGTCGATACAAGTAGCTCTGTAGATAAAATAATATTAATGTCATTGCGATGTCATTGAACCTACAATTAAAACGTTGATGTGTCTAGGACAAAACGTGAACTACATACCGTTTGTTTAGAACATTGCCAAGCTATTTACAACTGGACAAGTACTTGCGTCCGATTCTAACTAACAATATTCAGGCTGTCGTATTGAAAAATGGCGCGATGCAGCCTTTGAATAGTAATTTTAGGTCATTTCGAATTTAAAAATATAATTGTTACGTGAAATGTGCCTTAGAAGTTTTGAATTTTACTAGAATTGTGGGCGTGGAGCAAAAACTCTTAACATTTAATATGTAAATAGAAATGAAAATTTGAGAATAATTTCAATTTAGTCTTCTTAGTGAACTTGCTAGATATTTTTTTAATTACTTAGATGGCTGGACGAGATCACGACCCGCCTGATGTTAAACGGCTAAGGGGGCTCATAGACATCAACAATGTAAGTTCCGCCACCCACCTTGAAACCTTGAGTTCTAAGCCTCAGTTTTAGAGCACCATTGTACTGTAGTAATATTGTAGTGTATTATTATTTTGCGCAAATTTTAAATTCAAGCTATAAACCAAGTCAACACAAACTGCAGCCCACAAGATAAATAAATAAGTCAGTAATTGGGCCACAGGATTAAATGAAAACCCTGTTATTACAATTTCAACCAGCTATTCCGATTAATTTGACTCCGAACTCGTTTGCACGTCTATGGCAATCAAAAAGACAATATTGTTTCAAGTTTACTTGCAGTAGGACGTATTCCGGAACCAACAGGAGTAGGTACCAATATCCTGCCTATTTCCACCGTGAAGCAGTCATGTTCTAATTTGAAGAGTGAGACAGTAATTATGAGACGAGCCTTGTGTCTCAAGGTTAATGGCAGAATTCACGCAGTGATCCATGTTGGCTCCGGTAGCCACTTAGCATAGGTGGGCGTTTATTCACATATCTAAGCAACAGAAAAAAAAACAACTAAGATACACTAAAGCTGCTGAACCCGTTGCGCATATTTTGAAATGTAAGCACACTCAAATATATCTATACAAGTACTGTCAAAAGCAAAAGCATAAACATAAATAAAACATAAATAATATTCGTAAAAACATTACTCATTCACGAAAAAAAAAACACACTCAAGAATTTAAATGTGTTTGTGTGTATTGAAGTAAATCTCTGACCGTGGCCAAGACGAGACGATTGTGGGTTGTGAATCATCAGAAGACAAAGCGAGCGAACAAAAAAAATATCGAAAAAATATATTTTACTAGACGATAAGAAATCCGATGGAGCTTTGTTAAGCGTAAACTAGTACTACCGTTTTCTATACACAACGGAAGTAACGAACGTTGACTGTTTTTTTAATTTTCAATGACAAAATACTAATTTGTGCAATTACCGCTGAATGTTCGAACACGGTCATTATTAAAACGACTCAGGAACTTGTGTTTGGAAAAAAAATGCCCAGAAAAAAGTATTCTGACGAAACATTTTTGGGCCAAATAACAAAAGGCAGGCAATGAAACTATAAAACACCTTGACATTCCTCGATAATATTTTTAAACGCATACCGGTCGTTGTTGGATTGAAAACAGGAAAAGGCTCTGTTAACAATCATAAGTACTCTTAAATATATGTTACATTACATCTTATAAAATGAATGGTATTTAAATGACATAGTTTCAGATTGACACACTCAAGCACTTTTCCTCGATCTAATGAGTACCGGAATTACACTTACGAGATAGGCCCAACTACACCCAAACGCAAAATCGACGTACAATTGCCCTAATTTTGCAGACCACAAATCGAAAATTTTCATAAAGTAATCACAGAATTTAGAAGATAATTGCATCGAAAACCGATTACAATACCCGAATATTGTCTGAGTTTTATTCATTTGGCATTTGATTTTAAAGAAATTTACCCATGTATCATCATTATCCTGCCCTTCTCCCAGTCACCTGGGGTCGGCGCAACATGTTTTCTCCTTCCATACTCTTCTATCATATACCATTTCTTCGCTCACTCCCCTCCTACCCATATCGTCTTTCACACAATCCATCCATTTCTTCCTAGGTCTACCTCTTCCTCTAAATCCTTCCACATTCATAGTTAACACTCTCTTAACAACCTCATTTTCATTTCGTCTCATCACATGTCCATACCATCCCAAACGTGCACTCCTCAGCTTCTCTGTCACAGGTGCCACTTTCAGACTTCCTCTAACATATTCATTCCGTAAAAAATAATAATGACAGAATAAAAAATATGTATATTCTCATAAAACATATACATATTTTTTATTCTGTCATAAAACAGGTGTACAACCAAAGGTAATCGCACACGAACATGCCCCACATCACCGGAAACTAAAAGTCACGGACTACGTGAATCGAACAAAGCACGATTCATCACAAAACGTGTACCCTAATTGTAACTCTAATTAATCGGCCATTAGTTTATGTTAACGTTCATATCGTTCGACCACAATTAACTGCGTTATGATCGTTTCTCTCAGTATTGGCCTAGTATGGCATCATTCGTGAAAGCGATATATCTAATTCCATTACCTCTCAATCGTATTTCACAGTGCGAACTATTCCTAGATTATACAAGGTTTATAAATTAAGTTAATGGTGGTGTTTGTAAGTAATACTGGCAAAGTGTTTATCTAGAAACGTATTAACTCGTCATAATTTTTGAAGTCGTCGTGGCCTAAAGGATAAGACGTCCGGTGCATTCGTATCTAGCGATGCACCGGTGTTCGAATCCCGCAGCCAGGTACCAATTTTTCCAATGAAATACGTACTTAGCAAATGTTCACGATTGACTTCCACGGTGAAGGAATAACATCGTGTAATAAAAATCAAACCCGCAAAATTATAATTTGCGTAATTACTGGTGGTAGGACCTCTTGTGAGTCCGCACGGGTAGGTACCACCGCCCTGCCTATTTCTGCCGTGAAGCAGTAATGCGTTTCGGTTTGAAGGTTGGGGCAGCCGTTGTGATTATACTAAGACCTTAGTACTTATATCTCAAGGTGTGTGGCGCATTTACGTTGTAGATGTCTATGGGCTTCAGTAACCACTTAACATCAGGTGGGCTGTGAGCCTTTCCACACACCTAAGCAATAAATAAAAAAATACCAAAGTAATGTTAATTGCTAGTTATATATAGGAATGATTGTCCCAGTATGTCTTTAGCCACATTTCCAAACACTTCCAACACTGGTTATGGGGCGTATTTTGAGCCAACACGGGTTGGTGCCGCATGTCTTAAATTGTGTGGCGAACTGACTTTTTATTAGCACGACCTCTTCTATCCATTCACATTCGTAAGGTTCTTAAATCCAACACCTTTTTGCAAAGATTTGATGAATATTTTCTATCAAAATCCTCGAACATTCAAGGCTCAATATGTATTGGAACTACTAGGAGTGCATAAAATAAAGAATGTGTCTAATCCCTGACTGCTTATCTAGCGAGTTATGGAAGTCGATTCAAGTCGTTCGGGGTCCAGTATGTTAATAGACTAATCAACAGTACTTGTTTGTGACCGTTTTAGATGCTGTGTATATATATCCTTTAAAGAAAAGTGTAGATTCGTAAATTAGGTTTCAATCAATTTTGTATTCGTTAACTTGAAAAATACTGAAAAGCCCCTAATATAATATTCTAATTCATTTTAAGGGTCGTAAGTTATAAATAATTGGTAATTAATTGTGTCAATACATAGTACACCTATGGTGCTACAGCTGACTTCTTATTGATATTTTCGCTATGCGCCTTTTATCGACATATTTTAATTATTGGAGTTATGTGGACATTGAAGATATTTACCAAATTGATTGTATGGTTAGGTAAACAATGTAGCGATGGGGAATGAGCTCTGATGTCCGCGGGCACTAGCTCGTTTCTTTACTTACTATACATTATTTACCGTGGATGGACGTAATGAGTAACGACATTACGAGATATTTGACATTCGGGATCTGTACATTTATTAGGGCATGTCGGGCATATTAACGTGTATCTTCCTAACAAAACAGAAAAATATCCTGACTCGGGCAGTTGTAAGACGAATCTTTAGTTAAGTTTAAATTATACTTGCACTGGACGTGTATACAGGCGACCAGTCCTTTGCAGTTGATCAACACTATGTACCACGATAAATGAAAAGATAATAAGTGTCCTTAGTGCCAGTTTTCTCTACGTTTGCGGTTAGGACGTTACGCTATCGAGAAAGTTAAAAAACTCGCACTAAGCACTCAGGTCTGTTTTTCTTGGTATTAAAAGCATAACTTTTATCAAACGACTAGACCCTTTTTCCACATAAATAATACTCTTCGTATATACTGTGTTACTTATAATATTTTTTATTCAAGTTTTGCTATGTGTATGTGCATTACTATAATCCTCATGTTGTATTTATTATTTTAGCTGTTCTTCACACACTCATCACTTTTAATTATTATTCTCATAATCCTCTCGCAAATCTGCTGGAAGAGATTTCTTAAAGAAATAAGCAGTGCCTTTGTACATAATTTTCCTATTACTCTGTACTATGTCTTCTTTTTTGTGTGTACATAAATAAATAAATAAATAAATAAATTATAAGCTACTTTAATATGTTTATAGTCAAAGTGTAAGATTTCTAACCGTATAGCTTATGTCTGGGCCAGCTTAAATTGCGTAGTGCGTCGTTTTTTACGTAAAATTCTGTCGGAGTATTTAGTCGCAGCGTACATAACTCTACGGAACAGGTTTCCCGGTAGGTACCACGAGATAACTCATACGAAACATCTGAGGTCAAACCGGGCGTTACATCACTCGGCTATTAAAACCGTACCCATGAGGTGTTTGGAGGCTCGCGTGACGAATTAACCGAAATTAACAGACTTGATGACCGCAAAACTTTAAAAATAAAAAAATATTTATTTCAAGTTCATTAAATGTATGTAATCTATTCAAAATTATATTTTTCAGCCAGTAGTACATGTAAATTTGAGTCGTCTATTATCAAAGGTGGCAATCTGTGCATTTGGACAAAAAAATGTTATTGATATGTCAATACAGATTGATTTGAATATAATCGTCTCCTTCAAAGAATACGGTTCAAAACCTGCATTAAATAAAGGTTAATACTTAACCTGTTATTTATCTAAGATGTTGTTTAGAAGAGTTTTGTGACTGCCAATGGAATACAAAGTCAATAATTCGTTTTTCTGATTTACCAATAATTGTCCAAAAGTCACATTGCCGGCTTTGATAATAGTCGACTCATTTATACTTTATGCACCACATTTTCGTACTATATTCGTAGTATCCGACTTAGCTCTTCCTTAATGCCTACTGAATTATCCCAACTCAATAATAATGCAACCGACGAATATAACGATATATCGCTGTACCGAGTTGACTAGTACACTCTACAAGTAAAACCGTAAGTAATTTGTAATACATTTTTCAAAACCTTATCGAGTCTTTCTTGCTGATTATATTATTACTAAATCGACTCTGAGGAGCAGTAAACTCAATTTCGCAAGTTATTTTGTTTAGTTCAGCAGCTTTTCAATACAATGAAGCATAGTTACGCCATGTGCACGTTAATGATTCATATTTCTAATCAAAACATGACTGTGTCATCGTTTATTGAACAATAATGTGTGATGTTTAATTGAACATTTGTTATTCAAGGAAAATAATTTAACAAAAACAACGTTAAATTGAATATCTAAGTTAAATTATAGATACAAGAATCAATGAGTGTTGTTAAATTGTATTTTCAGGTACTGTTGGTTTCATAGCAGCTAATTTGTGGAAAGACGTAAAGTAAATCACTTGTCAGCTGCAAGTTATTTTCGTTGGAACAATATACAACAGACTGAGTTGTTCAAAGTCATATGCGAATATCAAAAATAACCCCTGAATGGCGTGCACTGTGTGTAAAATTAAAATTCCTGCTGGCAGGTTTAATAATAAATTTTGGCGATCGGCCACATATGCTAACCATGCTGGTCAGTACGCGTCTATATTAAAAAACGAAGCAACAGATCATAAGAACGCACTTATCTAATCAGCGAATGAATAAACATACCCAGACTACAGCAAGGTTTCTGTATTTAGCGTGTCACTAATACACTTTCGGTTTCTTCTTAGAGCCGCACTGTTAGAGCACCGGTGTCGATCCGACGAACAAAGCGATCACACACCGATCCACCACTTACATAATCGAATATTCGCGGAAACCGACAACGGTACCGTACGCACAAAAAGAAACACTATAGTGAAATAATTAGCGTAAACGCACAAATTTTATTAACGGCAAATATGGCCGCGCCGACGGTTGAGCGCTATAAACACTCCGTTCTTTTTCGAATTCTAAATATTAACGCGTCGTTCTTTATTTGAATTGGATTTAGTTGATCGGTTAATTGAATTGTGTAGTGTTGTGCGTCGTGATAAGCGTAGAGAGGTCGCGCGGCGACTGCCCGCGCCCGCCCGCTGTATCATTGACGCCGGTTCACGTGCGTTTGTATGCAAAAAAAAAANCACTCCGTTCCTTTTTCGAATTCTAAATATTAACGCGTCGTTCTTTATTTGAATTGGATTTAGTTGATCGGTTAATTGAATTGTGTAGTGTTGTGCGTCGTGATAAGCGTAGAGAGGTCGCGCGGCGACTGCCCGCGCCCGCCCGCTGTATCATTGACGCCGGTTCACGTGCGTTTGTATGCAAAAAAAAAACTTTTACAGACTTAGGATTCTCGCGGAGAATTAACTTTGTCGTAATCCTGGAGGAATGCCCGACGAACGAGCGAGAAGCAAAACGTCCATCCTCGTCTTTCGCGTAAACATCTGTCGAGTTTTTAAGTTCATTCATCTTAATCATTTCCTTTCATCGTAAACTGATAACAGAGATAAAAAAAGACGTGTGGTGTCGTGGGGTACCGGATAGGAACGAAGTTCCTTAATATAAAAATATTAAGTTCTATTCGAGTTATAAAGAAAATAAAACTGGAGGTTTCGCAACAGCCCACGGTCATTCGGTAATGTGCGAACTTATTGTGGTACACTTCATTCACGGCTGTTTGCATAAGAGTTAGTGTATTGCGCAAACGAACGCTCTGAGATCGTGGTCAATGAATGATAAAAAAATATGTTATTTTTTATACGTTATTACAAAGTTAAATCGTACACTGTGTGCATTACTAATAAAAATCTTACGTTACGGACGTTTTTTCCCGGTTAGGGTACCCCTCCGCGTCGTCCCATAAGGAACTTCGTTCCAAAAATTTAAATATTATCTATTTATTTCTAAATAGTATACTAAAACAGTTTGGTAGCATTGAAAACCGATAAAATAAGAGGTTTCGTATTTATTTGCTGAGTTCATTCGATGAAGGCACCAACTAATAGTACCTACCTATGATGATGTTGTTATACATACATATATATATTTAATAAACACGTTTCACGCTATATATAGACGTGACCCAAATAAGCGTGGTTAGCAGTTAAAATAATATTAATACTGCTAAGTATCAATTAAAGTGAATACAATAAATAATATGAATAATATATTTTTACCTTAACTACTCTGAAACTGGGACTTAGAGCTCATGTTTTAAGGTGGGTAACGGCATTTACATTGATGTCTATGGGCTCCGATAACGAGATATCTGGTATGCTATGAGCTCGTCCTCCCATCTAAGCAATTAAAAAAACATTATAATCGTTTAGTCTTTAAGTTTTCCCAAATATATTACATAGTTTTTTACGCTTAATTTTTACAATCCAAAGGCTACAAAAGTTTCCGGTATTTGTATAGATACTTTACATTTTTCGTGATCACAAACGAACAAGCCAAGCCGTTTTACTTTTAATCATTCACATTGTATTTATTAATATGATCTACCGTTTCCGGTCCTCAACGTATGTTGGTTTTGAAATATCCGACCTTTCATACAAATGTGGTCGTACCGTTTCACTTGATAAGGGGAGCGATACTGAGACCACTGATATATCCAGTTACGAAACTTTGCTTCATCAAAAGCGGCCGAAATTTTCTCCGTTTCTATTTTAACACGTAACACATCTCGTGTTCTTTGTAGTAATATTTATCGCGACAAACATGACTCTCTCTTTGTCAATATTACCGAACTCGTGTATTTTTTATACTTATTAGCTTATCTATACTAATATTATAAAGAGGAAAGATTTGTTTGTTTGTATTGAATAGGCTCCGAAACTACTGAACCGATCTGAAAAATTCTGTCACTGTTTGGAAGCAACACTATTAGGCTATAATCTTTTTTGAAAAAAAATAGGGATCCTTACTAAAACTCCAATAATGTAACCCAAGGTGTAAAAAAATTACCTAAAATATTCTTTACATCGGGTGCGCTGCGAAAACTATTGATTATAGAATAAAATATTGTACTACGACTTTGTAGAACACATTATTATTCACAAAATGTGTCGCGACAGCATATGTCTAATTACTATAGTTATGCTGCAATAAATGTTATTTTATTTAAAAAAATTATACAAATTTTTGTTAAAGACCCGAGCGGAGCCGGACGGGCCGCTAGTATTTGAATAATCGTATCGAACGATCTGACAATATTGTTCATCAATCCGGCAGGTTTTTATTTCCAACCTATTATTGTAACCTCGAGGGGTTATATTAGATTCTCCTAACTAGGAGCTCCTAGGAGCTCACGGGGCTCTAAGCTGGCGAGGCAGGCAGGTACCAATTTTTTTTATGAAATACGTACTTAACTTAATTTTACGAATGACCCAGGAGGAACAACAGGAGTAACATCGTGTAACAAAAAACAAACCTGCATAAAATATAATTTGTATAATTAGTACATATTGTTACGCGCTGAGGTTCAGGATAAATAAAAATTCTACCGAAATACAAGTTAACACTGTATTAGTACTTAGAGCACTTAAAAGACTCAACAAACACTTTAAAACTCTCAATTCGCTTCTTTCACTTCGCTTCAGATGATCCGTTCGCTGTTTCGCTTCGAGTAGTTCCGATTACTAACTGCCTGCATGCCATCTCTACAGTGCTTTTATAGCCGATGATACCACATCCCTAGAACTATCGAGAATATTCCACACATTATCAGCAATTGTTAGGAGGAGATTTCTAGTAGTGTTTCCACTATCTGACAATAGATGGCGTTGTAGTTCTCGAGTGTTCTAGGTGCTACTAGATCCTTCGATATTCTTTCGATTATTCGGCGATAGATGGCGTTACTCTTCCCGGCGTAACAATATTAATAGGGCCTCTTGTGTTTTTTTTTACCTAAGCTGATAGCCTTGAGATGTTATGTCAGCGTAACCGGGCGAGTAGGTGAGCTCACGGGACTTAGGCCGGGAGTGTTGCTAGCACTGGCCCTAGCAAGAGCAGTGCTTCGCAGAATCTACCACCCGATCGGAAACGCGACCCACTGAGAAGATCCGGCGAGGAACTCTTGTGGGCGTCTCTTGTGTGACGGCACGTCTAGGTAACACTAACCAGCCTGTTTTTGTTTCGAAGCTGATATCTGTACTGCTTTGATAGGTAGGACAGTCGTTATACTATTGAGACTTAGACCTCATGTCTCAAGGTGGCGGTATTAACATTGTAGTGTTTATGGGGTCTGATAACCGCTTAAAACACAGCCCATAAGCTTTACCGTGACATTCTTTTCCAATCAGTGTAATATATTCCGCGAATCTCCATTCATGTTTTTTTTTTTTTTTTATTGCGTAGATGGATGGACGAGCTCACAGACCACCTGATGTTAAGTGGTTACTGGAGCCCATAGACATCTACAACGTAGACGCGCCACCCACCTTGAGATACAAGTTCTAAAGTCTCAGTATAGTTACAACGGCTGCCCCACCCTTCAAACCGAAACGCATTACTGCTTCACGGCAGAAATAAGCAGGGCGGTGGTACCTACCCGCGCGGACTCACAAGAGGTCCTACCACCAGTAAAATGTTGAAGTTTTATGAGGCAGCTTTTACATCTCCAACTAAATTAAATAATAAAATTGTTAGTATAACTAACGGAGTATCTGTTGTCGAAGTATTGCCATTTGTATTTATAATGCGATATTCATACACAAAAATGACATGACAATCATTATCATACAAATCGTTATTTAGGCACGCTTGATCAATCTTCGGTTATACGAGTCCGTGCCTATAGAATGAATTGCAGTTTCTGGTTATTAGTGAAATCGTAGAAACAATGGCAAATGGCCAACAAACTGACGAAATTACGTCGGCGTAAGCCATGCTTGTTGGATTTAAAGGCGTTCGGACGCGTTCATAAAGTAATGTTATTTTGGTTTTATATTTTTAACTAGCTGACCCGGCAGACTTCGTAGTGAATCAATCGATAAATAAAAGACCTAAACTTTTGTATAAAATAAACTTAAAACAAACAAAAGGAATCCGTCCGCGGGGGACACATTAATGGAAAAACAAAATTGTTATTTTTATTGAATTCCGAGCATTTTCATGTTTATCTACCTAAACCTTCTCTGGACTTCCACAAATAATTCAAGACCAAAAGTTTTTTAGCGAGTTTAAAAGCATTTTAGCGAGACTAACGAACAGCAATTCATTTATATATCTATATAGATTATGTAATAATTACGGATAATTAACGATAATCTTGTATTACTGGTGGTAGGACCTCTTGTGAGTCCGCGCGGGTAGGTACCACCGCCCCGCCTATTTCTGCCGTGAAGCAGTAATGTGTTTCGGTTTGAAGGGTGGGGCAGCCGTTGTGACTATACTGAGACCTTAGAACTATATCTCAAGGTGTGTGGCGCATTTACGTTGCAGATGTCTATGGGCTCCAGTAACCACTTAACACCAGGTGGGCTGTGAGCTCGTCCACACATCTAAGCAATAAAAAAAAAAAAGATAAGATTTAATAATACAAATTTATATTAAAATATAACACGGACTTCAACGAAATAAAACGAGATTATTATTAATGTGTAGTCAAAGTCATTTAAAAATGCATTACCGAGGATAACTCAAAAACTATTGGTCAGATTTTGATAAAAATATATTTTCACCTAATTTGCAGCTCAAACATGGCGCTTTTGCTGCGAGACGAGAGTAAATAAAACGCGATTTTGATTCGAGCCTGGGTCAAAGTAGCTTTTTAATTTTTCAATCTTCAGTGCCACGAATTGACATTGTTCAGCCATAGATTTGAAACAAAAAACTTGACAAATATATATCTCTTATCGATTGATGCACGTATTCGATTCCATCGTGAAGACGCCCTAAAGCCGTAATCTAAAAACGGGAACACACAAAACGTATAATCTGCTAAAGTTATAGTTTAAACTTTAAACAAGAAAGATTTAAACAGGATTCGTTTAATACGCAAACAGTTTAATACGTCTTATTTTATTCGTAGTACAAAATTAGCGTATTGCATAGTAGTCACATGGTAAGAGGAAATGCCAAATAGAGCAAAATAGTTACAAAGAGGCAACCTATGGTAGGACCTGTTGTAAGTGCGCGCGGGTAGGTACCACCATCCTGCCTATTTCTGCCGTGAAGCAGTAATACGTTTCGGTTTGAAGGGCGAGGCCGTTGTAACTATACTGAGACCTGACTGAGGTGGGTGGCGCATTTACGTTATATATCGACGCTTGAAAGGCAAACGTGACTAAGCGACAATAATTGCTTTGTACATAAATGATAGGCAATAACCATATTCGATGCGCAAAACATATATATTTCTAGGTCTATTAAAATCATTTCAACCCTGCAGCTAGATTCGTTAAAATAGAATTTTTTTCAGGTATTTCAAGTTTAAATTAGTCTACTGTAAAGTTCACGGATTGTCGCTTAGTCACGTTTGCCTTTCAAGCGTCGATATGTATATGGGCTCCAGTAACCACTTAAAAAAAACCAGGTGGGCTGTGAGCTCGTCCACCATTCTAACCAAAAAAATAATAATTAGCTCTAAAATAGAGAGTGTTCTTTATCCACTCACGTTTTTGGAATGTCACGGTACAAAATAAACCATTGCTCGCCCCTCAATGGAGAATTTCGTATTTCGATCTCATATAATGCAAAAGTACAATTCAATTATATTTACTGATGCATTGTTCTGACGATATGACGTGGCCATGTTGTCGATAAATATCAAATTGATTTGCTTACAAAGAACGTTCTGGTGTGTCAGTAGGACAGAATCGCTCATTGAAATGTATTATTGTACGCGTTACGAGAAACATGAAATGTATTTACATAGTATACTTTGCAAGCTGACGTAAGTACATATTTGACCAATAATCCACATGTTTCTTCTATATACAAATTTTTTTAGATCCTACCTTGGAATCTTCATTATTTTATCGTTAGTCACTATAGGAATTTATTGAAAATGTATCAAGGTTGTTTAAAGTGTTCATAAAATTTGTGTTTTTAGAAACAGTAAAAAGCGGTTTGGATCAGATAGAGACTTTGCCCAAATAGTAATATTAAATTTTAAAATAAATATATAATATGAGCATAAAAATCAGTTAACCCTATGATATATCGCTTTGGAAACGAGGTTTGAAGAGAGTCCTCAGCAGCAGGCAGCGGCATGGCTGTGCCCCTGGTATTGCTGATGTCTATGGGAAACCATGAATATACAGCGGTTTGGCTGTGCCCATGGTATTGCTGACGTCTCTGGGAGACCATGAATATACAACAGCTTGGCTGTGCCCCTGGTATTGCTGACGTCTATAGGAGACCATGAATATACAACGGCTTGGCTGTGCTCCTGATATTGCTGATGTCTATGGGTGACCATGAATATACAGCGGCTTAGCTGTGCCCTTGGTGTTGCTGACGTCTATGGGAGACGATGAATATACATAATCAGTTGGACCGTATGCTTACAACGGTAATAAAAAGAACACTTTTTCGTAAGAATAACATTCCTAATTTTCCTAGTCATCACCGTTAAAATATTAAATTATTGTTTTGTCGTCGGTCCTTAATACGTGATATTTTTTTAGATCATCGCATGTCTTGAAGCTTGGTCAAAATTACTTTCATAAATATCGATATTATCAATTTATTAAAGGCGGGCTAATAAAGCATTCACATACATAGTTACACGTACGTCGTTCGATAAATATACTCGACTCGTGTGATCGTCTTGAATATAAAGGACGAATACTGATTCATTCGACCAAGTTTAGTAACGTGATCACTTATTTTGGTTACACATAAAATGTTAGTAGCAATACTGGCTCAATTTCGAACAGATTTTACAAAGGTTTCGGAAAGGATTTAATTAGGTACTTCCTATAAAAAAATTGTTTTATTCGTTTTTTTTTTTTTGGAACGACGTTCCTTATCGCGCGTTGTGAAAGGGGGCTAGACGGAAAAAATTCTTACGAAAAGTTGTCACGACACTTTTTGCTATAAATTCTTACGAAAAGTTGTCACGACACTTTTTGCTATAGTAAGCTATTGTAAGCTGTGCGGCGTCGCATGTTTCTCTGTCTGTCTGTCTGTCTCTCTCTCTCTCTTTCTTCATACCTCGAATAGAACTTTAAATTAATATTTTTATAATTGGGAACTTCGTTCCTATCCGGTGTCCCACGACACCACACATCTTTTTTTTTATTGCTTAGATGGGTGGACGAGCTCACAGCCCACCTGGTGTTAAGTGGTTACTGGAGCCCATAGACATCCACAGCGTAAATGCGCCACCCACCTTGAGATATAAGTTCTAAGGACTCAAATATAGTTTCTGTGCACGAAAATCACGGCTACTATTTTGGAAGCTTTGACATTGAATCTTATGTTATAGCTATTGCACGTAACCTTAAATTCAATCACTGTGAGCATTTACTTTTGGAAACTTGTAACCAGTTTAATGTGTTCAATAAATATTACGTATAACATTCGTATTTAGGTATTGCTTAAACGTGTCAAATAAACACATAATAAGTTGCTGCTGGTAGGGCCTCTAGTGAGTCCGTACGGTAGGTAGGTACCACCACCCTGCCTATTTCTGCCGTGATGCAGTAATGCGTTCCGGGTTTGAAGGATAGAGCAGCTGTTGTAGTGTAGATAGCTGTTGTTGAAATGAGACTCTTATCTCGGGGTGTTGTAAATTGTTGGTGTCTATGGACTCTGGTAGCCATTCTGCCAAGGTAAACCTTAGGTCGTCCATCGATACTCAAATCCAAAGCAATAAAAATACTACTGTAACTACATGTAACTACATACTAGTTTAAATTTAAAATTTATCAAAGAAGAGACAGTAAGACATAATAAACATATTTTCATAGAAAATGTAAATATGTAATAAACACAACTTAATTAAAATGTTTTATCCTATTTTTGTCCAAAACATATGTTACGCTGATCAATTCACAGGGTGATGCCATAATTATAAATAGATTGGAATAAAATTATGTCGGATTTTGTTAGGTGCAAAATGTAATTAAGCTTTTATAGCATTTTGTGTTTTCTGACGATGTTGTAAAGTTCGATATTAAATGTATCAATGATACTGACCTTATAGTATTTCGCAACACAGATTACACTCAATGTCCATTACGCAATTTTATAAACCAGTTGAATGAGGCGGTATGTATTATTAAAAGTGTATATTATGTTTCTATTTGACGAAATATTGGGCTATTTTGTATAGTGTAAAAAAACAATTAATAATAGACTTTTATTTATTTATTATTGCTTAGATGGGTGGACGAGCTCACAGCCCACCTGGTGTTAAGTGGTTACTGGAGCCCATAGACATCTACAACGTAAATGCGCCACCCACCTTGAGATATAAGTTGTATAGTTATAACGGCTGCCCCACCCTTCAAACCGAAACGCATTACTGCTTGACGGCAGAAACAGGCAGGGCGGTGGTACCCACCCGCGCGGACTCACAACAGGTCCTAACACCAGTAATTACGCAAATTATAATTTTGCGGGTTTGATTTTTATTACACGATGTTATTCCTTCACCGTGGAAGTCAATCGTGAACAATTGTTAAGTACGTTTTTTATTAGAAAAATTGGTACCCGCCTGCGGGATTCGAACACCGGTCCATCGCTTCAACACGAATGGACTGGACGTCTTATCTTTTAGGCCACGACGACCTCAGATTCTATGACCTGATATTGACATTAAACATAGGAAATTGGACTATTGTGTGTACTTAGTCGAAAGTTTTCGGTAGTGCGACCGAAAACCCCCGTTTTTTTTGTGTGGAAGACTTAGTAAACACAAACTATCAAGAATAGTTTGTTTAGTTCACGACACAGGGCGGGTTCCTCCATCCTCCAGAACTTTTTGTTCTCCTTTCTCCCACCGACCCACTGAGAGAAGATCCGGCGAGAAACTCAGTGGGCATTCCAAAACAGAAAGTGAACGACAAAACAGAAATCTTGCGATTGTTTTTTATTTATTTTAGGATTGAATGATTACTGGTGGCCCGAAGGCCTTTCCAGTTTTACCAGGACAGGTGTATTGAGATTGCGATTATCGGAGTCCGTGAGTCCGGCTCGCGACATGAGATCGAAGCGAAGGTATTTACGCGTAACCCTTACAGCGCGAAGCGTCGATAGACAGACTCTCTATCAATGCGTATAAAGTACGCAGCGTCTGAATATCGACTATTGCGCAGTTTGATTATAGATATTAGGTATGGACATGTACGGACGTGTCTTAGCGCGCACATCTATAACTTTTTTAATAACTTAATAACATTATGTAAATAAATATTTAAAATTATTTTACTATGAATTTTTCTTTAAGTTAAAGTTTTAAATAAGGTACTTTTTTTTTTTAAATTCTTTTGGCAATTTCCGTCAAATATCTGAAAATAAAGTAAGCACCAAAAGGGTTAATTACCCAACCAAAACATTCGTTCTTTTCTCAAAATCACGCTGCAATCGCTTGGCGCTTGGCGCTAATCCAGCGTTCCCACTGTTTACGTCTGTACGGCACAGCTTTATAACTTGTGCGTGTTTCCTTAATATATATTTAGATCAAAGAGATCTCTTTGCGAAATTTTATTTAACCATTAATTTTCTGGTACAAGTTTTCGCGACAAACACTAAGCTTGGTTCCGTGTAGGTTGCGCGAGGTCATTGGCATTGACAAAATACCGGTCGTCGTTTCTCTGGCGGCAAAGCGTATTGTTAACCCGCATAGGTTGTACCACTGTTATTGTCATAGTGGACATCATCTTTACAATTCGTTCTCGTTTTTACCAACGCACCGCGCGACACCGGAGTACAGATCATCCAAATAACCTGGAGCCACTGCATTCATCCACAGTGCGTTTCCAGAGATATTTTAGCCACGTACCATCCGGCTTTGGAATGAGGTTCCCTCCACGGTGTTTCCCGAGCGCTATGACATGTCCTTCAAGCGAAGCTTGTGGAGAGTACTTAAAGGTAGGCAGCTGCTTGGCTCTGTTCCTAGAATTACTGAGGTCCATGGGCGACACTAACCGCTCACCATCAGAACGTATGCTCGTCTGATTACAAGGCCAATAAAAAAAGTGTGTGTGTTTGCAAGTCACACACGGTATAAGTGAAACTTATAAATAAGATATAGATATACTGACTATCCCACTACACAGGAGCATACATATGGACAATGTTCGGTAGACGATAGTGGGGATGCTACGAAGAGTCGCACAAAGAGGACACCGAGAACGTCTAATGTGTTCTATCTCATTCTCTCGCCGGCTGAATCCTATACATTTATGTGTTTGTGTCTCTATGGACTTATTTTTTCGTTTCATCGAGTTTGAAATCACAACGATTCTAAAGAAGTTTCACTTCAAAACATCGAGATTGCGACCTCATGTCTCAAGGTAGGAGTCTTATTGAAGCACGTCACTTACCGGTGTCCCCGACGGCCTGACTGAGCGTGTTCTCGGTGACGGGGCGCAGCGCCTCCACCGCGCTGATGTAGCCGAGCCGGTCCGCAATGGCGCACGGCGTCTGACCGTTCTGTTTGAGGAGAAAACTTCATTAGCTCACTTTTTTTTTTGTTGGTTAGATGTCGTCGTCGACGTGGCCTAAAGCATAAGACGTCCGGCGCATTCGTGTTAAGCGATGCACTGCTGTTCGTATCCCAGGCAGGTACCATTTTTTTAATGCAATACGTACTGAACAAAAGTTCACATTTGACTTCCGTGGAGAAGGAATAACATCGTGTAATCAAAATCAAACCCGCAAAATTATAATTTGCGTAATTACTAGTGGTAGGACCTCTTGTGAGTCCGCACGGGTAGGTACCACCACCCTGCCTATTTCTGCCGTGAAGCAGTAATGCGTTTCTATTTGAGACGTTAGAACTTATATCTCAAGTTGGGTGGCGGTATTTACGTTGTAGATGTCTATGGGCTCCAGTAACCACTTAACAACAGGTGGGCTGTGAGCTCGTCCACCCATCTAAGAAATAAATTAAAAAAAACAATAAAAAAAGAACTCACGGCGGACAGCGCGTTGGGGTCGGCGTTGTGCTTCAAGAGCAGCTGTATAATAAGCGTGTGTCCTTGTTGCGCGGCCTGGTGCAGCGGCGTGAACCTGCCAAGGGAACACGAGGGATGTTATTGAACCAACTTGAATACGACGCGTTACTTAATCAAATCAAATCATTTTTTTTGTATTCAACATAAATGAAAGTACATACTTGTTAAACGTCAAAAAGAACTACCGCTAATTCACAAAAACTAGCCTCCGTCCTGAGAAGAACTAGCAAGAAACTCAGCGGGCATGTTTTTTTTTTAATATTAGATATTTTTTTTAAATATAAATATTTTTTTAAATCTTCATTTTTACAAGTGCTATTATAACGTAATAATTATTGCAATATTGAAATACCCGGAGTGAGCAACTCATTCCCACTTTGTGCAATCTTCTAGATAATCATTGACTTAATACTAAGGAAGTTAGGTCATTTTCTTTAAGCCGTCTGTTGCTAAGCATACAGGTTGCAATCAAACTTTCACGCCATCTATCGGTCATTAACGGTAACACCAAGTGTACAAAGTTTCTCGAACGTAGAAGCGTGTATTATTTTTATTTCAATGTCAAAGTTGAAGGATGGAGTCAAATGGTAGTTGCAGTATTGAGGAGACTAATTAAAACTTAGTTATTCTTTTCTTTCTTGTCCCTACGTAATAGTTGGTAGCCTAAAGGGCAATCCAACTTCGCGCGAACCGGTAGGTGAGCTTACGGGCTCAACCTGAGAGAATTACTAACTCTAGCTAGAGCAGTTCTTCGCGACGACGAAGACGAAGGCGGTGACTGGTGCTTGAAGAGCTCAAAAACACCGAGAGTGGATCCGGGGTATCTGACAAGACATGTTTTGGGGGACGGCGGCTTTGCGTTGCCTAGAGGGTTATCGTGTCCCGCCGCTTTTTCAAAGTAGCGTTCTGACGCTTAAAACTTAGTTAACTATTAATCCAGACAACGAGCACGTCGTGACGTCTGTGAGCTCCGTGTATCAGCCCGTGTAAGTTAGTACCCGTGCGCGGCTTTAGCTGTGACGTCAGCGTCGGCATCGATGAGCGTCCTGGCGGCGGCGTGGTGGCCGTGGTGCGCGGCGGCGTGCAGCGGCGTGTACCCGTCGCGCGTCTTGGCGGAGCACTGCCCGCCCGCCGCCAGCAGCGCCTTCAGCACGCCCGTGCGACCCTCCGATGCAGCCAAGTGCACCGGAGTCAAACCTGGCCACGCCCAACGTTAAATCATCTTATCGGTATGTTTACGATAAATCAGGAACAATTTACTTTACACAGAGTATTAAGTAGTAAGAGAGTGTTAAGAGGCAGACAGCGGCTTGGCTCTGCCCCTGGTATTGCTGAAGTCCATGGGCGACGGTAGTCACCCACCATCAAGTGGACCGTGTGCTCGTCTGCCTACAAGGGCAATAAAAAAAAAACACAAATGGCAACTTTGTAGAAAATTGATGAGGCCAGTCCGGCTTAGATTCGGGTATTTGGGGATTCCATGTGAAGATACTACATTAGAAAGGTTTTCGGACGACGAGAGTAATACTATAATTATCAACTAGCCTAGTGTTCTAATTTAGTATATTGTATTCGATTGTATTTCTAAAACAAACTATGCGACCATTAAATATTTAATGTTAAATTACTGCAACAGTCTGATAATTAGTTCTAAGATGTTCACTCCTTTTCTCACAGAGCAAGTGTTAATGCACATATATTCTTGTGCACGTAAATTCAAACACTATATATTGTCATTGATCGCTTTCTGTTGATAATGAAATTTAAGTATTAAATTTATTAACAGACTTCAAAACAAAATGAGGACCCTCAATTCAGTGGCTTTATTATTACTGCTTGTTACCAAAGAACTTCGGAATTCCGAATTCATAAACCTATTTAGAAAATATATTATATATTTTTTAATTTTTTTCAATGGATATGTTTTCGTGCTCATAAATATGGTCTACTGTTGAAGTCAGTTTAAAAAAAAAAATCAATAGGTTATTTTGGTTATTTCGTTAAATTTATTAAGTTTCTAAATATACCCATTATTGTTGGCATTATGAATATGTATCTTACTAATTTAGGTAGAAACAATAATTCAAATTTAAATCTGAAATAATTTAATTATTTTTATACATCATTGAACATTTTTATTTTTATGAAATAAAACTTCCCCTTAGCTACTTGCAATAAGAGCCACAATAATGAGAAGACCCGGCGGAACAAACTCAACCGGCATGCGGTTTTTTTAAATATACGTATAGTTAATTATTGTTTTTTACAAACAGAGCGACGATTTAAATATATTAAAAGAAATATGATTATTGATAATCTATATATTAATACGTGAAGCAAAAACTTTGTACCCCTTTTTACGAAAAAAGCGCGGACAGAGGAGTATGAAATTTCCCACACTTATAGAGAATATAGAGAAAGAGAGAAGAATGTTAATATTTTTTTTTAAATAATGCATTAATAATACATTAAATCAATAAAAAAAAACATTACACACACTACCATGAATTTGACACACACACACATAACATATACTCATTGTTTATTGTCAAACTTTACTTATTGCTTAAAGTCTGTGGTCAAATTGAGAATAGATTAAAATTGTTTATCTTTAATATTATTTGTCTATAGTGTGGTCTTGGTGAAATCTGTGAATAAAGAAGTATTTAATGGTCTTTGACAACAGAGCCTTAATAATGTTCAAACTTGTAATTTCGAATTTCGACTACTGCGGAACCACTAGTAATAATAATTTTCAATAATCTCTACTGGATTATGAGGATTGTATAGTTTACCATTATTTGCAGGTACATTAACGTCAGCTCCTCTCTCGATGAGCATCTCGACGCAGTCCTCGTGTCCCTCTTGTGCCGCCATGTGTAGAGGTGTGAACCCGGCTTTCGATTTTACCCCGGGATCGGCGTCTGAACGAAGAGCATATGTTTATATTATCTCTGGCTTCATAGCCAAACTGTGTTGCGAACTATCTGATGGTGATTGGATACCGTTGCTCACCGACAACAGTTTCATAGTCTATGGTTACGGCTTACCGCTGAGGACTGTTTTGAAACCTCGTTTCAAAGACAAACCCTAACGCGCAGTAATCACAGGATCTATACATCTAACCGTACGGTACGTAGAATACGTTAAGCGTCAACGCAGCGGTACCAGATGGCGGGATGGCCTCTGCTCCAATTGGTGGGGCGATGATGAGCTCAAACAATTCCTCACAGTACTCCACTTTCGATTATGACAATCTTACAAAACGAATATGAGGCCTTCGATTAACAAAACCTTACAAATAAGTCATATGTTACACAATCATTTAAAAAAATGTTTACTGCTGTTAGGACATCTTGTGAGTCCGCACGGGTAGGTACCACCACCATACTGAGACCTTAGATTTTATATCGCAAGGTGGAGGGCGCATTTACAAGTAACCACTTAACACTAAGTGGGCTGTGAGCCCGTTCACCCATCTAAGCAAAAAAAAAACGCACGAAATTCCGTACATGTGGTTTCTGTTTAACAGCCTATCAGAATATAAAACATGATTTTCTTAAAAAAATTTGACTCTGATTTACTCGACAACGATTTCTTATTTTACGTCAAGTAATATTATTAATGTTATTAAGCAAAACGTCGTTGTCAAACCAAAATCTGCTATGTGCACATTTTGAGATTTTTACTTTTTGACCTTCTCGTATAGTTCACAGCCCTATCTACCGTATAAAAAAACTGTTATGTGTCTATCTATAGCTTTAATATTTATCTATAGCTTTCATTTGATATAGTTCTTAAAAATACACCTTCATATAAAATTTTATACGAAATTGTTTTTACTCGTTAATTCAAAATAGAGTTTATTTATTTATTTATTTATTTATGTACACACAGAAAAAAAGACATAGTACAGAGTAATAGGAAAATTATGTACAAAGGCACTGCTTATTTCTTTAAGTTAAGAGTTTTTGCACATGGCGGATTTTGGCGACGAAAAATCGTTTTTCCTTTATATCTTTATACTCTTTAGTCTATAACAATATCTTCAAGCTTATATACATCGTGTTCAATCTTACAAAATACATATTTATTTACATGAGCATCAATTAGAAATAGTGTCAATAGGAAATTAGCCGTTGTTTTATGGCATTTAAAATAGTTTAGGAAACTCACCGTGTTCAAGAAGTGCAAAGGCGATATCGGGGTGGTTGTGCCGACAGGCGATGTGCAGAGCCGAGTGACCGTTTTTGGCTAACGAATGCGGAGATGCGCCTATAAAAACATCAGTACTAGCATTTAGCTTAATAACACTAGCGTACTAAGCGTACAGCCATACAATAATAATAATAATAATATTTATTCAAGCCTCTTAAAATACAAACACGTACAAGGATTCTTAACACTAGTATAATAATATACATGGCTTTTTTATGAGGTATACAATAACAATATTCCCTGACTTTTATGCTAGGAAAACCTATGTTACAAAAGTCAGTGGAAAAAACAATAGAACATTTATTTTCATAATTTACTTTCAAAATGCCGCATATTTGTCTGGTGAAGCGTAACTACGTGTATAGAGCCAATCACCGCATAAGTTTTTGATAGTTTTAACACGTTGAACGCCACATGAAAAATTGAGTATTTTCATTGAGGCCACGGTGCTTACCGGTGAGCCTTATCTTACTTTATTGCCCTTGTAGGCAGACGAGCATACGGCCCACCTGATGGTGAGTGGTTACCGTCGCCCATGGACTTCAGCAATGCCAGGGGCAGAGCCAAGCCGCTGCCTACCGCTTAATACTCTCCACAAGCCTCGTTTGAAGAAGGACATGTCATAGCGCTCGGGAAACACCGTGGAGGGGAGCTCATTCCATAGCCGGATGGTACGTGGCAAAAAAGATCTCTGGAAACGCACTGTGGATGACCGCAGTGGCTCCAGGTAGTATGGATGAACTCTACTCCGGTGGCGGGCGGTGCGATGGTAAAAACGAGATGCCGGTATCATCTCGAACAATTCCTCAGAGCACTCCCCATGGAACATACGGTACAAAATGCAGAGGGAACCGAAGTCCCTCCGCAGACCCAGAGGCTCCAAACGATCCGTGAGAATCCGTTTTGGCAATGAGGGTGCGTGATGCGCCTAAGAGTTCCAACGTAAACGCTTCCTACAAGCCACAGATTGTAGCCATTTTAAACTTACGATATTACGATTTTACTGCTCCGAACAGCGTATTACGGATTCGCACTTCGTACTTTTATTGTAAGAATAATTTGAGTAATTTATTTTTTATTATGTTTTTTTAATTCTTATACATTCAATTTCTTAATTTTTTTCAATTTCATTCCTAATGACTTAACAACAACTATTGTATAACTATAGATCATTTATACCTGAGTTAGATATATTATACCTTGTGCATTGTACCAGCTTTTTAAATCACAACAACACAGCCACAGATTGCAGCTATCAAATAAAACGCGTATGCGTGGCCCTTTAGCCAAACCGAACGGCACTGTTTTCTAATCCAAGAGAAACTTGTGTTTTTTTATCAAGGCCTTTTAAAATATCTTAAAAACTAGACAGTTAAAGTCGCTTTTTTTTCTATCTTCTGTGCAAATTATAGCATTTTATAAATTTTAGAATGAAAATATCAAGTTGATAAAGGCTTGGCCCGAATGGTATATATAGAACGCTAGGCTCACCGGTTGGTCGCAAAGCGTTCAACGTGTTAAACGTATCTACCACATAAATTAATCGTTGAAGCGATATACAATATTCCGACACAAAAAGGACAGGTTTTGTGCACGAGAAAGAAAAAAACACACAAGGTAAGGTAAGGTAATTGAATATATTCCGACCAGGAGAGGTGGCAGGGCAAAACGTATTAGTACGTGTATTCACGTACGGTCACAGAATCACGGTTCTTATGTTGAGCAAGATGTATAAAAATTAACGAAGATAATGTTTGTGTGTGTTGCTGACGGTGTTAAGTTTCCTCCTTATATCTGATATTGGCCCAGAACATATCGTATTACCAAAAACCCTGTACAGATATCCATCGATGGTATCCGTGCCCTTGCAAGGTTCAACGGACAGAGTTCAATAATCCATAACCGTTTTCCGTTACAATTTTCAAAATTTTTTTATTTTTTTATCGCCCGAGCAGACAGACGAGCATACGGTCTACCTGATGGTGAGTGGTTACCGTCGCTCATAGTCGTCAGCAATGCCAAGGGCAGAACCAAGCGCTGCCTACCGCTTAATACTCTTCATAAGCCTCGTTTGAATAAGGACATGTCACAGCACTCCGGAAACTACGTGGAGGGGAGCTCATTCCAAATCCGGATGGTACGTGGTAAAAATGATCTCTGGAAACGCACTGTGGATGAACGCAGCGGTTCCAGATGATATAGATAAACTCTGCTCCGATGGCGGGAGGTGCGATGATAAAAAGGAGATGAGGGGATCATCTCAAACAATTCCTCAGAGCACTCCTCATGGAACATACGGTACAAAATACAGATGGGAACCGAAGTCCTTCGCAGACCCAGAGGTTCCAAGCGATCTGTGAGAATGGGATTATCAATAATCCGAACGGCACTCCTCTGTATAGAGTAAAATGGAAGAAGCTGGTATTTGGGAGCCCCGGCCCAGAGATGGGAGCAGTACTCCACGCGAGGCCGGACTTGTGCTTTTTAAAGCAAAAGTCTATTATGGATGTACTGTGACGGCACCTTTATCCAAGAGCAGCAAGGCGATGTCGGGGTGTCCGTAGTAGGTGGCCATGTGCAGGGGGGTGATGTGGCTCTTCCCGGGCGCGTCGGGCTGCGCCCCGCGGGCCAGCAGCAGCCGCGCCACGCCGATGTCTCCGTACTTGGCCGCCAGGTGGAGCGGCGTGAACCCTTTGCGCGTCTCCGCTTCTATGGGCGCGTTGTTGTCCAGGAGTATAGCCGCTACTTCTTCTTTGCCTGTCGAATTATATCACAAATTACATTGATATATTTGATTATTTTTTTATTGCTTAGATGGGTGAACGAGCTCACAGCCCACCTGGTGTTAAGTGGTTACTGGAGCCCATAGACATTTACAACGTAAATGCGCCACATACATTGAAAAGCCGATCGAGGAACGGATAAACGTCGCTCAAAATTAACTAATAAATCACATGGTTTTTTAAATCATCACATTTTTACTGGTGGTAGGACCTCTTGTGAATCCGCGCGGGTAGGTACCACCGCCCTGCCTATTTCTGCCGTGAAGCAGTAACGCGTTTCGGTTTGAAGGGTGGGGCAGCCGTTATAACTATACTGAGACCTTAGAACTTATATCTCAAGGTGGGTGGCGCATTTACGTTGTAGATGTCTATGGGCTCCTGTAACCACCAGGTGGACTGTGAGCTCGTCCACCCATATATGGTATACAAGTACGAAATATAGCATGCATGGAGATGCCGTATGTAGCGAGACAAGGTGCGTGGCTGTCGAACCTTCTTTGGCGGCGATGTGCAGCGGCGTGTACCGGTCCTTGGTGGTGGCGGCCACGTCGGCGCCGTGCTGCAGCAGCAGCGCCGCGATGTCCGCGTGCCCCAGCCGCGCCGCCACGTGCAGCGGGCTCTGCTCCTCGCGGGCGCGCGCGTCCACCTGCAGCACGTGCGCGCTCGTGTGTACGTGTTCCCGTAACCCATCCAAGGTGTCGGATGGATTAAAAGACAATACCAAATTTTGAATTGTCTTTCAATCTAGTCTCTATTTTTTATTTTCATAAATCTTTTAATTCTTCTTCATCATAAGGCTTTATATCAACAGCGAAAAAAAATCATTAAAAATAAATAATATGTAGTTTAAAAAAACTAACAAAATACGCTTTCATAGAAAATCCAACTATAAAATAGAAAATAAATACTACACTATTTTTAATTCAATTTATTAAAATTTATTTTATAATTTTTAGTTGAATATCAATTTGTTCAATTTTTTATTTAATATTGCATTTTCATCGGTCAATCAGACGTTTTGAAGGGGGTCAAAATCATGTTCAAAGATTCCGTTACATACATGCGTCTGAATCTAATAAAAGCGTAGGTATTAAAAAAGTTATGAAAAAGATAAATGAACTGTATTATTTTGATAGTGCACCTTAGCGTTATTCCTGAGGAGCACCCGCACCAGGTCGGTCTGGTGCGCCCTGGCGGCCAGGTGCAGCGGCGTCTCCCCGCGGGCCGTGGCGGCGTCGGCGTCCGCGCCCGCCCCTATGAGTACCAGCGCTATGTTCATGCAGCCCATGAACGACGCCACGTGCAGAGGCGTCAGGCCCGACTCGGTGGTCGCCGATTTACCTGCAACAAGCATAGATTACACGTCTGATATACCACCACCCTGCCTATTTCTGCCGTGAAGCAGGAATGCGTTTCGGTTTGAAGGGTGGGGCAGTCGTACTATACCAAAATAAAGGTAGGTTTACTGGTGGTAGGACCTCTTGTGAGTCCGCACGGGTAGGTACCACCAACCCGCCTATTTCCGCCGTGAAGCAGTAATGCGTTTCGGTTTGAAAGGTGCGACAGCCGTTGTAACTATACTGAGACCTTAGAACTTATATCTCAAGGTGGGTGGCGCATTTACGTTGTAGATGTCTATGGGCTCCAGTGACCACTTAACACCAGGTGGGCTGTGAGCTCGTCCACCCATCTAAACAATAAAAAAAATACAAATAATTCGATATTTTATACAAAAATAATAATTTGCGTAATTATTGGGTGCATTTACAAAATAATAGACAACACAATACTGCCTTATTCTTCTGCGAATTGATCGCGCGATTAGCAAAGATTATGTAGTGTTTTTAATGATGCCCTCGACGCCAGAGACTACACTAAGCATTTAAGCAATTGCTTTTTTTTCCTACCTATGCTGATAGCCTTGAGAGGCTATTTCAGCTTCGGCCTAACATGTGGGTGAGCTCACGGGGCTCAAACCGGAGTGTTGCTAACACTGGCCCTAGCAAGAGCCGTGCTTCGCAGAATCTACCACCGGATCGGAAACGCGACCCACTGAGAAGATGTCTATGGGAAGATGTCACGTACAGCCGCGATCAAAAGTTGTTTTTCTTCTTTCACAGACCGATGCAGCATTATATCAACTTACTGGCGCCATATTTAAGGAGCAGCTCGACGACTTTAAGTCTGTTCTTCTTGCAAGCGATGTGGAGGGGCGTGAATCCGTTCAGCGCTCGTGCGTTCGCGTCCGCGTTTCGGTCTAACAACAGCTTAGCCACCTGAAAGCCATATAAGACAAATAAACCAACCGTTTAGGAATTATCACTACACTCATTATTACTATCTATACTAATATTATAAAGCTGAAGAGTTTGTTTGTTTGAACGTGCTAATCTCAGTAACTACTCGTCCGATTTGAAAAATTATTTCAGTGTTAGATAGACCATTTATCGAGGCAGACTATAGGCTATATAACATCACGCTAGACCAGTCTTTCTCAAAGTGGGCGATAACGCCCCCTTGGGGGCGTTTGAAACCCAGAGGGGGGCGTTAAGGGGCCCAGGAAAAAATGGGGGGCGTTGATGTGGGTTAGGGGGGCGCTGTAAAATTTGTAATTTCATTTACTTTATAGTATTTTAAATTTCACTAAAATTAACACTCACCTACTACACAATAACGTATAATTAGTTTATATTTCTACCCTGTATGATGTTATTAAAACTTAAAATAATTAACATAGATTTCGTAGGATAGCAAGCATCAAAGCATGTAAATGTAAGCAAAAATGTAAGCCTAAACAGCTCACTTATTGTAAACATTGTTTACTATTTTATTTCTATATAATAATAGGTTGGGGAAAAAGTTTCTTCGCATTTTTTAAGGAAATTCACAAAAATTTTTTATATAGTTTATTCACATTTAACTAAAGTATGTCGATACCATTTTGTTCGATAACTTTTTGCCATCTTGTAGGTAGGGACATGATCCCATTGCTATAGAAATTTTGGGGCTTCTGATCAAAATACCGGGACAATTGGTTTTGGCAGTCTTCTCGTGATGTTAACCTGACTGCCTAAAGAATTCTGTAGAGACCGAAACAGGTAGAAATCTGAAAGTGCAAGGTCAGGACTATAGGGCGTAGGCATTAAAACCTCCCAGCCAAGCTCTTTTAATTTTTGCTGAGTGGCTAAAGATGTGTGAGGTCTAGCGTTATCGTGATGAAAAACCACACCCCTTCTGTTGATTAATTCCGGCTGCTTTCTCTCAACTTCTTGCTTTAATCTCATTAGTTGTTCGCAGTAGAGTTCAGAATCGATGGTCCTGCCTGGTGGTAACAGCTCATAATGTATAATGCCCTACCAATCCCACCACACACACAGCATCACCTTGTTGCGAGTTAACACGGGCTTCGCCAGAGTCTGTAAAGCCTGACCGGCCTTTGACCACAACCTTTCTCGTACGTTCTTGTCGTACGTGATCCACTTTTCATCACCAGTTATCAGCTTCTTCAAAAATGGTTCGGTTTCATTACGTCGTAAAAATCACAAATGAGTACACGGTTCATTAGGTTTCTTTCAGTGAGCTTTTTTGTGTACCCAGTTTTTTTCGAATGAGCCATAACTATTTTGTGGTCAATTTCCAATTCTTCAGTTACGTCGTAACTACTGATATGCCGATCTTGCCCCACTTTTTCAAAAATGGCATCGATTTTATCCGTAATAGGGCGACCAGAGCGACGTGCATTTTTGACATCAAATTTTCCGGATTGAAAACGCTTAAACCAAATTTGTGCTACTCTCACAGACACTGCACTAGATCCATAAACATCGCAATTTTTTTTCACGGCTTGCGTTGATTTTTTACCTTTTTTGTAGTAAAATTTTAAAATGTATCGAATATCTTCATTAGATTCACTCATGTTGACACTATGAAAAATAAATAAAAATCACACATCTTCCTAATTTTAATTTGGAATTATCTTCTTTCGAATTCAAACTTTTAATGATACCAAAACCAGGCAGATACAAATAGTATAGCCAAAGAGATTTTATTACAAGTTCATACATTTTTAAGCTATTGCATAGCTTTTATCGTGGGTATTGAGCGCGGCAACCGAATCATGAAATTCCGTAACGAAATAAACCTAACATCCCTCACTCCGCCTACCATGTAGCTCGCGTTAAACACATTCACACGTTGCGCTTGTGTAGTGTTTGTGAATAAGCGCGTGGCGTGACGTCACACTGCATGCGCATCATGAAAAGTCTGCCCATCTCTCTCTCGCACGGTTTAGCTTATGAGTGTGCAGGGGACAGTTAAGGTTTTGCCTTTATTAAGGCTTAATATAGCGTGGTCTTGTTTTATTATTGTTTTAATATTAAATTGTCATTGTCTAATTATAATGTCATAAGTTGATAAAAAAAGTGTGTGTGTCCGCTCCGACGCACGACTGGAGTTTACTGGATATAAATATAAATTTGTGTCAGTTGAATACAGTAAAATATGGAAGTTACGTATTCTAGTGAGAATGATCCGGGAGTTGCGGAACACGTGGATGCGGTAATTAAGTAAGTCTATATAATTCACTTTTACAATTAATATATAAGTTGTCCATNACACACGAAATCGCATCATTCACTTCGTCATAGACTTGTAATTGTCGTTTAATTTTAAATAATAAAGATGTATCATCTGCGAATAATACGACCTCGTGTCGGGACTCAATAAAACTAGGTAAATCGTTTATATATATTAGAAATAAAAAAGGACCCAAAATGGAACCCTGAGGTACACCCATTTTCAACAAGGTACCTGAAGATCTGCCTACAAGGGCAATAAAAAAAAACACAAATGGCAACTTTGTAGAAAATTGATGAGGCCAGCCCGGCTTAGATTCGGGTATTTGGGGATTCCATGTGAAGATACTACATTAGAAAGGTTTTCGGACGACGAGAGTAATACTATAATTATCAACTAGCCTAGTGTTCTAATTTAGTATATTGTATTCGATTGTATTTCTAAAACAAACTATGCGACCATTAAGTATTTAATGTTAAATTACTGCAACAGTCTGGTAATTAGTTCTAAGATGTTCACTCCTTTTCTCACAGAGCAAGTGTTAATGCACATATTTTCTTGTGCACGTAAATTCAAACACTATATATTGTCACTAGCGACCCGCCCTCGCTTCGCTTCGGAAACATTAAAACAAACATGAAACCAAAAAAAAAAATTAAAAAAAAATTAAAAAAAGTAGCCTATGTTCATCAGGGACAATGTCCGCTTCTAATGGAAAAAGAATTTTTCAAATCGGTCCAGTAGTTTCGGAGCCTATTCGAAACAAACAAACAAACAAATCTTTCCTCTTTATAATATTAGTATAGATATAGATTGATCGCTTTCTGTTGATAATGAAATTTAAGTTTTAAATTTATTAACAGACTTCAAAACAAAATGAGGACCCTCAATTCAGTGGCTTTATTATTACTGCTTGTTACCAAAGAACTTCGGAATTCCGAATTCATAAACCTATTTAGAAAATATATTATATATTTTTTAATTTTTTTCAATGGATTTGTTTTCGTGCTCATAAATATGGTCTACTGTTGAAGTCAGTTTAAAAAAAAATCAATAGGTTATTTTGGTTATTTCGTTAAATTTATTAGGTTTCTAAATATGATACCCATTATTGTTGGCATTATGAATATGTATATTACCAATTTAAGTAGAAACAAACATTCAAATTTAAATCTGAAATTATTTAATTTTTTTTATACATCATTGAACATTTTTATCAAATAAAACTTCCCCTTAGCTACGGAACAAATTCAACCGGCCTGCGCTTTTTTTAAATTTACGTATAGTTAATTATTGTTTTTTTACAAACAGAGCCACGATTTAAATATATTAAAAGAAATATGATTATTGATAATCTATATATTAATACGTGAAGCAAAAACTTTGTACCCCTTTTATCGAAAATTGCGCGGACGGAGGAGCATGTAATTTCCCACACTTATAGAGAATATAGAGAAGAATGTTATTTTTTTTTTTTAAATAATGCATTAATAATACATTAAATCAATAAAAAAACATTACACACACCACCATGAATTTGACACACATATATACTCATTGTTTATTGGCAAACCTTTCTTATTGCTTAAAGTCTGTGGTCAAATTGAGAATAGATTAAAATTGTTTATCTTTAATATATTTGTCTATAGTGTGGTCTTGGTGAAATCTGTGAATAAAGAAGTATTAATGGTCTTTGACAATAGAACCATAATAAAGTTCAAACTTATGATTTCAATTAATTATAGTCGAATTTCGACTACTGCGAGACCACTAGTAATAATAATTTTCAATAATCTCTGTCGGATTATGAGGATTGTATAGTTTACCATTATTTGCAGGTACATTAACGTCAGCTCCTCTCTCGATGAGCATCTCGACGCAGTCCTCGTGTCCCTCTTGTGCCGCCATGTGTAGAGGTGTGAACCCAGCTTTCGATTTTACCCCGGGATCGGCATCTGAACGAAGAGCATATGCTTATATTATCTATGGTTTCATAGGAAAACAGTGTTGCGAACTATCTGATGGTGACTATAATTGTCATTGTAACTGTACTGAGACCTTAGAACTCATATCTCAACGTGGGTGACAGCATTTACGTTGTAGATGTCTATGGGCTCCGGTAACCACTTAACACCAGGTGGGCTGTGAGCTCATTTACCAATCTAAGCAATAATATTTAAAAAAGTGGAGGCCGTTGGCTCATCTCCAACAGTTTCATAGTCGAACTATGGCTTACCGGTGAGGACTGTTTTGAAATCTCGTTTCAAAGATACGCCCTAGCGCGCAGTAAGCACCGTGGAGCTATACATCTAACCGTACGGTACGTAGAATACGTTAAGTGTCAACGCAGCGGTACCAGATGGCGGGATGGCCTCTGCTCCAATTGGTGGGGCGATGATGAGCTCAAACAATTCCTCACAGTACTCCACTTTCGATTTTGACAATCTTACAAAACGAATATGAGGCCTTCGATTAACAAAACCTTACAAATAAGTCATATGTTACACAATCATTTTTAAAAATGTTTACCGGTGTTAGGACCTCTTGTGAGTCCGCACGGGTAGGTACCACCACCGTTGTAACTATACTGAGACCTTAGATTTTATATCGCAAGGTGGAGGGCGCATTTACCAGTAACCACTTAACACTAAGTGAGCTGTGAGCCCGTTCACCCATCTAAGCAAAAAAAAAACGCACGAAATTCCGTACATGCTGTTTCTGTTTAACAGCCTATCAGAATATAAAACATGTTTTTCTTAAAAAAAAAATTGATTCTGATTTACTCGACAACGATTTTTTATTTTACGTCAAGTAATATTATTAATGTTATTAAGCAAAACGTCGTTGTCAAACCAAAATCAGCTATGTGCACATTTTGAGATTTTTACTTTTTGACCTTTTCGTATAGTTCACAGCCCTATATATACCGTACAAAAAAAAACCGTTATGTGTCTATAGCTTTAATATTTATCTATAGCTTTCATTTGATATAGTTCTTAAAAATTCACCTTAATATAAAATTTTATACGAAAATGTTTTTACTCGTTAATTCAAAATAGAGTTTTTGCACATATGTAACAGATTTTGGTTTGATAGCGACGAAAAAGCGTTTTTCCTTTATACCTTTATACTCTTTAGTCTATAACAATATCTTCAAGCTTATATACATCGTGTTCAATCTTACAATATACATATTTATTTACATGAGCATCAATTAGAAATAGTGTCAATAGGAAATTAGCCTTTGTTTTTATGGCATTTAAAGTATATTAGGAAACTCACCGTGTTCAAGAAGTGCAAAGGCGATATCGGGGTGGTTGTGCCGACAGGCGATGTGCAGAGCCGAGTGACCGTTTTTGGCTAACGAATGCGGAGATGCGCCTATAAAAACATCAGTACTAGCATTTAGCTTAATAACATTAGCGTACTAAGCGTACAGCCATACAATAATAATAATAATAATATTTATTCAAGCCTCTTAAAACACAAACACGTATAAGAATTCTTAACACTAGTATAATAATATACATGGCTTTTTTATGAGGTATACAATAACAATATTCCCTGACTTTTATGCTAGGAAAACCTGTGTTACAAAAGTCATTGGAAAAAACAATAGAACGTTTATTTCCATCATTTACTTTCAAAATGCGGTACATTCGTCTGGTGAAGCGTAACTAAGTGTATAAAGTCAATTATAGCATAAGTTTTTGATAGTTTTAACACGTTGAACGCCACATGAAAAATCGAGTGTTTTCATTTAGGCCACGGTGGTCACCGGTGAACCTTATCTTACTGAACCGTTTTGGCCATTGTTAGGGAACCGACTAAAATTCCCTTTTTTCCTAATCCACGCCATCTATCGGGGTTTATGAAGAATTGTAACGCGCCTCCTAGCGGACGAAGAAAAAGAACTGAGTTGTTTTTCGCACAGCGTGCGCAACATTAAGAAAAGGCTATTTAATTCAAAAATACTGTTTTTCGCAAATTCAACTTGTGCGTGTGTCCGTGTGTCTTAAACTCCAGCATCCAGAACAGTGCTCCGGGGACAGAAGACCACAAACAATATCAATGAAGCATTTGTGAGTACCTTCCTCCCTTTTAGTCGGTTTAGTTTTCTGGAAATTAAAATTTTATTCAACAAACCTTGTTTATACAACAGCCATGAGGGTCACCCGTGAGGCGCGTAAGGGTTCCAACGTAAACGCTTCCTACAAGCCACAGATTGTAGCCATTTTAAACTTACTATAATTAAGATTTTACTGCTCCGAACAGATAATTACGGATTCGCGCTTCGTACTTTTTTTGTAAGAATAATTTGAGTAATTTATTTTTTATTATGTTTTTTTAATTCGTATACATTCAATTTCTTAATTTTTTTTAAATTTCATTCCTAATGATTAACAACAACTATTGTATAACTATAGATCATTTATAACTGAGTTAGCTTTTTAAATCACAACAACACAGCCACAGATTACAGCTATCAAACAAAACGCGTATGGAGAAGTCAGCCGCGTGGCCCTTTAGCCAAACCGAACGGCACGGTTTTCTAATCCAAGAGAAACTTGTGTTTTTTTATCAAGGCCTTTTAAAATATCTTAAAGACTAGACGGTTAAAGTCTCCTTTTTTTCTATCTGCTGTGCAAATTATCGCATTTTATAAATTCTAGAATGAAAATCTCAAGTTGATAAAAATTACAGATTCCATGATTTTGGCTCGGCCCGAATAGCACAGTACGCTAGGCCCACCGGTGGGTCGCAAAGTGTTCAATGTGTTAAACGTATCTACCACATAAATTAATTGATGAAGCGACATACAATATTCCGACACAAAAAGGACAGGTTTTGTGCACGAGAAAAAAAAAAAACAAGGTAAGGTAAGATAATTGAATGTATTCCGACCAGGAGAGGTGGCAGGGCAAAAGGTATTGGTACGTGTATTCATAATCACGGTTCTTATGTTGAGCAAGATGTATAAAAATTAACGAAGATAATGTTTGTCTTTGTTGATGACGGTGTTAAGTTTCCTCCTTATATCTGATATTGGCCCAGAACATATCGTATTACAAAAAACCCTGTACAGATATTCATCGATGGTATTTCTGGCCCGTACCCATGCAAGGTTCAACGGACAGAGTTCAATAAACCATAATCGTTTTTCGAAACAATTTTCAAAAAGTTTCTTTTATTGCCCGAGTACTCGAGCATACGGTCTACCTGATGGTGAGTGGTTACCGTCGCTCATAGTCGTCAGCAATACCAGGGGCAGAGCCGCTGTCTACCGCTTAATACTCTCCACAAGCCTCGCTTGAAGAAGGAAATGTCATAGCACTCGGGAAACACCGTCGAGGGGAGCTCATTCCAAAGCCGGATGGCACGTGGCAAAAATGATCTCTGGAAACGCACTGTGGATGAACACAGCGGTTCCAGATGATATAGATGAACTATGCTCCGACGGCGGGAGGTGCGATGATAAACAGGAGATGAGGGGATCATCTCAAACAATTCCTCAAAGCACTCCCCATGGAACATACGGTACAAAATACAGAAGGAACCGAGGACCCTCCGCAGACCCAGAGGTTCCAAACGATCCGTGAGAATGGGATTATCGACAATCCGAACGGCCCTCTTCTGTATAGAGTCAAATGGAAGAAACTGGTATTTGGGAGCCCGGCCCAGAGATGGGAGCGGTACTCGACGCCAGGCCGGACTTGTGCTTTATAAAGCAAAAGTCTATTATGGATGTACTGTGACGGCACCTTTATCCAAGAGCAGCAAGGCGATGTCGGGGTGTCCGTAGTAGGTGGCCATGTGCAGGGGGGTGATGTGGCTCTTCCCGGGCGCGTCGGGCTGCGCCCCGCGGGCCAGCAGCAGCCGCGCCACGCCGATGTCTCCGTACTTGGCCGCCAGGTGGAGCGGCGTGAACCCTTTGCGCGTCTCCGCTTCTATGGGCGCGTTGTTGTCCAGGAGTATAGCCGCTACTTCTTCCTTGCCTGTCGAATTATATCACAAATTACATCGATATATTTGATTGTTTTTTATTGATTAGAACAGTGGACAAGCTCATAGCCCACCTGGTGTTAAGTGGTTACTGGAGCTCATAGACATCTACAACGTAAATGCGCCACCCACCTTGAAGAGCCGATCGAGGAACGGATAGAGGTCGCTCCAAATTAACTAATAAATTTAATAATATAAATTTTTTACTGGTGGTAAGACCTCTTGTGAGTCCGCGCGGGTAGGTACCACCGCCCTGTCCATTTCTGCCGTGAAGCAGTAATGCGTTTCGATTTGAAGGGCAGGGCAGCCGTTGTAATTATACATTGAGACCTTAGAACTTATATCTCAAGGTGGGTGGCGCGTTTACATTGTAGATGTCTATGGGCTCCTGGACCACCAGGTGGACTGTGAGCTCATCCACCCATATATGGTACACAAGTCCGAAATATAGCATGCATGGAGGTGCCGTATGTAGCGAGACAAGGCGCGGCGGTGTCGAACCTTCTTTGGCGGCGATGTGCAGCGGCGTGTACCGGTCCTTGGTGGTGGCGGCCACGTCGGCGCCGTGCTGCAGCAGCAGCGCCGCGATGTCCGCGTGCCCCAGCCGCGCCGCCACGTGCAGCGGGCTCTGCTCCTCGCGGGCGCGCGCGTCCACCTGCAGCACGTGCGCGCCCGTGTGTACGTGTTCCCGTAACCCATCCAAGGTGTCGGATGGATTAAAAGACAATACCAAATTTTGAATTGTCTTTCAATCTTTGTTTCTTAGCCTCAAAATTAATTTAAATTAACAATACCTGCGTTACATGTTTCACCTTATCTGTATATAACGGGCAGATAAAATAGTTAAATACCTTTTTTCTACTTAGTCTCTATTTTTTATTTTCATAAGTCTTTTAATTATTCTTCATCATAAGGCTTTATATCAACAGCGAAAAAAAAAACATTAAAAACAAATAATATGTAGTTTAAAAAAACTAACAAAATACGCTTTCATAGAAAATCCAACTTAAAAATAGAAAATAAATACTACACTATTTTTAATTCAATTTATTAAAATTTATTTTATAATTTTTAGTTGAATATCAATTTGTTCAATTTTTTATTTAATATTGCATTTTCATCGGTCAATCAGACGTTTTGAAGGGGGTCAAAATCATGTTCAAAGATTCCGTTACATACATGCGTCTGATGCTAATAAAAGCGTAGGTATTAAAAAAGTTATGAAAAAGATAAATGAACTGTATTATTTTGATAGTGTACCTTGGCGTTATTCCTGAGGAGCACCCGGACCAGGTCGGTCTGGTGCGCCCTGGCGGCCAGGTGCAGCGGCGTCTCCCCGCGGGCCGTGGCGGCGTCGGCGTCCGCGCCCGCCCCTATGAGCACCAGCGCTATGTTCATGCAGCCCATGAACGACGCCACGTGCAGAGGCGTCAGGCCCGACTCGGTGGTCGCCGATTTACCTGCAACAAGCGGAGGTTACATCCGGACGTCTAATATACCACCACCTATTTCTGCCGTGAAGCAGTAATGCGTTTCGGTTTGAAGGGTGGGGCAGCCGTTGTAACTATACTGAGACCCTTAGAACTTGTATCTCAAGGTGGGTAGCGCATTTACGTTGTAGATGTCTATGGGCTCCAGTGACCACTTAACACCAGGTGGGCTGTGAGCTCGTCCACCCATCTAAGCAATAAATAAAAAATACAGCTAATTCGATATCTATATACATAAAAATTAATTGCTGTTCGTTAGTCTCGCTAAAACTCGAGAACGACCGGACCGATTTGACTAATTTTGGTCTTGAATTATTTGTGGAAGTCCAGAGAAAGTTTAAAAGGTAGATAAATATTAAAATGCTCGGAATTAAATAAAAATAAAAATTTTGTTTTTTCTTTCATTTGTCCCCCGTCGGACAGATTCCTTTTGTTTGTTTTAAGTTTATTTTATACAAAAGTTTAGGGTCTTTTATTTCTCGATTGAGGCACTACGAAATCTGCCGGGTCAGCTGGTTTCATATAAAAATAATAGTTTGCGTAATTATTGGGTGCATTTATTGAACAATAGACAACACAATACTGCCTTATTCTTCTGCGAATTAATCAAGCAATCAGCAAAGATTATGTCATGTTTTTTAATGACGCCAGAGACTACACTAAGCACAAGCATTGTTGAAGTCACGTACAGCCGCGATCAAAAATTGTTTTTCTTCTTTCATAGACTAATGCAGCATTATATTATCAACTTACTGGCGCCATATTTAAGAAGCAACTCGACGACTTTGAGTCTGTTCTTCTTGCAAGCGATGTGAAGGGGCGTGAACCCGTTCAGCGCTCGTGCGTTCGCGTCCGCGTTTCTATCTAACAATAGTTTAGCCACCTGAAAGTCATATAAGACAAATAAACCAACCATTTAGGAATTTTTTTTAATTTTTTTTTTTAATAAATATTTACTAACAATCACGCCACGTTGACTGGTCCCGTGATAAGTTCGTAAAGAACTTGTGTTACAGGTACCAGATAACGGAAATAAATGTAAGATTTTTATTATACACATACATATATTTAATATACATCCATAACCCTGGAAAAGACATTTATATTTATCATACAAATATCTTCCCTTTGGCGGGATTCGAACCCACGACCCCCTTGTGTAGTGACCATGTCACTTACTACTACACCAGACGGCCGTTAATTATCGCTACACTAATTATTACTATCTTTTAATAGATACATAATACTCTGGGATTCCTCTTGCAATCGTGAATCGAGAGAGAGTAATCTGTTTAGATTAACTTTGAGTTAAATACAAGCATCCTGCTTATTTATTTCTGGCACTAAGCCGTCCGCGTAGCAATTTGAAGAGTAAGACAGCCGCTACAGAATAGAACTGAGACTTCGACCGCATTCGTCTCGAATTGAATGTTTATCTTTGAGTAATTTTAGTCTCTGCATCACTTATTATAAGATCGAAATTACCTTGACGTGTCCACAATGAGCCGCGACATGCAGTGCGGTGAGGTAATCGACTGTGACGTCATCGATGGGCGCGCCCTCTGTCAGAAGTACTTTGGCCGTCTCCACGTGTTCGCCTTGCACGGACATGTGGAGAGGAGTCAGTCCATTCTGTAATTTAAATTATCAATTTTGCTTATTTAAATGTCCTGCATACCTTCCTGTCCGTTTTACTGGTGGTAGGACCTCTTGTTAGTCCGCGCGGTTAGGTACCACCACCCTGCCTATTTCTGCCGTGAAGCAGTAATGCGTTTCGGTTTGAAGGGTGGGGCAGCCGTTGTAACTAAACTTGAGACCTTAGAACTTATATCTCAAGGTGGGTGGCGCATTTACGTTGTGGATGTCTATGGGCTCCAGTAACCCCTTAATATCAGGTGGGCTGTGAGCTCGTCCACCCATCTAAGCAATAAAAAAAAAAGGATCTATTTACGTAACGAATTACATATTTCAATATAATTTTCACTAACGTCGGACAAACTTGAAAAATCAGCACACGTATCAAGGTCGATATATTAATTTTATTACTTTGGCTTAAATAGCTCGATCAATAATGATTGTGTGTATTTTTGTATTTCTTAAAATTCTTATTAATCTGGTTTAAAAGCAACAAAGAAACAATGGTCAGTAAGATTGTCCCTTACAAACAGAATAGAGGATATTAGAATTTAGATAGCATTTCAGTGGTAACGCCATAACATTAATTAGAAAGTGGGAAGATAAATTTATATTAACTGCAGTGAACTTGACATTGCAGCAATGGCGCTCAATGATCAGTATTTAAATTTAAGAAATAGTGTTCGTGGAGAGAACTCAATAAAATTATATTACTGTCTACCTTAGTCTTGCTGGTGATCGGCGCACCGTGTTGCAGCAACCGCGACACTACATTGCTGTGTCCGGATCGCGCCGCGCAATGTAGCGGGGTCAGACCGTCGCGGGTCACTGCTGCTATATTCGCGCCTGTAATTCAAAAGTGTATCTATTATATATCTTCTTCTTTTTCTCCACCTTATCCCACTAGATGGGGTCGGCACAGCAAATTTTTCTCTTCCATTCTCTTCTATTTGCCGTCATCTCAACACTCACTCTCTCTTTCTCTCTCATATCGTCATTCACACACTCCATCATGTCTTCTTCGGTCGACCTCTTCCCCCTCTACCTTGCACTACCGTTTCCAAACATCTCCTAGTCACGTGTATCTTCTCTCTACGCATCACACGTCCATACCACGCTAACCGTCCGCTCTTTATTTAATATACTCTTTATTCATATATGTATCCATTATATAGACCTTTGATAGTACACACAAGACAGTTAAGTGCATTTATCTCTTTTTTATTTAGTAGTATTGAAGAACTTTAGTGATATTAACGAAACATTATTGCAGACAGATTTCCCTCACTTTTAAAAGACAATGCGTGAAAATTGAATACGTTAAATGAATGTATGTCTTAACGTGGCAGTGATTATAGTCCAATTTCGATCACTGGGCGAATATTAATGTCTATACATACCTACTTTATAACCAATTACAAAATATATTCTTCTTTGCGCTAGCTGGGCAGACGAGCTCACAAATAATCTGATGTTAAGCGGTTAGTGGACATCAGAACATGATTGTCGCCATTAATCACGAGTTTAATAAAATTGTATTCGAACGTTATATGACATGACAAAAACACGAGCTATGCATTTTTTTTAGTAAGGATCCCAACTTTATTCAAAAAAGTTTATAGCCCATGACACTCGGGAATGGTGTATAGGTCGCGCTAATAAAGAAACGAATCTAAAATGGCGGCGGCGATCATGCGCTCTCACTCTAAACTATTGCTGTCTTTAGCACGGCGCGTACTGCATGCAAAAAAATATCAGTTCTGACTTTGTTGTTGAGTTCGAGTTTTTTCACTTTTGAGTTGTGCGACTTAGATGACTGGCAACAAAAGTTTCTATGCAAGTTAAAGAAAAGTAAAGTACATCTCGTTTGTTTTTTTTTTTATATTTGTTTACAATAAACAACATTTCCTTTCAATCTTTCTTTTTATTTGTTGACCCTACCATCCGTCAGTGCAGGTCCATAGACGTCAATTTCGTTCGTTTCTTTATTGACGCGGCTTATAGCTTCCAAACAGTGAAAGAATTTTTCAAATCGGTTCAGTAGTTTCGGAGCTTATTCAATACAAACAAACAAACAAATCTTTTCTCTTTATAATATTAGTATAGATGAGGGCATCACGGGGTTCAGCTTGGGAGACTTTTCTAGCATCTTCCCTAGCCGGAACAGTGCTTCGTAGTAGCGTACCGTGTTCGAGCAGCAGGTCGAGCATGGCGAGCTGGCCCCACTTGCTGGCCACGTGCAGCGGCGTGATGGCGTGCTTGGCGGCGCGCGCGGGGTCCGCGCCGGCGGCCAGCAGCGCGCGCGCCACGCCCGCGTTCCCGTAGTGCGCCGCGATGTGCAGCGGCGTGAACCCCGACTTGGAGCACGCGTCCGGGTTGTGCTCGTTCTTTAACAAAACACTCATTTGTTACACGCACACACGCACGCACGCACACGCGCACGCAGTCGCACGCACGCACCCACACGCAACAACGCACGCGCACGCACTTAAATTACGAGACTCGCGCTTTACGTCTACCGACTAGGGGCAATAAATAATACAAACTTATGGGACAATTCAGAAGCTAAAACTTGCGAAAGAATGAGATAGAATAGTACTTATCCTATAGACATAAACGTTTATCTTTTTTTTTGGTATCGCTTTCTCGTTTCATCATTTTCTTTTTAATCAGCAAAAATTTTTAATGCAGTGCTAAAGAATAAAGAAGAGATTGCCGTTCTTTTTTTACAAAGTATAAGTGGGTGCACTCTCATAGCGAAAGGACTAATCATTATCCTATACATTACAACGCATTTAGTACGGGCGTCTAATCATTAAATAATTCACTTTAATTCACTTAAATTTAATTTAAAATATAGCCAATTTTAATATATTATATGATCTACTGTATATAAAAATTGTTAAATTTTTTTAAATATCCCATGTTACATATTTGTCAAGCGATGACCATATCTATTTTCTATTTATAGAAGCAAACATAAAAGTAGATCCAATTATACTCCTAACGTGGAGTACTCTCACCTCTAACAGCAGAGTTGCCGCTTTCACGTCATTTTTCTTGGCCGCGATGTGTAACGCCGGCAATCGAACCTTGCCCCTTGTGTCGGATTCCAGTAGTTCCGCGACTACCCTGTCGTGTCCTTGCTGCATGGCCACCGCTAATGGCGTGAAACCATCCTGCAAATTAATAACAATAGTACTATAAAAACTTGTCCATTGCATATATGGCGCAGTTTTTAACAGCAGGCAACGGCTGAGCTGTGCTCTTGGCATTTTTGGTACGTTAAGTGGTATCCGGAGTATAGACGTCACAACGTGAGCATTCCCATCTACCTTCCCATCCCATCTAGCCAAAAAAAAAAATGAAACCTAGGCAACGGCTGAGCTGTGCTCTTGGCATTTTTGGTACGTTAAGTGGTATCCGGAGTATAGACGTCACAACGTGAGCATTCCCATCTACCTTCCCATCCCATCTAGCCAAAAAAAAAAAAAGAAACCTTAGAGCTCATATCTCAAGGGAGGTGACGGCATTTACGTTATACATGTCTCTGGTCTCCGCTAACCAATCAACACCAGGGGATCGTGAGCTCGTCCACCCATCTAAGCAATAAATAAAAAGGCTGAGACATGAGGTCAAAATCTCAATCACGTCGTACGACGGATGTCATATCCTTCAATGCGTACCACACGCTTCACAGCAGAAATAGTTCGGATGATGGTACCTATCAGAGCGGGCTTACAAATCGTATTACAACTTTACGCTAGAATACAGTTAAGTGCCAAAAAGCAGCTTCATTCTGTCTGGGCTCCCTTGAGACTGCGAGTCGCGCGTCAATTGATTTTGAATCATTTTACATAGGGCACAAAAAAAAATCAAATACAGCTTTACGAACGTTTATATCTTCGAGATAAATTTCAATACCCTATAAAAATAAACAATACCCTATTTAAACGATGTTGCAGTCACAATTATTTTCTGGATGAACGATATAAAGTATTTGTTTATTTACTTCTGTAGCGAGAGTTTGACTGGCTCCAGCGGCAAGCAGCATCTTGACGCATCCAGCATGATTCTCTTGTGCAGCCATGTAGAGAGGTGTGAAGCCTGCTGCGGATTGGGCGTCGGCCTTCGCCCCGGCCCCGAGAAGGGCTTTCGCCACCGCCTCCTGCCCCGCGAGACATGCTATGTGTAGGGCTGTGTTGCCTGTAATTTTTTTAAATATATTAATTACTAGCGGCCCGCCCTCGCTTCACTTCGGAAACATTAAATTTTATTATTGATAACAGAGTCCCACGATGTTACCCACGGTTGTTGTCGTACCGCAGGTGACGCCGCGGGGCGAAACTAGTCTAAAAAAAATAGCCTAAGTTACTCCTTATATCATCAGCTACCTATGGGTTAAAGTCCCGTCAAACTCGGTCCAGCCGTTCCAGAGATTAGCCGGAACAAACAGACAGACAAAAATTGTAAAAAAATGTTATTTTAGTGTGTGTCCACTCCAATTTTATTTATATTTGTATAGATTAGCGACCCGCCCTCGCTTCGTTTCGGAAACTGTAATTTATTATTGATTTCTCCACTATTTAATGGATGTTATTATACATATAAACCTTCCTCATCAATCACTCTATCTATTAAAAAACCGCATCAAAATCTGTTGCGTAGTTTTAAAGATTTAAGCATACATATGGACAGACAGATATAGGGACAGAGAAAGCGACTTTGTTTTATACTATGTAGTGATTACACAATCACCCATTGAACTTTAGTAATAAAAAAAATCTATTTAAAGTCTATAAAGTCATTTACTGTGTTTACACCACTAGTAGTGAGTATTATAAACTTCCTTAGAGACGAGACAGAGGTAAGATACCCAATATAATTGTGATTAGGAGGAAGAAGATTACTGGTAGCCCGAATGGTTTCCATATTCACAAGGACAGGTGGGCGAGCAAAGGCCAGAAGGGAACAATATAATTGTGCTCTCGACTCAGCTACTAGTGTCACCGCGACAAATTACTCGTGACGCTATCATTGTTTTTTTTTCTTCCCTACCTATTCCCTGGTAGCCTAAGAAGCTATTCCAGCTACTGCCGGACGGGTAGGTGAGCTCACGGGCTCAACCTGAGAGAATTTGCTAACCCTACCCCTAGCCAGAGCAGTGCTTCTCAGAATCTACCACCGGATCGGAATCGCGCCTCACTGAGGAGATCCGGCGTGAAACTCAGTGGGCTAATCACTGTTCTTCCTATGTGCGCCTCCAATCACTCCTGCTTTCCAACCAGAAGAAGAAGAAATTACCTTTTTTAGTTGCAGCGTCCACGGTGGCGCCCCGTTTGAGCAGCTCCTCGACCACTGATATGTGACCATCTTTCGCTGCTAGATGAAGAGCATTCAGTCCATTCTGGAAAATAAAATTGAATTAAAATAAAATCAACAACGCATTCGTCCGGTATTGCATCTACAGTTCCAAATGCTCTGAACATTTCACAACATCATTTTTCAGTTTTTGTTCAACGACATATTGTGTACATATATGTATGACGGCACAATTGCAGCGTTGTTTTTTTTTAATAATGACGTCAGCGTTGCTCTCTTCGATTATTATCAATGCTCTCCACAGTGACAGTAATTAAAATTTATTTTTTTGGAAAATGAATGAATTACTGGTTTTAGTCTTCTTCAGATCTTATATCGACTGCTTAATGTACAATTGTTGGTCTATACCGAAAATTTTGATGACCTTATACCTCGAACCTGTGTACCTGATTTAAGATCTGAAGAAGACTGATACTATTAATTCATTCGGGGGAAATGTAACGTAACAATCTAAAGATATTTTTACAGAAACTTACGACGGTACTTAGAACAATATTAAGATGTCGACGAATAACGCCAAAAAACTCGATATTAAACCTAGCTTGAGAAAAAACTCGGTCGAGCAACGGACCGCCAGCTACTTTGGTTGGGGAGCTTCTTGAAAGCCGTCTAGAGGACGCTGCAAACATATGCTCACCAATACTCTGCCGTGTCATTACCTGTGCGTCAAGCAACGCATCAGTCCGTAGCCAGTATTCTGTTTCAAGACGATTGCACACCACAATCATTGCGTTATAGTCCTTATCACATCATCAAATAACGAAGGCTTTTAAAATAATTATTAAGAAAACAGCGGTGACAACTCAAGTGATTCGCTTGACAGTAAAAAATAGAAGACTATTTTAAATCGCTCAATATGCAATATGCTAATTAACTTATTAGCGATAAGATCGCAAACTACATCACTTCCAAATAAAAAATACTGTTTAGTTTTGTTGAGTATAATTTAGTGGTGTAAGATTAGTTCGATCTTGCTAAATATCAAAAATCAACATATTAAATCTAGTATAGTTGGCCTAGCGGTCATTGACTAGTCCGGCCTGTTATTATTTGATAGAAGATATTTAGCATTTGGGATCTGAGTGTTTCTTCGTTCTTGCCTCGAATCTTTTTTTTTCCGTTACTCAAAGCGCATAACGAAATCCTAGGTTAGTGTTTTATTATATGGAACGTTAATAAGGATATAAATTTTTCCTCTATCGCACGGTATTATCCTGGGTATCGATCCTGAAGCCAGCGAAGCGAAACGTAGCGTCAAGGTCAAGTTCGCCTCGCAAATAACACTACGAAAGTGTTGTGAGGTTTTTACTATACGCATATTAATTTTTTTCAGAATCACATCGGCTTCACAATGGTACAATATTTTTTGTTACACATTGTAAACCGTACTTTATCTAGTTTTAAGCACATTACTAATATATTCTTGTTTGATTTGTACTTTTAAAGAGTAGAGTGGCATACGTACCACATTCCACGACCTGAGTGACGTCGTTCCACATAATAGTTAAAAATTTAATATAAAATCTACAACGTAAATGCGCCACCCACCACGAGATATAAGTTCTAAGATCTCAAGTATAGTTACAACGGCTGCCCCATCCTTCAAACCGAAACGCATTATTGCTTCACGGCAGAAATAGGCAGAGTGGTGGTACGCACCAGCGCGGACTCACAAGAGGTCTTAACACCAGTAATTACGCAAATTATAATTTTGCGGGTTTGATTTTTATTACACGATGTTATTCCTTTACCGTGGAAGTCAATCGTGAACATTTTCTGATATCGGAATTTTGCTACCCCGACCTGATGTGTTGTGGCATGATACGTCCCAAGTTTATCATCACCTCATACTTCCGAGAGCACGTAGAATATGTTGTTTTTTTTTCCTATTTGAAAATCTATATATTTGTGTAAATGTTTATAATAGTAAAATGAAAATCATAGAACGAAAAGCGAATATTGTAAACAAAAGAAACACCAATCGTAGAAACAAAGTCACGCCCTAATGCATCATGCAAGGAATATACGGCTGGAGATATAGATAAAGTAGCTAGTCTAACATACATTTGTTTGTGCTTTTCTTAAAATCACAGATTCGCGTATGGAAAAATGTATCTAATTAATTTGTTTAGTAATTTTTTTTCTCAAAACATCTGTCATTTTTGTACATACTTTGACATTAGCAAAATCAATGCCAAAGGCGTTGGAGCCAAATTCCTGTAAAAAAAAAACGCAAGTAGGATTGATATCAGACATGCATCCGTTGGTGAAACTCAATCCAAATCCCTATGCAGCATGATAAGAGCGCATGTTGCTCCGACTCCACATAATGAGGGATAAGATCAAGAAGACGCTCAACAGCGCTCGACAGCTTTTTTTATTGGTTAGATGGGTGGACGAGCTCACAGCTCACCTGGTGTTAAGTGGTTGGTTTAAGGTGACATCTACAACGTAAATGCGCCACCCACCTTGAGATATAGGTTCTAAGGTCTCAAGTATAGTTACAACGGCTGCCCCATCCTTCAAACCGAAACGCATCACGGCAGAAATAGGCAGGGTGGTAGTACCTACCTACCCGCGCGTACCTATTCACAAGAAGTCCTACCACCAGTAATTACGCAAATTATAATTTTGCGGGTTAGATTTTTATTACACGATGTTATTCCTTTACCGTGGAAGTCAATCGTGAACATTTTCTGATATCGGAATTTTGCTACCCCGACCTGATGTGTTGTAGCATGATACGTCCCAAGTTTATCATCACCTCATACTTCCGAGAGCACGTAGAATATGTTTTTTTTTCCTATTTGAAAATCTATATATTTGTGTAAATGTTTATAATAGTAAAATGAAAATCATAAAAGGAAAAGCGAATATTGCAAACAAAAGAAACACCAATCGTAGAAACAAAGTCACGCCCTAATGCATCATGCAAGGAATATACTGCTGGAGATATAGATAAAATAGCTAGTCTAACATATATTTGTTTGTGCTTTTCTTAAAATCACAGATTCGCGTATGGAAAAATGGATCTAATTTATTTGTTTAGTAATTTTTTTTCTCAAAACACCTGTCATTTTTGTACATACTTTGACATTAGCAAAATCAATGCCAAAGGCGTTGGAGCCAAATTTCTGTATAAAAAAAACGCAAGTAGGATTGATATCAGACATGCATCCGTTGGTGAAACTCAATCCAAATCCCTATGCAGCATGATAAGAGCGCATATTGCTCAGACTCCACATAATGAGGGATAAGATCAAGAAGACGCTCAACAGCGCTCGTCAAATTTTTTTTATTGCTTAGATGGGTGGACGAGATCACCTGGTATTAAGTGGTTGGTTTAAGGTGACATCTACAACGTAAATGCGCTACCCACCTTGAGATATAGGTTCTAAGGTCTCAAGTATAGTCACAACGGCTGCCCCACCTTTCAAACCGAAACGCATTACTGCTTCACGGCAGAACTAGGCAGGGTGGTGGTACCTACTCGCGCGGACTCACAAGAGGTCCTACCACCAGTAGTACCAGCTGACAATTGTGTTGTGTACAAATAAATTGTCGTCGACTAAATTATTCTAATTATACTACATTTTCTCAAGAATATTAAACAGAAGAAAAAAAAACACTAGAATAACAAAGCTGGTCGTTAAAGATCTTGATTTCAAAACTACTCGGAAATTCTAACTAAACGCTCCGCTTGACTCAAACGCACAAAGCATTTACCGTAAGCCTTCTCAAATCTCTGTTGGCTTCAAACGTTTTACTTATAATCTCTACGGAGTTGATTGTATCGCACGAATAGCTATGCGTACTAGGAACCGTAATATATAGGTTGCATTATGTTGCCTGTGTATCGCAACGGTCTTCATTGAGGAAGTTCTATATGCATCAGATTACTGCCAAGGTTCAAAGTCGCAATGGTCAAAACCGAGGTGTAAAATAATTTAAATTAGGAATTCCAATCCCAATTATTTTCCTTTTTCGAGATCGCTTTTCTTCACAATCTTTCTTCCAATGATGATGGACAGACAAGCCACCGATGCCGTAATTTTCAAACATTTAGTTATTAATAGGGAGACGGCTGACAGTGATATACTGTAATGATCTTAAGTCATGACCTCTGAGTCTGCGGAGGGACTTCAGTTCCCTCTGTATTTTGTACCGTATATTTTATGGGAAGTGCTCAGAGGAATTGTTTGAGATGATACCATCGTCTCGTTTTTACCATCGCACCGCCCGCCACCGGAGTTGAATTCATCCATACTACCTGGAGCCACTACGTACATCGACATTGCGTTTCCAGATATCTTTTTTGCCACGTACCATCCGACTTTGGAATGAGCTTCCTTCCACGATGTTTCCCTTCTTCAAACGGGGCTTGTGGAGAGTACTTAATTGTAGGCAGCGGCTTGGCTCTGCCCCTGGCATCGCTGGAGTCCATGGCCGGCGGTAACCACTCACCATCAGGCCGTATGCTCATTTGCCTACAAGGGCAAAAAGAAAGAAAAAAACGGTTTTGGCCATTCCAGGACTGTCAGTTATTAAGTGCGATTGCACTATTCCAGTGCCTTGTCACAAGGTACAAAATATATGACCTTAGCTAAAACTCACCGTATTACATGTGTTGATATCTTTGACAGCGCCCGAATCGAGGAGCTCAATTACTGTGTCGAGCTGACCGGCGCGTGCTGCTCGCAAAAATGCTGTATTTGGATCTATCTGTAAAAACAAAAGAATAAACAATTAGTTTGCAATAATTTTGTTTTGTTCGCGTTTCAGTTTCTTGCGTAGCCGATTTAGAGCGCATTAGCTACAGGTCGTTACTATATTATTATTTTTATTGCTTAGATGGGTGGACGAGCTCACAGCTCACCTAGTGTTAAGTGGTCACTGGAGCCCAACATAAATGCGCAACCCACCTTGAGATATAAGTTCTAAGGTCTTGCGCAAATTATATTTTTGCGGGTTTGATTTTTATTACACGATGTTATTCCTTCACTGTGGAAGTCAATCGTGAACATTTATTGAGTACGTATTTCATTAGAAAAATTGGTACCCGCCTGAGATTCGAACACCGGTGCATCGCTCAACATGAATGCACCGGACGTCTTATCTGTTAGGCCACGACGAATTAATATTATATTATTATTGTTGTTTTTTTAAATATAACCATCACCATGTCTTATGAACCAAACGCAATGTACCAAAAATTTAAAACTAGTAACGCGTGAGGTCAACTTTCCTATACGTCAAAAACCTATTGAGATGAATTCTCTTTATTTGCTTTCAATTGACGAAAATACTAATTTCCTTAAAAACGATAAGGTCTAACTTAAGCAAACGAATATTGATTTCCGTTCATGTTGAGGTAGTATACTTATATTGTTCTATCTTCTAAAACTTTTTTTTTTTGTTTCGGCGTACACCTCCTTTAAGGCGAATTTACATTACGAAATTAGTGGCATGAAACTAATTTCGTGACATTAGTTTTACCAACAGTTTCACGTGTAATTTAATAGTTTCGTAATGCATGCATGCAAATTAGTTTCGTGCCCTGCGCGATTTTTTGGTGAAATTAGTGTCATGCAACTAATTTCATAGTGTAGACGCGACGTTATAATTATGATCATATCTAATATTTACTTCGATTTTTAGAAGTCGGAGCCCGAATTAAAACTACTTTTCCCACTTTTATGAAACCACAAAAATAGTTTAAATTATAATCATAAAAAATATCTTAAAAAATTAGAACGCTAAATCTAAGAGTAATGATGCTAATATTTCATTGCAGAGTATCTTAAGTACCTGCAGCATTCGCTTTTACTATTACCGTAACACGTAACATTCAAGTGATTAAATTACAATTCACTATTCACTACTACAGTTCCAATGGAAAGTAGGAAGACATACGATCGAATTCCATGAACAAACCTTTGGACTTTCTTAGTGTTATTTAAATTTAAAATCCATATTTCCTTACACTGTATGTTTACGTGTCTAACCTAAGAAATTATCCGAATTTGAGTTGGGATTTATTTATTCTTCTATATTTTAAGGTACAGAAAAATCTATGAGGTCATCAGTAATTTATATTTGATGTCGGTCGTGCCCTTCGATTTCACGGTGAGTTCGTAGACCTGACGATTCCCGTAATACATGGAAAATCTTATTATGCGCTCAATTTACCTTTTGCGGAGGGCCGTGAGGGAGCGATGGGCTTTTATATACTTTGTCAGAATTCTGCTATGTAATATTTATTTTAGATTTTACACGCGTTGCTTTAGTAAAATAAGTATTATATTTAGGATAATAAATAAATATTTACTAACAATCACGCCACGTTAACTGGTCCCGTGATAATTTCGTAAAGAACTTGTGTTACAGGCACCAGATAACGGATATAAATGTAAGATTTTTATTATACACATACATATATTTAATAGACATCCATAACCCTAGAAGACATTTATATTTATCATACAAATATCTTCCCTTGGCGGGATTCGAACCCGCGACCCCCTTGTGTAGTGACCATGTCACTTACCACTACACCAGACGGCCGTTAAAGGATACTTTCAATACAAATTTAGAAGGAATTATTACTGAAGTATCATATCAAGCTCATATATAGTTTGTGTTTTTATGCTTTATGGGAATAACGACCAAGGGAAGATCTTCCTCCGAGCGGGTGATATTGCTCGGTAGACCGACGCGACGTTCCTAATGTTCTAATGTTGTGGTTCTAAACTTGTATTCAAGCTTATCTTGAAAATGTCGTAAGCGAGATTCAGGCATCTGTCAAATATCTTGTGTTGTATGATGGCTGCTACCACCACATGCTTATTGCACTAGAGCAATGCGTAATTATAAAATCATGGATCTGGACACATGTCTTCTTTTTACAAGTTTTGCCAAACAACAATTACGTAACTAAACCATAAATATGAGAGTACTACGGTAAATTAATTAATCTAAAAGCTTCAGTAATACTAGCAAGCTATAAATACCCTCCATAATTGCTTTGAAGTGCTTTCAATAAAAATAAATACAATATTGAATAATAACACAATTACAGTTGAATTTCTTGTCGAAGAAAAGTATTAAATATCTATACATATATTAATACGTGAAGCAAAAACTTTGTATCCCTTTTTACGAAAATTACGCGGACGGAGGAGTATGAAATTTTCCACACTTACAGAGAATATAGAGAAGAAGTGCACAATGCTATTTTTTTTTAATAATGCATAAAAGATACATTAAATCAATAAAGAAAACATTACACAGACTACATACCATGTATTTGACGCACACACGCATGCATACTATTTATTGTCAAACATTTGTTCTTGACGTCTGTGGTCATATTGAGAATAGATTAAATATTGTTTGTCTTTATTTATATTTTTTTATAGTGTAGCCTTGGCGAAATTTGTGATTATAGAAGTATAAAATACATTCATAATAGTGTGTACAAATTTACAATTCCAATTAATTATAGTCGACTACTACGGGACCTCTAGTAACAAAAGTTTTACGAAAAATTTAGATATTAAAAAGATTTCGTTCTTTATGAAGGAAGAAGAAGAAACAAGACACTCTTTTTTTATCCGATCCGAAAAAATATCTCTGTATTCTGCTATACTAAGTATATACATAATAAATATCGTACACGGGTTTTCCGTTTATCTGTCACTTGTTATTACGTTGATCTCCGGAGGCAAAGTCAATTTGATTTTAGTGATGTATTCAAATCAAATTTATAAGTTTCATTAATTCGATTTTCAGCATAGGTCAGTACCATTGACACATAAAAATTCTCAATTCAAAAAAAATTAGAAGAAATTATTAAAACACTTTAACTTTTTTAGACGTGCCGGATACTTTACTCTTACGTAAAAATCCTATAAGAAAAATTTAACATTCCAGATTCCTAATAAATAATAAATGCGTTGTAGGTGTTTTGAAAATATTTTCTCAGTTCGCACTTTTAAAACGTTTCTCTTTATTCTTTATTGAACACACAGTTAATATTACAGTAATTGCGATAAGATATAAAAATGGCGAGCTTAACTCAACAATTGAGTTTTCTACCAGCTAACCGTTCTTAACGAAGGAAAGCTTTAAATGAGTGGGTAGAAGAATACAATCTAATCAATTTACAATTTACAATCTAAACAATAACAATAATAAATAAATAAAAACACTAATACATAATATATCAGACTACATATATACATACACACATAAATAACGTAAACATATACATAAACGTTCATATATAACGTTTCATTCGCTTTTTTTAAATAATGTTCTAACAAAAAAAAAACACCTCCTACATTTTATATACGTTAAATGTTTGTAGTAACAAATAAGGATAAGACGATACGATTACTTAGAGAAAAAGTGTTATGTACTTTGTCAATTGCTTTTTGCGAAGTAACGTACACCCGAAGAAAAAAATCGATACCAGACAGCTTAGATAGCTTAGTAAAAAATCGATTCGGGATCTGCGAGAAGCATCGGAGATTTAAGATAAAATATCGAAACTCCTGTATCGGTTGTCAATCGATTCGATAAAGATAAGTCGTGACCAAACCAGTGCGGTGACTCAACTGAAAGATCTTTAAAGATACAATGATGGGTTCGAGTTTATCGAGGTTTGAAGAAATTTGTGAATTTTTAAGAATTCTTTGACTACATTTTTATTACCTCATTTCAATGCTTATAGTTCACATTAGAGAGGGTCGGGTTAGAATGGTTTTTAATACGCTTTTATTAGCTTCAGACGTATGTATGTTAGTATGTAATGGAATCTTGGAACATGATTTTGACCCCCTTCAAAACGTCGGGTTAATTCGAAATTTGGCAAACATATTAAAAAAAAATATTGAAAAAATTGAAATTCAACTAAAAAATGAAAAATAAATAGTAGATTAAAAAAACAAAAAAAAAATACGCTTTTGTAGAAAATCCAACTAAAAAATAAAAAATAGAAAATAAATTTTAATAAATGTTATTTAAAAATAGTATAAGGAAAAATTATTTTATTGTAACAAAAAGCGTGGGGTGATGGTATCAGCAGTTATAAATATTTTATGAACAGATATGAGTAGAAGGGTTATTTTGATAATATCCTGAAAAGCACCCCACGCTTTTTAACAATAAAATCATTTTTTCTTACACTATTTATAATTGAAATTTATTAAAATTTATTATCTATTTTTTAGTTGGATTTTCTATAAAAGCGTTTTTTTTTTGTTTTTTTAAACTATTATTTATTATTTTAACTCCTCGTCATAATACAAATGGCAATTATTAACATTGTCATACAATTCTAAAGATCAATTCTTTTTTTGGATTTATGTCATTATAAGTCTTCCTTGTGTAATCAAATAACGATTAAGTTTTGTGAGAGTAATTTTCGTTTCATTTACAATTTGATATTTTACTTAAATTATTACATACATAGAGCATTACTACAACATTTTTTCTTCCACTATATTTGCAAATATTAAACCTATCAGTCTTGTTCGAATGGAAGCATCAAATTTTCACAAATCCAATTTTAACATAATGTGATTTTTAATGATAAAGAATTATTTCTGTTTCTCCTAAAAATGTATGTTTTCATTATTAGATTGTATTCGGTCTGTGTCGGATTGTCTCAGAAAGAATGGAATAATAAATTTTTGCTTTTCAATAGTTTTAAATTATTCCCTAACACTCAGCCTTACATGGTTTTGCATTTATCTAACTAGTGCGTCTTTTTTTTTAACATTTATAGAAAACTTAACGGCGTGTAACAGTCTATACATCACGCAAATTTGCATTCAATTTGCACTTATGTACGATCGATATTTAATATATATATTTTTTTACATTAATTGTTCTTTCTTTTTTGCATCATCTCGATAATTTACTACTAGGAAATAAATAAAATATATTTAGACAAATATACAACAAATCTCATTATTTTCAAATTACACGCAGATTCAGCATATCTGATAAAAACTAGAGAAATAGCCCCCTGTTCACCGTCCTCATCGAACCCGTCGCTTGCGACGAAAGGCTCGACGAGCGAATTAACCCACAGACACAGCCCACTGAGTTTCTCGCCGGATCTTCTCAGTGGGTTGCGTTTCCGATCCGGTGGTAGATTCTGCGAAGCACTGCTCTTGCTAGGGCCAGCGTTAGCAACACTCCGGTTTGAGCCCCGCGAGCTCACCTACACGTTAGGGTGAAGCTGAAATAGCCTCTCAAGGCTATCAGCATAGGTAGGAAAAAAAAAAGATTAACTGTCGTAAACACAAACGCACCACAAGAGTGAGAGAATAAACGCGTCTCTCTAGAGGCAGGATGCGCGCGCCGCACCACACCGCCATGACAGCACTGACCCGTCAATTGTAGCCTGTGGCTGCGCGGACGCGTCACGCACCAGCAGCCTCATATGACGGCAGTGCACCGTAGGAAGGAGGTCGTAAATCGAGATCTACTGATAACAGGCCTACATTTAATGTAATAACGCTGCAACTAGTGATTTACAGAAAGCCCAAACGATGTAAAAACAGATATCAGTTTTTGTTCGTAATTTAATTCGATGATGACGTCTAAAGCAGAAAAAGCACAATTGTTATTTGTTTTGTTGTATTAATGAGTAGACGAACTACTCGCCGGATCTGGTGCTGACGAGTTATCATAGCCCATAAACATCTTTAGCGGTAGGCAGCGGCTTGGCTCTGCCCCTGGTATTGCTGAAGTCCATGGGCGACGGTAACCACTCACCATCAGGTGGGCCCTATGCTCGTCTGCCTACAAGGGTAATAAAAAAAAAATTTACGTAAATATAGTCATCCAACCTGAAACATGTTAATATTAGTGATACCGTGCGAATTCCATTAGTTCTCTCTACTACATTTAGATTTCGTATCTAATTTTCGATCTAAATTTGAAATTGATCTTCAATAAAATTTAAAGAATAATCAATTACGATCTATTACGAAACGGTTTTTTTTTTATTATTGCCAGAGCAATACACTCCCAGCAGTCAATAAACAGCAATAATGATACAAAATAGCGATTCATCGTGATGTTTGCTAATGAAAAAAACGCTCAAGGCTGTTGTAACAATGTGCTAGCAAAACATACCATACATATAAAACTTTAATATTAGAACAGATTAATTGAAATTAGAACGTCTTACGAGAAAAAATTAATAATAGTTAAAAAAACTAACAAAATACGCTTTTATCCAACTAAAAAATAGAAAATAAATTTGAATAAATTCGAATAAAAAATAGTGTAAGAAAAAATAATTTTACTGTAAGAAAGCGTGGGGTGCTTTTCAGGATATTATCAAAATAACCCTTCTGCTCATATCTGTTCATAAAATATTTATAACTACTGATACCATGCACCCCACGCTTTTTTTACAATAAAATCATTTTTCTTACTCTAGTTTTTATTCAAATTTATTTTTTATTTTTTATTTGGATTTTCTATAAAAGCGTATTTTGTTAGTTTTTTTAAACTATTATTTATTATTTAGTTGAATTTCATATTTTTCAATTATATATTTAATGTTGAATTGTCATCGGTCCTTAATAAGTATACCAAATTTCGAGTTAATCCGACGTTTTGAAGGGGGTCAAAATCATGTTCAAAGATTTCGTTACATACTAATAACATACATACGTTTGAAGTTAATAAAAGCGTATTAAAAATCAGAAAGAATATTTAAGAACAACATTAACGTTTGAATTTTTAAGCAATTGCAATTGCAATAAGCAATGACGATAATGTCGAAGACAGAGCCAAATAAATGAGTAAAATAAAGAAAGTTGACCCCCCACCTTGTTGAGCAGACAGATATTACTTTTTATTTTTTATTCTTGTCCTTTGTCTGACAAGGTCGGATCAGCGCAGTTTGTCCTCTTTTTCCATTTAGACTTATCATACGTTATCTCTGTCTCATTTAGACCTATCATACGTCAGGCACGCCCTTCTTTCGCATATCCTTTTTCAGACAGTCCATCCAAACCTTTTTAGGACGCCTTCTCCTCGCCTTACATACCTAGACATTAACTGATTACTTAATTTTAGAGTTTACATTCGAACACTAAGATCAATGTCCATGTGAAAATGTGGCTGGCATAGTATTAATTTAATGGGAAAAAAAACTTTAATGAATGTGATTTTAATAACTATTTTATTATATTAATTACTATTAATTTTTTTGTAAGTTCTTTGTTGAAAAACCTCGTTATTACGCTGCTTCCGTTGATATTAATTTGCTAGGTTTAAATAACTTTCCATAATTTAATTTTTTATTAAAACAGTGCATTTTCAAAAAGTTTATAACACTATCTATTTTTATTGCCCTCGTAGGCAGGCGAGCATACGGCCCACCTGATGGTGAGTGGTTACCGTTGTCCATGGACTTCAGCAATGCTAGGGGCAGAGCCAAGCCACTGCCTACCGCATAATACTCTCCACAAGCCTCGTTTGAAGAAGGACAAGTCATAGCGCTCGGGAAACACCGTGGAGGGGTGGATACCATAGCCGGATGGTACGTGGCAAAAAAGACCTCTGGAAACGCACTGTGGATGACCGCAGTGGCTCCAGGTAGTATGGATGAACTCTACTCCGGTGGCGGGCGGTGCGATGGTAAAAACGAGACGCCTGTATCATCTCGGACAATTCCTCAGAGCACTCCCCATGGAACATAATTTAAAATATCGTAAAACAAAAAGTATGAGATTAAAGTAATTTCGTTTAAATTTGATTTACAATCTAACACCGGTCACTCACATGCGCACGAATACGCAAACCCACAAGTGTAGGACGACATTTGCAAATGATTATGCAAAGTTTTCGCTACATTCGTGGTTTTCCAAGCTGTGTCGGTTTTTTAACAGACATCAAAGCGCACGAACCGCGAACCTTCGCGTAGCCTCACACACATTCATTTGTCCAGTTGCGCCGACGATTGCGAAGGTAACGGACGTATCGCCATTTTCATAGTTCGTGACGTCTACTGTGTAGCGTATCTTGATCAAAAGAAATCCCATAAAAACAGCATGGCTGTTAATAATGTCTGGGAAAGAATTCAAAACTCTTTTTCTCTTCAATGTTCTATTGACGAATTAAAAAGGAGGAGAAATTCGTGAGACATTCGTAAACAAGTGTAGGAGGAAGCGCAAACCGGTTCGCAAATTGAGTATGCGAACCCATTTGCACAGCTGCTAAGTTTGCGAATGAATGTTTGACGGCCCTTCACAAGCGCGCAAACATTCGTACAATGTACGAATATTTGCCCGCATGTGAGTGGCCGGCATAAAACGAGACACGAGCATACACCTAAGAATAATTTGATGAAATTATGAGTTATTACAAAACAGATTAGATACACATCTCGAAAGTAATAATGACATGTGAATTGATGTTATTAGAATTACAGACAAGGGTTTCTGTAATATAAATGAAAGGTTCATAATGGTTGCGTTCGACAATGATTAATCGGTTTCTTGTTTTTACTTCGACAATGAGTACTGTACTAATAAAGAAAAACTTCACTTACATTGCACGCTTTCAAATATTGTATCGGTGATTTTAGTATTTATATAAAAAAAAAACATTTTGTAAAATATATAAAAAGCTTGGAGAGAAATTAATAACAGAACAAGTCTTTATAGTTCGAGAACATCACAGCATATCGTCGTTTTCAAACCAAAATCTGCTATGTGCACTTTTTGAGATTTTTTGTTTTTGATCATTTCGTATAGTTCACAGCCCTATCTACCGTATAAAAAAAATGTTATGTGTCTATAGCTTTAATATTCATCTATAGCTGTCATTTGATATAGTTCTTAAAAATTCACCTTCATATAAAATTTTATACAAAAATGTTTTTACTCGTTAATTCAAAATAGAGTTTTTGCACATTTGAGATTTTGGTTTGACAGCGACGATATCCAGAAGAAACATACAACCGGATAACAGCCGGATAACATAGCACTTCGAAGTCACGTACAATGCATCTCTATGACCAATGATATCCTGCATTCAAACTAGACACGACAACCAGATCTTTTTCTCGTAACTGATGGAGTCACGCAAAAATTACGTGCAGATTAAATGCTATTGTGGGGTCTTTGACCGCATTTGTTATGCATTTAACTGTAACAAAATTCTTGATTACTGTGGCATATTATCGAATGAAAATTTATTTTTAAATTATTATTCAACTTAATAACAAATACACTCAGATAACTTTCCTGTTTCTATCGCAATTTTTATTTTGAAAGGAAAATGTTTTAGACAGACATCATTTTTTTAAACATAATGAATCTACTTAAAATTAAATATAATATCATATGTATAGAGATAGCCTATATATTAATAATTGAAAATCCGAACAGTGAAAGGTCTGGGGTCCGTTTAACTAATTAAAAAGTACAAAAAGGTTCCAATTGAATCTCAAATCATGCCCTTGTTACTTTTCTAGGGCGCGCCGACAATACTCACGGAACAGCCGCGTTGGCGCGCTTTCTTCTCAAATGCATTGTCATGTTTTTTTTCTCACCGATAAATTAATTTTTAAACACTATTGAGTTATATGCAAATTTCATGATTGGGTTTTAAGTTTAGAAACAAAAACATGTTCATATTATAATGTTTTTTGATTAGTTAGGATCGGTAGGTGAACTACAGCTCACAGCCTTGTTAGTTTTCTCATTGTCTTTATAGGCAGACGAGCATACGGCCAATCCGTTGATGAGTGATTAATGCCACTCATGGTCGTCAGCAATGCCAAAGGCATAGCTAAGCCGCACCTTACGGCTCAGCACTCTTCTCAAACCTAATTTAAAGAAAGTACGTGTCTTAGCGCATAGTTAATGGTTGACAATACGATGTTCAACAAATATGAATTAATAAGTGAGTTGTAATAAATTTCATTTCAATTAAGACAATAATAGACCTAGGATATACCGCTCTCCATGACATGATACAAAATTGCATAATAACGACTGTCCTGACATTCAAAACGCAACGAATAATTCGCGCCCAAGATAAGTAAGATTTCGGTACAAACCCGACGGGCTAGTAACATGGGCAATGTGTACCAATTCTAAACAATGGTCAATTTGTTTTTCTTAAATATTATGTCAAACCACTTAATACGATGCAATGATGTCAAGGTTAATATTGTTTGAAGCTTTTCTATTTATAATGTTTAGGATCGCTTTTTGTAGATTTATATTAAACACTAGCTGACCCGGCAGACTTCGTAGTGCCTCAATCGATAAAGAAAAGACCTAAACTTTTGCATAATATAAACTTAAAACAAACAAAAGGAATCCGTCCGACGGGGGACACGTCAATTTTGTTTTTTATTGTTATATTTATTTAATTCCGAGCATTTTCATAATTATCTAACCTTTTAAACCTTCTCTGGACTTCCACAAATAATTTAAGAACAAAATTAGCCAAATCGGTCCAGCCGTTCTCGAATTTTAGCGAGACTAACGAACGGCAATTCATTTATATATATAGATAGATAAAGAAGATAATAGATAGATAATGAAATGTTATATTAGTTTCTCCAGGCACTCAATTTCATAAATCTTAAATTTACAAATAGTCTATTAGACGCCTACGCGTGACAGTGATTCGTACAAATTCGCACACGAGTACCTACGGTTCAAGGAAACAAATCGACAATTGGATAAATACTTTGTGACAATTGAGTATTTGACCTACTAATGTCTTCATCAAGATTTTACGTCTCGTTTTGACGGTAATTAATACAAAAAAACAAGTACAACCAGGGACGTCTTAAATTAGGCTGGGGCCCTTGGGCACACAAGAATTTGAGGCCCTTTTCATCATCATCATTTCAGCCTATCGCCGTCCACTGCTGAACATAGGCCTCTCCAATAGATTTCCAGTGTGACCGGTCCATTTCCACCTGCATCCAACGAGACCCAGCGCTTTTTACTAGGTCGTCGGTCCATCTAGTAGGTGGCCGTCCCACACTGCGCTTGCCAGTACGTGGTCGCCACTCCAGGATCTTTCTGCCCCATCGACCGTCCTCTCTTCGTGCTATGTAAGGCCCTTTTGGAAAGTAAAAAATGCGAATTATAAAAACTTTTTTTACTGAGTATGACCATTTATTATAGGTCAAATACGGTATGATATAATATGTCATTAATGATATTAGACTGCTGCTGGTTTTTTGGTTACGATCACGATAACGGAAACCGAATAAATGTGTGAGAGAAATTGTCAGTCCTTAGGGGTCCCCTGAGAATGGGGGCTCTGGGCACGGGCCCCGTGTGCCCTTATGGTAAAGACGGTATTGAGTACAACGTGTGAGTATTTTTCGATTACTTTGATTTAAGGGTAAGGATCAAATTGTTGATAGATCTTTTGGTGTCCGGCTGATTAGTGGCAAAAAAGATTCTCAAAAATAGTACTCGCTACTAAAATGAGACTGATTTCATATCTGCACTAATAAACTTCAAACTTTCATGATATACAAGGTGTACATGAAAACAACAAATATTTCATTGCAATTTATTTCTTTTGTACCCAAAAGTATCTTAATTTTCATTGTTCTATATGAAAAAATGTGCTTGCAGCCTAAATAGCATTAACTGGGTTACCAGGGCTAATAGACAGAATAGCGTAAATATTAACATCCACATTGAGATCTACCTTGTCTCACGCAGATCTTCAAACACTCTGTCTCACTCTTTCAAAACAGAAAGACAGTATGGTAGTACGGTGCCGTGCCTTACTGTGGACAGTTTTGTGCAAAACGTCCTAACTTATTTATCAAGGACTTGTCAAAGTCGACATCAATACGTGCACCGCGCAGTTACGCAGTGGACATGGTACGTCAAGCGGGGTCGCCTTGAGCGCACCGGATCGTGTTGCCTCCCATAGGTATTGGTTATCAATAGCAGGTGTCCGGTAACCGGCAGCATACCTATCGCATTTACAAATATACGAATAACGAAATATACATGCAAATTTTTTTTTAATTGCTTAGATGGGTGGACGAGCTCACAGCCCACCTGGTATTAAATGCCTACCGGAGCCCATAGACATCTACAACGTAAATGCGCCACCCACCTTGAGATACAAGTTGTAAGATCTCACTATAGTTACAACGGATGCCCTACCCTTCAGACCGAAACGCATTACTGCTTCACGGCCGAAATAGGCAGGGTGGTGGTACCTACCCGCGCGGACAAACAAGAGGTCCTACCACCAATTATGACATTTTCATTGACTATAACTTACCCGCACCCGCCTTGCGACATGAAGCAGACATCTTGATTGTATTGTAGAACAACTCTCCCTTCCAACTAAAATGGCTTACTGTTTCACGATAGAAATAGACAGCATGGCGAAACCCACCTTGTTTGCTTACTGTACGCCCTAGCACCACTTCAATGGTCATAAATCTTGTTTTTATGAACCTACTCCTACGTGCGTTACAATCACAATGTCGCAGTAAGAACGTTTGCTTATAAAATTGTGGTAGGCGTACGATATTTTTTCACAACATTACAAAATAATGGTTTACGTTTATAGAAGAGATAATAAGCTCCTAATTTATAAAATGATCCTGAAGCCAATATGGACGTATGGATTGCAACGGTGGGGAAGTGCATGCGACTCCAGTTTAAATGTCATACAAAGAATGCAGAATGACATCTTAAGAACCGTAGCAAACGTACCATGGTTTGCCATGAACATGAGAACTGTTATGGAAGAGATAAGTTTAACCGGGACTAAGTACAGAACTCGGCTGGAAAACCACCCAAATACCCTAGCTAATGCGTTGACAAAAGTTAGTTACATCAAGCGACTGAAACGCCATGATACTTTTTTTTTATTGCCCTTGTAGGCAGACGAGCATACGGCCCACCTGATGGTGAGTGGTTACCGTCGGGCATGGACTTCAGCAATGCCAGGGGCAGAGCCAAGCCGCTGCCTACCGCTTAATACTCTCCACAAGCCTCGTTCATGTCATAGCGCTCTGGAAACACCGTGGAGGGGAGCTCATTCCATAGCCGGATGGTACGTGGCAAAAAAGTCCTCTGAAACGTACCAACTCACACAGTTTTATTTATTATAGGGCCATTACTAATTTATCACATCCAGAAGGCCGCAGACATACGGACACGCGACCAGACAGACAAACGTTCATCATCTCAGATGATGCAGATCCGGCGCTTGAGTGTAATAACATTAATATCCGGTATATTTCGCTTTTGTTAACACGGGCACTACTTGCCTCCCACCTTTTGGAAATTGATTTAACCCTTATAATCTTATTATCAATATTTTCATTTCAACTTGAGTTGAAATTGAATGAAAATCATTTGATTATTATCTCATGACTTCATGCGTACCAGTATATATGATATTATATATTTTTATTTGTTGAAACGACAGATAAAAGGGACATGAACGGTGGTAGTTCCTTACCAAATTTTCTTAAGGAATTTAGAGATTGATTTTTTTTATTTTTTATTTCTTAGTGTGATGGTTATGGGTTCTTAGGTTATGGGTGGACGAGCTCACAGCCCAACTGGTGTTAAGTGGTTACTGGAGCCCATAGACAATCTACAACGAAAATGCGCCACCCACCTTGAGATATAAGTTCTAAGATCTCAGTATAGTTACAACGGCTGCCCTACCCTTCAGACCGAAACGCATTACTGCTTCACGGAAGAGATAGGCAGGGTGGTGGTACCTACCCGCGCGGACTCACAAGAGGTCCTACCACCAGTGAAGTTCGGCGATCAGATTAGTAAGTTCGGCGATCTTTAGCGTTTGAGAGCTATGTATATGGGTCACCTCATGCAATCTTTCTCTTGGATTTGTTATAGGCTTGAAATGTGTAATTTATTATTGGTTAAATCCCCAGTGAGTTCGAAGATAATTTTTTTTGGGGAAAACGATAAAGGGAGGCCACCACCCAGCGGGTGAGATTGCTCGATAACCCGACGGTCCGAATGTTGTTGGTCGGTACTTGTATATATGTAATCTTATATATGTGTTAAATATGTTCTATCATAACTATCGCTACATATTCAATATGAAATTTAGGAAAGAGTTAAAGCGGAAACATCATTAAAGAATATTAATTGTTCAACAATTATCTTGATTTTTCCTTAAAAATACAAATAAGATTCGCAATGAGTCTACAATGCTGAAGACGATTTTAATTTAAAAAAATGTATTGGCTGTTTCAATATAATATAACCAAACAAGTCTGAATCAAACAGCTATTCCCGTGAAAATCGGTCAAAGAAAACCATTGATTACAATGTAATCCATTTTTAGGCACACTGAAAATAGCTAACCCGTATCTCAAGCGCATGTTATACTGGTACACATACTTACATCAGCATTTATTTCAGATTGCCTTGTTTTTAAATAGGTTTCTGGGTTGCTGTTTCATAATAAAAACTTTAGCATTAAATCCAGTGTTACACTTTCTATATTAAAAAATGTGTAATTACATTAAACCACACCTTAGCATGTATTATTATAAATACGTTGTTTTCCCGTCATTCCATCATTTACTTGTTCTATTCATCTTTTACTGCGTCTACAATAGACATCAAGAACGGCGTAGCTTTTATTTTAATTAGATCGAGACTGCGATATTTTGTGACATTTAAATATTCAGGTATTGAGGTGTCTTACGAATTTCGACCCCACTGAACTCCAAATTAAAGGCCGGTCGTTTACTAAATAATATAGAACAAAATTTAAAATCTTAAAGTCTTGTACCAATTAAAATATTGTTTTGAGACATGAAGTGCAAGAACTGAAAATTAGTTCTTGGAAAATAATTTGCCGTATTTAAAAAGTTTAAGATGAGCTAGGTATATATGTAAATAACTTTGAACGTTTACTTACATTTATTTTCTACAAATTCTGACTTAAATGCAAAATGTATAAATCTACCTAAATATTTATAAGTTTTAACTACAAAAATGATACTGATGAAAATTATTAGCGCACTATTATTCAAAGACTTATTGCTTTGATCATAGCAGATAAATAGTAAGAAGAAATTTAAAAAATAATACAACGTGGTAAAAAATACTAATTTTGATATGTATTAAACCGCATTGTCTTTCTTTTGATTGGTTTGAAATGTTATCTAACTGCAAAACGCAATTGTATAATATCTGAAATATTATATAACCTCTCGAAGGCTGAACGTCGAGTGAATGACTGTACTTGGCAATGACACACATACATAGTTTGTTTGATCGACGATTACAATGACCCGACTTTAGCTAGTGTAGTCTAATTAGATAATCCGTAGTGACAAAACGTTTATTTAGCGGGCAATTTAATTGGGGCGAATGAGCGTCCGTTACGCCACGGGTTACACACCCTGCTAGCTAAAGTGGGTCATCATTTTACGCCAATGTCTCATTATAACACAAGAACGTGCAATATGAACAATTCCATTGTACCACTATAAGGTTTTTTCTTGTGAAAATCTTTAATTATATTAGAAGCTTACGTTGCTGCATCTGTTTGATGTAATCTTTTATTTAGACATATTCAGTATCAATAATGATAGAAATCGCCTGAATGGCAAATGAGACTTTTCTTCATGAAGTAAAAATGCGACGTTTTTTCTACAAGATAAAATTGAAAGTACCACTTTTAAATGACTAACTTGATAAATAAAAGTATTTCTAGTTGTAGCGTATACTGCAGAGAACGTTGCTGCAGTGCGACAAAGCTAGAATGAAAATTATGACAGACATTATTGGACTCTCATGATACCAAGCAAAATAATCGTGAAAATTTTAAACCAACTTACTTGTACAATACATATAATCAAATCGGACTAAAAATATATTTTGACTGTAGGTATATGTAAATGCTAAAGCTCTATCAAAATATCGTGTCATCGCACTTTTGTTTATATTCAGAATTCTCAAATACGAATAAACATCTGCAAAATTTATTGAAGCACCCTGGTTTGACAAGAAAAATGAGTTCCTTCTACACAACCAGCATGTAATGTTAGTGATACTATTCAAAGCACGTAGTTGCATTATGATTCTATGTTTACTATATCGTTACGACGTTAGTTTAGTTATGGTAATTCTGAGTGCGGTACCGTCACGAAACTTCCCATCTGTGGCGTAACCGACGATTAATATTCAAGACACGGTCCGAGCAGTCAGTCATTCGCGATGCAAAATGACATGTTAGTATACGCAGACCAAACTGCATAATACGTTTTTCCTTTTAACAAGGAAAAATGGAAAAAAAATCGCTTTAACAAGGAAAAATCAATTTTAATTTAAAATCGGAAGCATCAGTGTTTCTGTCTTCATATTGAGATACAACTATTATTATTATTTTTCCATCTTTTTTTCACTTTTTATCATCTATAGAATTTATTAGAACATAAATAAAAACATTTCCTTTGGGTTCCATGAGTAGTAGACATGGTTAAAACTACGAAAACTCGAAATTGAAACCCTAAAAGCAGCTTGAGTTATTACATAAACAATGTTAATTTATTGTTCGTTTTTTTTTATGTTTGCTTCGCTGTATTTATTAGGTTGTACATTGTACAGGAATGAAATGTCCATTGGCCTCCCAGCATACGTTTTTTAGGTCAGATCTTAACGACAACAATCTGTTCGGATATTAATCATAACCTACAAAACGCAGAAAGCCCAGGCGGTCGCGAATCGCCGCTACGACCTTTAGTACCTACCATCTATCCGCGGTTATATATCTTTGCTTTTTCTCATAACAATAAGACCGTTCGGATTGAGGCCACCTTAACTCTTATTTCTGGCGAGAAATAATAATGCGTTCCTCTTTAAAAAGTGGGAATGACGTTATTTCAATACGTTTGAGTTTCGACGATGTTTTCTTTTTTTAATTATTTATATTTTATAATTATAATTTAAATTATAATTTTGCGGGTTTTGATTTTATTACACGATGTTATTCCTTCACCGTGGAAGTCAATCGTGAACATTTGTTGAGTACGTATGTCATTAGAAAAATTGGTATCCGCCTGGGATTCGAACACCGGTGCATCACTCAACCCAAGTGCACCAGACGTCTTATCCATTAGACCACGACGACTTCATGCCGTTTTTCTTTTAATTTAACCTTCTTTTATTTATTTCAGATATAGGTTGGCACTGTACACGTACAGTTTTGATTTTCAGCAAGAAAAAAAACTGCATCACTATGAAATCATTGAAATCGGACAGCACATTAGCAGTTATTGCATGTTATTAAACCAAATCATTCCTGTTGGTAATAATTCAGCGAAACCAGTTCTTTAAATCGTCCTTGCCCGCGCCGACTGCCATGTAGAATTTTAAGGCAACGTTCATGTTTTCCGTAATTTAGTAGGTATACACTTCAACTTGTAACTCTTTTTTTTTTTTTAAATAATGAAACCATGATACATTATTGCAGCAAAAGTACATTGTTGCTTAAATTTTGGTGTTGTTTGATCCAATTTCCGCCCATGAATATTCTGTACAAGAATAATTGGACTACAGTTCGTTTTTTTACTCATTTTTGAGGAAGGGAAAGGACAGAACCCGATTTTTACCTTCAACTTTCATTAAATACACCAAGAAAAATTAAGAAGCCCTGCCAATAGTAATTTGCTGTAATAATTGGTAGTAGTAGCAGGAAAAGGCCGGGGCATTCTTGTAACTTTTGTACAATAGTCATAAAGATAGACATGGTATCGCGGACTCAAATCTCCGTAAGCGCAGCATTAGCATGTAGATTATTCTGTATAGCAGTAATTTCGTTGATACGGGTTGTTTATTTTATGCAAAGTTTTTAGCGTCGCTAATGATATAATCATTATGTGCTTCAATGTATCTTCACACATCTTGGGCTTACAATTAGTTAATTGATAGGGATAATTATATATAGGGGCTAGCATTAAAATATGAAGTAGTTTTGAAGTTCATGAACTATACACTACACTAGTTTGGCTAAACACGAATTTCGACTTAGTTTTGTATATCCTAAAGAAAAATTAATTTAACTTACCTCAAATTTCACAAGTTTATACTGAAAATCCTGAAAGAAATTTTGAATTGACAGACATGTAATAATAACAATCTATACTAATATATAAATCTACAGTGGTTTATACGGATGTTCCGTTATAACTACTGAACCATGCATCCGATTAACTTGAAACTTGGTATCCATGTAGAAAATACATGTAGGTACTTAATGGATAGGCTGATATTTATATGAGTGTTGGACTCCCTACACCAGTTGCGGGGTTATTAATGATGAGAATCTTTGTGGGGATGAGAAATAATAATGTTAATTTTATATGCCCAGCGAAGCGGACGGACGGGTACAGCTAGTACTAGATAAGCCTTAATTTCATTATGATTTGCTTTATAACAAAATTTTGGTCATCTTTATATTTTTATTATTACAACTCGCTTTTTGTACGTTCACGTTATATTTCGCCATTAATTTCAATTTAAGTACAGACTACCCTACTTTTTCCTATTTTATGTATACAACGTGCGGAATAACAGGAAAAATGAGACATCAGAGGTCGCCCACGTCCGTTCGCTTCTTCGGAGCTTGCCAAGTATCCGGGATTTATATGGACTTGTCTTCCCATGCATTATTTTGATACTTACAATAGTACAAAAGATGACACATTTATTCCCCCAATAAGAATAAAAGTTTGAAGAAACTCCACGAAAATGATTCGTTACAAATTTATTAATAAGTGTATCTTCTCTGTTGGTTTTTTTACTTTGCTTAGACAGCTGAATGAATGAATTCACGGCTCACCTAGTGTTAAAGGTAACCGGAGCCCATGGACATCAACAACGCAAATGCGGTCACTCATCTTGAGACACGAGTTCTAAGTCTCAATTCAATAGTACCTCGTTTTTTTTTTATGATTGAAGGATTACTGTTGGCCCGGATGCTTTTCCCGTTTCACAGGACAGCTGGGCGAACAAGGGCTCAGCCAGGAGGGGTGGGATTTGCTAACAGCTATCCGAGAGCCTCCAAAGGAAACCTAACAACTCTAGAGTAGCTGCTTCACGAATAAATCTACTGCTGGATCGGAATCATGACCCGCTGAGAAGACCCGGCGAGAAACTCAGCGGGCTGATGTTTAGGTTAGGTTGCACGTTGAATTCTTTGTCGAGTTCGACGAATACAGTTACCGGAGTCCCTAAGTCTGCTCCTAGTGTTAGAGCTAAAGGTGTCTAATACAAAAGCTATTGAATCTGATGGATCCGTAAGGACTTGACTGCTGCCCCGCCTTCAAACTAGAACTCATTACGCTTCACAGCCAAAATAGGCAGGGCGGTAGCGCAAAATAAAAATTTATTTATGCGCAAGAACTGTGAACTAGTGAACTAAACAGTATCGACAAGATCCAAATACTTTACCCATCAGTAGAAAAATGGAATAGTGTTACTAAGCATCAATACTTCACTAAAAGTTGCAAAACTTTACCATTTTGCCGCGACTACAAGAGACATACTCGTACTTCAAAACGTAGGCAGCGGCTTGGCTCTGCCCCTGGCATTGCTGAAGTCCATGGGCGACGGTAACCACTCACCATCAGGTGGGCCGTATGCTCGTCTGCCTACAAGGGCAATAAAAAAATAATAATAATAAAAAAAAAAAAACTTGTTTATAAAGTAGTTTTACGATACGAAAACTGTTCAATTCAAAGCTTCGTTTACTGCTGCTAAATTTTTCTATTTATTCAGCAAGCAAATACAATTTTAGTTTTCAAAACACATCGAACCAGAGTCCCAGACTAGGATTCACTAAGCCAGGCATTCTAGGTCATGTACTGCTAGGTCACGAGTCTTTAACCTCAATAATGCTCCAACGGCCGACAATGTTCCGGCTCAAAAAAATAATCGAACAGGAACATTTACAAATCCAGGCCTTGCGAGTCTTTAGTTTTCAGATTTCATAAAGAAATTTAATTCTGCTCCGGAAACAAAATTTGAGTTCGGTTGCTAGCTATCTTTAATTTCTAAAAACATATTTTCATATTTTCTGAAGGTTCTTATAGCTTTATACGCTAGCCTAATAGCGTAGCTGGTGTTATCTGCTTATAGAAGCCCATAGAAACGCCAACTTTAATAGCGTTATCTACCTAGAGACAAAAGGACGAAGTCTCAAATGTATTGTAATAACAGGTGTTCTACTCATTAAATCAGAAAGTATCAATGCTCATGCAAGAATCGATAGGATTACCTAATTACAATTTATTTTTTCAAATTTGCGGGTATGTTCTTAATGTCTAATTTATGTGTATTATCTATGCACAATGTTACTATCGTGAAAGATGTTCGTGGACGTCGTGCTATAAAACCTGACTGAAAATCACTTTTTTGTTACTTTCTATAGGTCTGCTTATTGATTTGTTCTTTCGAGCCTCATACAAAATCCAGTGAACTTTTTTGGGTTCTATATATGAAAAAATTCATTTCTCGCTCCGATAACATGAAACGGCGTAACAAATAATATTTTTCCAACTTTTTCCTTTTTCGTTTCTTGTCAACACAGTGCTACCAATATTTTATGGGGAGTCAGTTCCCATATGAGACATAGATATTAATATTTCGCGAGTAAAACTCCGAGACTGACGCGGTGAATAGTTTTTGGTGTGACTCATTTACAACCTATAGCGAATGTACGGGTACATTCTCGACAAGTATTGCCATCAATATTATTTTTAGCACGATTACATTGTAACACTATGACCTACATACATAATTTTATGAATTATTACATGTGGCTGCAGTCAAAATTATTACAAAAAAAGCATACATCAACTATTTTAGACCATAAGTTCATATTATAGTCGCACAACTTTCTCGTGCTTATTATTGCATCGGCCGAAAAAATAATATCTGAAGCCATAATGATATTTGTTCGTCTACGTTGTTGAAGAGTTGATACTGGCTTTTGAAGCGGCCCAATTTTTTATTAAACTTCCATCCTCGAATTATTTTCGGTATGTTATCTTCTAATTTGACACATCAACATAGGTACGTGATTCTATCATGTAAGAGGGAAGGTTTTAAATTCACGGACAGCCTTAACTGATTTTCAGGCCAAATTTGACTCAATTTATTGATATTGCGTCGTTTGGGTATTTATGTACTACGCGCATACCAAGATCGCTTAATATCCGTCTGCACCAAGCGTCATGTCCTTACAAAGTTTTCTAACCTGTCTCTAAAAATAACTCAACTAGAGTGCTTCTAGCAGAGGTGCTTCATTAACGTTGTGATATCTATAACCTCTATAAAACAGTAACATCAGACAGACTCGTGAACTGGTCACCATACTCGTTGTATAGTTTGACGTGACACTTAGTCCATAACATTAATCATTCGTTTCTCGCCGGATCTTCTCAGCGGGTCGCGATCCCGATCCAGTGGTAGTCATTCTCAAGCAGCTGATCTTCAGATGTCCCAGTTGTGAGCAAGCATCTCGAAAGTGTATTGAATATATAAAAAAACCTTTGAGAATGGATCAAAATAAAGTTTATAAATTCGATATTATAACGGTTGGGTTTATAGGTTTCAAAATCAATGGTCTGGAATTTAAGCACGCTGGGAGAAATACGTTTTTAATAGACACTGAAGGTATTTCTTAAGTCAGGAAATATAAAATTAAATAATAAATAAATCGACGGTATAACACAGCTTACATCAACTATTACGAATAGGTTTTATAGGTAAGTATTCACTAGAAAATTCTTTGATGTTGTTTGTGAGAGAACCGAATTTTACGCAGTATATCATTCAAGAAATGACTTCTGCGAATTGTTACAACAATTTTCGATATTCTTTTGGATGTATTATAATCTAACGCTTTTAAATATTCATGTAATTTGGGTCCCAAAATTTATACCATATTTATCAGAGAACATTGTTTATCATGAATGAAGTGGCATGCATATCAGAAGAGTGCGGTCACGTACCGAACCGGTTCCACGACCCTTCCACCTACGAGGGCGTTCACATGATTTACTGTTTCATTGTAATTTGGATAAACGATCCCTTTTGCTGCATGAAGCTAGATTAGTCCGCAGCATGCTATTTCTTCTTGGGTCAAGTGCTGGATTTTTAAGTGAGCGGTGATTTCTCAATTGTCGTTTGGAATAAATAAAGTGTAGTAAGGAGCGTCAACTATAGCTTAATGTACGTTGGATACATATGCATTATCGGGTTAGCTGGTCTAGGTTTTCATTATACTACCTGGAGATATGATCAAATTACTCAACTATGCTAAAGAGATCGATGCACTGAAATGCTTTCGAAAACTAGAAATTATTTAGATTAGGTATACGTTGACTATCGATAAATGTGGCATCTTATTATTATCGTAAGCTGACCCGTTCATACGATCAATCTAATAATAAATATATTTTATTATCTTATATATAAAGTTTCCGTGTCACAATGTTAGTTACCATACTCCTCTAGAAGGATTTGACCGATTTTTATGAAATTTTATATATATGTTCAGTAGGTCTGAGAATCGGCTACTATTTAAATGTCATACCCCTAAGTGATAAGGGTTGTCCACCACTAACATTTTTTTTTTGACAATATTTTTTTGTTATTATGAGGTATTATGTTGTTGAATGAGGTTTTTTTTACACTAGAAATTCCCTATAAATCTTATATAATATGGCAAAACGACGTTTGCCGGGTCAGCTAGTCGGGAGAAACTTCGCTTGCATAGTAACATAGTAACCATAAGAACAATTAAAGTTCATCACATTTCATTTCTAAGATTTTCCAACATCACGCATCCAGAATAATTTTTTATTGGTTGAACTAAAACTAAATTTTAGCGTTGAAATATCTCCATAAATAACCTTTATGTTTCGATTGCAACTGTATTATTTTCAGTCACTTTTTTTAACAAGACTGCCGTTTTAAACTTCTCTCTCACCACTAACGCACTTCTAATACGTGTTATAAAACAAAAATAAAAGCAAATTGATACATCCTCAACCGATTCGTCGCGCAAACGTCCGATTAGGTCACGAGCGTTCAAGGGTACCAGGACATTACGGTTCGTATCCGTCGCGATTGAAACAGGTTCTGCATTTCTCTTCGGCCCTTCCATTCGCTGGCCCATTTTCATTACAACAGATCTCGTTTGCCGCTTCCAAGTTATATTTACCGATAATATTTTAACTACTAATAGATTCTATTTATATTTCAAACACAGAGAGCATCAATTAAAAGCTTGAACGATTATATTAGGCAATTGAATCTTAATTTACTGCGTGAATGTAACATAGCTTCTTTTTTTTAGTACAAGTAGTACGTTAGAATTAGAACTCATTCAATGATCAACAAATAAGTATGATTAAGTGGTATCATATAATCAGTTGTAAAATTGGCATCGTGTTTTCGTAACAATAAAGAAGCTCTTAGTATCAATCAACTTAAAGACCTTAAAGATAATCAAAAAAAAAGGGTAAGACAAACTTAGCTCGCCACCCTCCATATATGTATGTACCTGCCGCGAGACAGTCATTCTGGTTTGACGGGTGGGAGAGCCGTTACGTAACACAATCAAAAGCTCAACCTCTTTTCTAAAGACGGGTGATACCGATGTTGTGACGTCATGGGCTCCGGTAGCCAAACAACAATCGACGGCTAAAACTAGTCTACGCATACCGGTGACAAATAAAAAAGAGACAGATCGATAGAGGTGCGTTTGGAAACAACAGAACGGCGCTGTTCAAATATTCAGATTACAAATATTACTAACATCTACTAGTCAAAACACGAATTGTGGGTAATTGTACGAAAATATCGATTTGAATAATTAATAATATGTGATTAATCGCGTGTCACCAATTTTTAATGATACAACAACAGAAACTTTTCATCGAGGGTATAAACTGTGCAAAGTTTCATTGCAATCGGACAAATGGTATACGAACATAGAAACAATGCATTTGTATGTACATAGATAACATGTTAATACAATTGAACGCATGTGTATACAACCTACGCTAGGGTTTATAGTCTTAAAAACTAGTTAAAGACGATAAACATACATACGCTAGCAGGATCCGTTGTGTTCAAGCGAAGCTGACTCATCGTCGCAGTACTATGACCAGTCTGCCCACGCTTTCTCGACGAAGATGAGACTCGTTTATCACGTGATTTATATATTTGAATTATATTCAAACTTTATTAGTTACTGCAGTTCCAAATTGTGCTTAACGATAGTGTTGAATACGAATAAATTGAATAATGTATCAATAACTAGGTATTTATTGGCCAATTAATCTGGTATAATATCCATAACACTACTGCTTATTTTCCGGAAAATTATTTAGTCGCTTTTTACGACACCCAGGGGAAGAGATGGGGTGTTTCTGTTCAAGGTCAATACCGCATGACCTCCAGAGAAAATCTTGTGGCCAGAATATAATTCGTTGATTTTTTACATTTACCATATATCTACGTTTTACATTTATCTTTCTACCACCCTGCCTATTTCTGCCGAAAAGCAGTAATGCGTTACCCTTCGAAGTGTGGAGCAATTGTTATACTGCAAAAACTGAGACTTAGAACAAACTAGTTCCTCAAACCCCAATTTGATTCGTGTCATCTCACATACTCGCAAACTTGTGCAAAATTTAATGTACATAATTGCACGTACCTACATTTTTCGGACAATGATATGTAACTTTAATCGATTATAAGATAAGTCATATTTAGGTAGAAACCCCGAGGCGATGGGCATGCGACTTACCTGATTCAAATTTATCAAGACATAGATAGACATATCGTTACAAGTAATAGTTTTCTCAATATTAACATTGCTTGTACACCACACTCAGAAATTACCGTAACGAAGTTCGTTCACACAGACTGTACTGCAAGGCATGTCCGGGCAAAACTGGTGAAAACTGGGTAGTTTTCGGCGAATTCCGGTGACGTGGGTCTCTATAATTTAATTATCTGATTACCTTGCCTCTTTTATCAGCTCTCGGCAACTTTTGATTGACAAAACAATTTACGCCATCTTCTTCTTGCCCTTATCCCACTATGCGGGGTTGTCGCATGTGATGTAATCTTTTTCCAATTAGACATATCATATGAGAAGCCTATCGCATATCCTCTTTCACACAGGCCATCCATGTATATTCAGAACACTCCCTCTGTGGAATTAGACCGCTCATATCTTCCCGTAGGTGTCTTAAAAGTTTTGTAAAGGATTTCTTCTGACTAACATCCTAAGCCAACGATAGTATTCACAAGGAGGGCTCTCGTCAGCCAGGTCAAATCCCTATGCAGTATGACAAAACAATTTACGTGTCAGAATTAATTACATTTCAGCTTAACCACAACTAGCACATTTCTGCATATAATTCAAACGCATCGCTGTATCAATAGCGGTAATTCAAAGGGTGCGCGTTACTTTCATCAGGGGCCCGATACCCGGAGGGTTCGGTTATAATAACACGGATTACAATGCGCTGCAGAATCATATTCTCACGTGTGAATCGTAAAAAAACCGACATCGTGTGTTCGCTGTTAAATTAGTTCAACGCTTTACATTCTATTGAATTGAATTTTTATAATAGTATCCAATAGTTTCTTTCACCAAAATAACTTAAAATAACGAACAACTAAGTAACACCTTCTGCGTTTAAATTAGATAATGCTTTTTTCCCTCAAAAATAAACCTAAAGCTCGCATCTACATTTTTATTTCATTTCTAGGCAGACGAGCATCCGGCCCACCATAGTGAGTGGTTACTGTCAGTCCATGTACCAGTACCAGGGACGTATGCCAGGACACAATTAAGCTGCTGCTTTTACGGAATTTATCGTATGAAAATTAATGAAGTTATTGGTGATTCCCTCAGCTGTTTTTATCCTCGTATTAAACGACGCTGAAGCAGAATTCGTCGCTACTACCCAGAAACGTTGCATTCATCCACGGTTGCGTCAAGAGACCAAACTTACCATACCAATATTATCCGATTCTATTTTAATTTCCTTTGAGCGAGCTTTACTAATGTCACAGAAGTGCTATATCGTACTTTAGGGATAAAGTCAAGTGATTTTAGCATTTGGTTTAGATTTTTAAACAAAACTTGATAAGATACTCATTTTTTTCTACAAATAATGAATATCAATTGAATTTTTTTTTCAATTTAGTCACGGACGAGGTCACGGCCCATCTGGTGTTCATGTCACCGGAGCCCACAGACATCAACGTAAATGCCGCCACCCACCTTGAGACATGAATTCTAAATCTCAATTTTTACTATACAACAGCTGCCCTATCCTCCAAACCGAAATGCATTACTGATTTACTGCATGCATAAACAGGCAGGGCGGTGGTACCTATTCGTGAGGGCTCCCAAGACGCCCTAATATCAGTAATTATGCAAATTATAATTTTGGCGGGTTTAATTTTTAATACACGTTGCAATTCCTTCACCGTGGAAGTCATTCTGGAACATTTGTTCTATACTTACTTGCAGGATTAGAATACCGGCACAGTCGCATCGCTAGATACGAATGCACGAGGCGTCTTATCCTTTAGGCTACGACAACTTTAACAATTCGATCATTCGAAATATAAAAACGATTATACATTAAAAATCGTATTATATCTAACCATGGCAATGACACACGGATATGAACAATAGTCATAATAACCGCGAAACGCCTTCGTGTAAACATGGCGTCCTTGAATTATCAATAAATCAATGTAGTTGAATTTCGTCGGTTGAACCACGTCAGTGGGTAAAATAGAACGAACATTATCATGATGTTCGTGCTTGTAAAATATTAACTCAAAAGTAATTAAATTAGTGAATTAAAAAAAAAATATTCTATTGTTGTTTTGATGTAAACGCGAAAACAAACTAATTACGTAATTAAAAATGACTTTTCGACGTTTGATTTGGCGTTTTTATTGTCATAATATATTATTACAAAAAAAAAGACAGTTTCAAATTTGTCTATGACTCGCGAAAACCGAAGAAAATACTAAATTAATGTCGACTAAAAATATATATCACTAGCCATAATTTCAATTAAAAGTAAATCTGGACAAGTTAGATACCAACAATGCGGATGCAGACAGACCCGACTGTCCCTAATTTCTCACGGTTGTGAAGAGCACAGAGAGAGAGAGATGTAGGTATGTACGTGCAATTTACTATTTTATAATTTTATTGTTTACATAGATTAGCTAGCATCTTAAATGGGCAGGATGGCGGTCCAAAACGCGTGCAAGTTAGGCACTTTTAGTGAATTCGATTTTTATTACACAATGTTATTCCTTAACCGTGAAATTAGTTCGCGAACATACCTTGAGTATTTGCTTAGAATTTTTTTATCTGTGTGTGGTATTGGAACACCGATAAATCGCATCACTTGAAGTATACACCGGGCACCTTATTCTTTCGACCCCAGCTTCAAGCGTTGTTACCTCTAACGCCTCAATAAGGCGATGTATGATGTTATATCAAAAATTATAAGCGTCTTTTAAAGTTAACTATTACTATAATATATTACAACATACAACCATAGATTACACAATGTAGCATACGCTGTTCAATAAAACTTGTATTTGTCCCGTTATCGCGTCAAAACAAACAATAGAACCAATTGAATAGAAAGGAAACACGGTGTCGTTACTGTGGGAGCCCTGTCAACAAATATCAAAGCAATAACTGTACCACGTTCCGCACCATCTTTGTTGCATGTAGGTCAAAACTTCCCTCGTACGAAGACTTGAATACACCGAAGACAATGTTTAGTTTGTAACAAAATCGGACATTATCCAATTTAATGTTAAATAAACTTTTTTTGGAACGAAGTTCCTTATGGGAGATGTGGAGGGGTACCCTAATCGGAAAAAAACGTCCGTAACGTAAGATTTTTATTAGTAATGCACACAGTGTACGACTTAACTTTGTAATAACGTATAAAAAATAACATTTTTTTATCATTCATTGACCACGATCTCAGAGCGTTCCACCAGAGTGTACCACAATAAGTTCGCACGTTACCGAATGACCGTGGGTTGTTGCGAAACCTCCAGTTTTATTTTCTTTATACCTCGAATAGAACTTAAAATTAATACTTTTATAATAAGGAACTTCGTTCCTTTCCGGTGTCCCACGACACCACACATCTTTTTTTTTACTCATTCGACTTCAACAACATAAAATGAGATATCATCAAGCAGTCAATGTTAAATAAATACCTATGCACTATTAAGGGTAGCTCAATAGCTATCAGCTAGCTAGCTGATTTACATAAAATTTAAATGGGACCTCATGAGAAGCACCAGGTCTAATAAAAGAATCAAAACCGGTTCACCCAGCAGAACATTCTGAGTTACACATATAAAAATACAGACAAATTGAGAACATCCACATTTTGTTCGAGTCGATCAAAAATCAACACAATTTGAAATTTAAGCATTTAAAGTAGGTAGTAGAAATGTTTTTTTAGACATTTTTTTATTAGCTTATGCTGTCAGATAGGCAAGCGGTTTAAACTCAAACGACGCCCACGTCATTAACAATGTAAACAATATCGTGAACACAACATGTTATACAAATTTTCAGTAAAACTGCTTTAAGGTGTCGAAATGAAAATCAAAATGTTCTTTATTAAAATAGGCTCTTTATAGGGTCACGTTTCCGATCCGGTAGTAGATTCTGCGAAGTACTACTCCAGTGTTGGCAACACTTGCTAACACTGGCCCTAGCAAGAGCCCCGTGAGGTCACCAAATTTTTTTTTGTTTGCTCTTGTAGGCAGACGAGCTACGGCCCACCTGATGGTGAGTGGTTACCGTCGCCCATGGACTTCAGCAATGCCAAGGGCAAAGCCAAGCCGCTGCCTACCTTTTGAACCTACACGTTAAGGAGAATCAGAAACAACCTCTCAAGGTTATCAGCATAGGTAGGGAGAAAAAAAGCATAGCCTAGAATAGCATCACGCGATCTCTTCCCGCGGGTGTTGTTAAAAGCGATTAAGCAATTCACCAGAGATCGAGCAGCAGTGTTCGGAGAATTAAATCAACGTACGGCGATTGTTAATCGGTATTTACATAAAATAGGATACTATTGCAAGTCCCAATGGGTTTTTTTTTTTTTTTTTTTTTTCCACAGGAGAAAATCGCCGGATCCCCACCCGCGCGGCAGGTGGGGTATGTGGGAGTTGAACCTCACTAAAAACTCCTGCCGCTCACAACCGGCGCCCTACCTCGGACCGGGCCGGGGCCCAGTCGGGGCTATTGAAACGGCGGGACAGGGTTGACGCAGAGCACATTACATCCATCCNTCTCGCCCCGGGCCCGCCCTAGTGGCTGGAGCCTGTACGGGGGTGGAGCGGGTCACTGCAGCACCCGACACCGCGGCATGTGTAGACGCAGGCCGTTCAGCGTCACTAGCGACAATACGTTTCGCTTCGAGTGCCGCCAGCCCGCCACCCAGCCTTTCCATTACAGCCTGGACGGTGCGATCGATAATCTCGTCCAGGCTGTAGCAATTTCGGCTATTCTTGCCGCGAAACATTTATGAGGGTCGAAGAGCTATTGCATAGATACCATACTATACAATTGAGGTGGTTTTTTTACTGGTGGAATTTTACTGGTGGTAGGACCTCTTGTGAGTCCGCGCGGGTGGGTACCGCCACCCTGCCTATTTCTGCCGTGAAGCAGTAATGCGTTTCGGTTTGAAGGGTGGGGCAGCCGTTGTAACTTACTTGAGACCTTAGAACTTATATCTCAAGGTGGGTGGCGCATTTACGTTGTGGATGTCTATGGGCCCCAGTAACCACTTAACACCAGGTGGGCTGTGAGCTCGTCTACCCATCTAAGCAATAAAAAAAAAAAGGATATAATATTTATAATTGTCTCAAGGTGGATGGCGGCATTCATCTCGTGATGGGTTGGACAAGAAACTGCTTTGAACAAGGGGAGCGTGTGCTAGTTTATCCGCCTGCGCAATAAAATAAATAAAAAACTACAAAGTGGTAAGCAACTTCCAATAGGTTCTTGGCCAACAGATAGCCCTCTCGGTGTACTGGTCATCAAAATTACTTCTTAGTTCTAAGGCAAGCAGCAATCTTTCTAAATAATTATGACGTGATTAAAATGCGAATGCGAACCTGTGTAAAACCAAAGCAGCAAATTTTATAGTCTAATTTGTGGTAAGACATGACTTGACTTCCGGCCTATTGCTGTCACGAAACAGACGTGCTTTCCGGTTCGAAATATGAAATAATCATCATTAAATATTATACGTAATACACACATGCAATTATGTATTATCTTCACTAAGTTTTAATATATACATGCGACACCAATGATCGTATTAAGAATATATACCTACGTATAAAATACTACGTTAGAATGTGAACAGAGAAAATTACAATCTAGACTCTAGATGGTAGATCGATACACTGCTTAAGTTATTTTTGTTGCCTATGCACTAACGCATCACCCAGGCTACCAACCTCATCTAGGCACTCGTCAACACTTTTACCTTAAGCCTTCTTTTCCATGTTTTCAGATCATTATGAAGTTATAACACTAACTGTTTTTGTCCCTTTTCTAATGCTGAAATGATTATTACTTAATACTACTTGATAGTAGTAATAATAATTTAAAGTAGAGGCACCTACATACAACAAAGTGATTTTTGGTGCTCAATAAAGCGAATCATGGCTATTATACAATTGGTTAACGGCGAAAGTGTATGGCCAGCGAAAGTGCTGGTCCATTTTTTCCGTCACGATTGTTCGGCAGTGCAGCATGTCAATAATAGTATCTAGAAGGTCAAAATTTCTCTAACACAATACTTTTGTTTTGACAACAAAGCATTTAATGAATAGTGAAATATCAAGTTAGAGTAAATTCCCACGCGGAGTCAGTCAAATATCGAAATATGTATGAATAAATTTGTATATGTAACCGGCGTCCAAAAGCAGGAAAATCCTAACTTGGAAGATTTGATGGTAGCTAAATCTTAAGACATTTTCCATTGTCCGCTTAGGTATGTCAAAGTTACCATTTTCTGTATTCAAAACACAACACGTTTGATATTTGATACTGAGAACTTTATTACCCCTATTATTCGTTGTATAGGAGAGAGAATATACGCAAAAGAAAAATCTTTGACACATTTAGGTAAAAAGTCTGAGGTATACGAGTAACCATGGGGGAGTGTTCCATGGGGAGTGCTCTGAGGAATTGTTCGAGATGATACCGGCATCTCGTTTTTACCATCGCACCGCCCGCCATCGGAGTAGAGTTCATCCGTACTACCTGGAGCCACTGCGGTCATCCACAGTGCGTTTCCAGAGATCTTTTTTGCCACGTACCATCCGGCTATGGAATGAGCTCCCCTCCACGGTGTTTCCCGAGCGCTANTATTGGTCTCGAACATTCGGCGAATGCGAGCGTCCTCCTACCCTGCTTCCAGTTACACGTATATCGGTCATTACGTTGTTAATTTAATGCAAATTTTAAAAATAAACTGTACGCCAGGATAACCCAAAAGCGGATAGGGCACAAGCCCTATCCCACTTCTGATTTTAGCAACGGCTTAATAATTTGAATAAATAAAAAAAAATACAAAAGTGGGTTGGAACGATCGACACAGAATATTAAATCTAAGACAAGTGAACGGTGCGCGCGCTTCCAGCAAAAGTGATCCGAGGTGGCGTGATGTCCCCGCTGGTCGGTCGGTTGCCCCTCCAGATGACGAGTTGCCCCTCCAGATGACGTCACGAGTCCATGTGAGTGCTCGTCGTCAATGGCTCCGCCCATCGACTTTGACTTAAGAGGAAGTCGCCTCTAATAATATATATATATATATATAGATATTATAAGTAACGTGAATTGATTCCTGTAAAGCATTCAGTAGTATTCACTTGTTCAAACCACGTTCAAGCCACGCTTTTTCAAACGTCAACCCTCCAACGAATCATCGTGTTTCCGTTTTTCGAATGGTTGTTCCAAATTTGTTCGATATATGTATTGAACTAGGTTGAACGCACTCGAACGGCACGCGAATCAAGAACATAAATATACGAAGCTTCTCAAAAGCAAGAATTTAATAGAACAGTTTTTATTCTTCAAGGTGAACTTATTGCGAGAGGTCAACGTTTACAAGATTAAATACGGAACGATTCGATCATTGAATGACACTGAAGCCGAAGATCTAGTTAACAAACCGCAGTTTTAGTGCAAGATACCATGATAGACAGAATTAAGGGCAGCGCTCCAGGAGTCCCAGCTCCTCTACAAAAATCTATTGAAGTGACGCGAGCAGAAGTAAATGGAGACAAAGCGTATAAGAAAGAAGAAGAGCTGTGATGAAAAAACGTGACAGGGTGTTTTTTTATTTATTTATTTTTTATTGCTTATGTGTGGATGAGCTCACCCCACCTGTTAAGTGGTTACCGGACATCTACAACGTAAATGCGCCACCCACCTTGAGATCTAAGTTCTAAGGTCTCAGTATAGTTACAACGGTTGCCCCACCTTTCAAAAACCGAACCGCATTACTGCTTCACGGCAAAAATAGGCAGGGCGGTGGTACTTATCCGTGCGGACTCCCAAGAGGTCCTACCACCAGGAAGTCATCGGACACGTGTGTATTTTAAAAAACAGTCAACATAATAATTTCCAGAGGCACTAGAGACGCACATGCCACGCGTGCTTTAGACAACCTACATTCAGTCTTTGTACACGACAAGAACATGCAAGACAGACTGTTATAAACTTTTAATTTTCCCTTAATGCGCGATGAATGGGATTGTTGTACATTTGAGTTCAGCGAGTACAAAAAAATGGCAAATTACAAAACTGAGCACCGACCAATATTCGGTTTCACTAATAATAATATGTAACGTGAAAATAGCATTCCAAAATTGTAGACGAAATTCATTTCACAAGATTCACATTTATAAGAAACCTTTCTTATATTTTTTGAATTAACTGCTCATAGCATTAATATAATTCCTTAAAAAGGATTACATATTTATCAAAGAACGAGAATCAACGACAAGATTAATTGTTTAAAATTTAATGTGTCAACGAACGGATTTGTGATAATGACAAACATGTGGTACTCACCTTCTATATCATAATTTCCGTCTTGACGTGTGGGAAACAAAAATAACAATGAATGAAATAATGAATACACATGTTGTGCTAGCATCGTTAGCAACGAAAAGTAATTTGTAGCTAATGTAACCAAGCACAAATAAGTTATGATTTGTACAATTTAACTAGTACAGATTTGACTTAAGCACTGTAGAATTTTATGTTAATTCGATGTTGCATTGTTTTTTTTTTTGTAAACGAATGAAAAAGATCATGGGTCACCTGATGTTAGGTGCTTACTGGAGCCCATAGACATAATATCGACGCTTGAAAGGCAAACGTGACTAAGCGACAATAACTGCTTTGTACATAAATGAGAGGCAATAACCATATTCGATGCGTAAAAATATATATTTCTAGGTCGATTAATATCATTTCAATCCTACAGCTAGATTCGTTAAAATAGATTTTTTTTCAGGTATTTCAACTTTAAATTAGTCTACTGTAAAGTTCACGGCTTGTCGCTTAGTCACGTTTGCCTTTCAAGCGTCGATATAGTGTAATTCAGTATTATTTTAATTAATTTTAAGGATGCTTTATTGCATCAAACGGGTTGCCAGAACACTTACATTAACTTAGGCTGGAGTTTTACTTTACTTGTTTAAAATTAAATTTAGTACCCATAAATTGAACGCAACTCTTGGAAGCTTTCAAATTAATTGCACATACAGTAGATACAATCTAATCTGAACTTATTCGATAGCAGTTGATTGCGGCTGTATCCTCTTGAGAATTACGTCTATTCAAAACTTCGATAGCCATTATGTCAAGTACAGCTGGCGGCTTCCGACGAAGATCTGGAAGTAGGTTAAGTCCCTTTTGTGCCACTATAGTTCACTATACTATAATGTTGTCAGTTCATTGCACGAACCCATGAACAGATGCAACATTTATCCCATAGACGCCATCTATGAGAAATACGGGGCGGGGCACTCATCACTTTTCGGGAATTCGATTTTCGTAAGATTAGATAATGATTTTTATTTCGGTTTATCAAAGAAATGTATATCTCAGTTACACATTTTAAGCAAAGACATTTTGAAATATCTTCCGAACTAATTTATTACAAGCAAATGAAATCTAGACCAAACAGACGCAACTTGTTTTGCACGAGACTATAATATACTGCTTATATTCGAAACTAGAAAGTACTGATAGGCCGTTGTTGAACATTTGCATTGTAAAAACTCCGGTGCGTCCAGATGGAATGAAATGAGAAATCGATCACGCAATGACCATCTATGACTTAAAAGTTATAGCTAAGTACAATTGAAACAAAAAAGTTTTTTCCCTATAATCTCTAAAAATATTACTTATCCAAAGTGATTTGATTGCATATCATTTTCTTATTAGTGACGCATTAAAACCAAAATATAATAAAATAGTTTTACTTCCATAAACACATTCTTGTCGTGGGGTCCAGAACACATAACGACACTGACGTTTTGATCCAGTAAATCCTGTGACAAATGGCTGGATAATAATATAACGACCTATTCAACCGTGACTATGCATATTATTATTCAATATTCTTTGCATGGAACAATGAAACGTATGCAATATCGCAGCTGCCATGCTTTGGTAAGCACACAGACGTTTGTTTTTTTTATTTATAGAATTGGTAGATCTGAATACCTCCCTTCTATTAAGTGGTTATCGGGTCTTATAGACATGAGGTCGGGGTCTCAGTTACATTAGAATACCGCTACCTACTGTAGAAATGGGAAGGTATGGTTACGTGGCGACAAAAATAGGCAAGACGGGTTTAGATTCCATTATGTTTGATGCGCTTTTTTGGATATTTATGTTTTCATATGAAATTCAGCAAAATCAGTATCTCAGCGTAAGTAGCCTTTCTATCCAAATTAATTAAGTTATGAAGGTCAAAGTTTGAAAAACATGAAGCCGTCAGTCCGACAATGAGTTTATATAAAAGGCAAAAACTAACGGACGCAAAAAACAAAGACATTAAAAACTTTCTTCTTTCGCCATTTACTGTCTAACGGCTCGAACAAAAGTTCTATAGACGCGACCATAATAACTATAGACTTTATTTTTAAATAGAGTTGTCAACGACTACAAACAAAGTATGGGTATGCTCCAAAATTAAACATTTAACATTAAAAAATTACTGTTATGGTAACATCTAAGATTAACTAAAATTAATTTCCGTAAATAATATCATATGCAGTTTAAATAATAATGTTTTAATTTAAATATAATGCTCTACTGCTTTTATTTATTAGCAGAGTAAAAATAAGAACAAAAGAAGCACCATCTGGCTTATTATTATATGTTTTATTTATTTATTTTTGTTTGTTTTTATTACTTTAGAAAGCGCATAAGCATAAGGATCTCACAATGGTGAAAATTCGGCGCGTCTGATGGCCATTAGCGATGCCAGGAGACAAACCACTGCCTGAAACTGGAGAACGATACATCATTTGTGTAGGTTCTTTTATTTTTAAGACGCTGTCCCCTCATTAAAGTTCTGTAAGTTCATCTTACCAGGCGTTAAAAGAGGATGCATGTTGTACTTTTAATATTTTTCGGAATCAGAATTATAATAAGTTATTACCATAATAAATCGTCAGAAAACCAGACGACCTTGTTTCCACGAGTAAGCCGTGCTAATTTATTCAAATTTTGATTTGAATACAAAAAATAGGTATGTCCAACATAAATTTAGCCTGGAAGTGCATGCTATCTTCTCATGTTTCGGTTACTGGTCATTTTATTATTCCTGCTTGAGGTATTTCTATTGACAAAAATATGTAGGTACGCTCTATATTCGTCGAGTATGTTGGTCCTTCGTTCATTGCATCAGAAGTTTATTTGCGGACTTGACACGGCCGAAATACTGTTTGTTGTTCTGATCACAGATGCTGAAGCTTACGTCATCTAAATTTAGTTTTATATTAAAGAAATAAGACTACAAATATCATAATATGTGTAAAATTCGGAGATGTGAATTAGGTTGTATCGTTACTATTTCACCTATGTACATATCACGATCTTAACGTAAAACATGCCTTTTGATTATATTGGTTTACCTAACGAAAACAGTGCAGGCTTTACCCACATATATGTATAATAGACAAAGCCTGCACTTGATTCAATTAATTTGGGTTTGTACTAGTTATAGCCTTTAGCCCTTGGTCCAGTCTGGCCTCCTCTTCCTATATACTTATACTACATTTTAAGCTGCGGTCATTTGATTTGGCTTCAGCAATAAAATAAATGACATAATTTTTGTATAAACGCTTTGGACACAGGATGAAATCAATTCTTCGAATTTATTGTCCTACCGGCTGCGACGCTTTTCGTTAATTTCCGGTCTAATCAAGTGCTTATTGCATATTTATTTTGGCACATCGTCGTAGCAATAGTCACGACTCGTATTCACAGACTCAGGGGTTCAACTAATTTAGCATTTCAACGTGAAGGTGTAATCGCATAGAGCAAAGAGACTAACTAAACTACCGACCAGTATTCCCTGGGAGTCGTTCTTGACCCTGTGTCAGAGCATCACTAGATCGGCGCGCTGGAGTCCGTGGACAGCAGCGCGGGCAGCTACGTACGATCACAACCTCAAGTGTTGAGAGAATTCATTCTCGGTGTGGCCACAACAGTAACGACAGCTGTCTTATAGACTTTTAGATGGTCTGTTATTATCCAGATTAGTCTACGGAACAGACATAGGGCAAGAAAAGCCGCACTAGCAAAAATATGGATGCCTTTGAAATATTGTCTGTCAAGAACGTATTAAATTCTTCTTCGGACACATCATGTAATTTATAACCTAGTGTTCATTTTACTCATGTCTACTGTAATTCTTTAAATTATCGTCATGTATTAACTTCATCACAGCTTCTTGAATCTTTCACTTCATCAACGAGGGTTAACTGGAAGAGAATGCCTACATGGCGTTAGTTCCCCTTTGTACACTATGTACACTAATACCCCGTTTCCTAAGAAAACATGTACAAAATCCGTGTTCACAACGATTTCCACAAATACTTAATAACATCAAGCAATAAAAATAAAGTGACATAATTTATAAATTGACATCCTCCTTATTTCTACCCTAGTTTAGTAAATGTTACATATAATACAGAATACGATTCTTTGTTAATCACAATTGTCAGTCAGCTTTTGAATGGGTTGATCTCATACTAATCTCCAATGTTAATTTATAAACATGATATTTTTATTCTCCGATATTAATGTATCATTTGGTAAAAACTAAAGCCCTAAGTACGAGTAGTTATAGAACGTACAGTGTACTGTTGTTTCAGACGTCACACATTAAATAGGTTACGATAGAATTTTTTATTACAGCTTCGCGGACACATTTTTTTAAATGTCAACATTGGCTGAATACTTTGCAACTCCGGACGGAAAATAACCACTGCCACCATCGAACTTCGACATGTCCAGAGGCAAAAAGAGCCCGGTATTTTTTTTATTGCCTTTGTAGGCAGATGAGCATACGGCCCACCTGATGGTAAGTGGTCACCGTCGCTAATGGACGTCAGCAATGCCAGGGGCAGAGTCAAGCCGCCGCCTACCATTAAGTACTCTCCGCAAGCCTCGTTTGAAGAAGGACATGTCATTGCGCTCGGAAAACACCGTGGAGGGGAGTTCATTCCAAAGCCGGATGGTACGTGGCAAAAAAGATCTTTGGAAACGCACTGTCGATGAACTCAGTGGTTCCAGATAATATGGATGAACTCTGCTCCGATGACGGGAGGTGCAATGATAAAAAGGAGAAAGGAATTAATGTTATATATAAGCCTGATATTCATATTAGACAATAACCACAGACAGAAATCAAGAACAAAAACTAGGAACCTTCACCAGGACCACGTGTAATCATATTATAATTTAAAAATAAATTTAATAGTACTCTACGTGTGCATTTTAGTAAATTTAATGAAATGGCAACTTACTGATATAATTTCATTAATTAAGCAGACAATTCATTATTAGGCTTTATGGAATCATAAGACATCTTGCAAACACGCAATAGGTGTGTCCAATATAATTTACAACGCTCTTAGTATAAGTAACAGTCAGTAGGTACCAGTTTTTATTTTGTTGTTGCATAAATGGATTGGCAGGATCACGGCCCACCTCATGTTAAGTGTTTACCGGAGCTTATAGATATCAACAACTTAAAAGACGCCAACCACCTTAAAACATGAGTCTAAATCTCTGTTATTGATTGAAAGATTTTTACATTTGCACAACTTCTGTATTTATTTTTTATAAATGACTAGCGGCACGCTCCGGCTCCGCTCGGGTCTTTAACAAAAATTTCAACGATATTTGACGTTGTTTTATTTTTTTAAATAAAAGAACACTTCTTGCGGCATAACCGTAGTAGTTAGACATATACTGTCACGACACTTTTTGTAAATAATAATGTGTTCTACAAAGTCGTAGTAAATTATTTTATTCTATCATGAATAGTTTTCCCAGGGCACGCGATGTAAAGAATATTTTAGGTAATTTTTTTACACCTTTGGTTACAATATTGGAGTTTTAGTATGGATCTCTAATTTTTTTCAAAAAAGATTATAGCCTATGGCACTCAGGAATAGTGTAGCTTCCAAACAGTGAAAGAATTTTTCAATTCGGTTCAGTAGTTTCGGAGCCTATTCAATATAAACAAACAAACAAACAAATCTTTCCTCTTTATAATATTAGTATTAATATAAGTTCATAAGTATTGGTATAAATTCTCATTGTCTCCGTAAACTTAAAGGAATAAATTGAAAATTAACAAGTTATTTGGCACAAGACTTTATGAGTTGAAAACGGGAACATTCTATAAATGTCGACCGGAAGGCCATACGTGACTGGCAACATCGGTAGCCATCTGAATGCAGTCTCCCTATGACGCTCTTCATAGCGTTCAATCGTCAACTTAATTCAACTCAATGCTAGAACTGATAATTTTGTAAACTGTTCTACGAGTTACTTGATCTAAGTAAATAATCTATATATTAATACGTGAAGCAAAAACTTTGTATCCCTTTTTACGAAAATTGCGCGGACGGAGGAGTATGCAATTTTCCACATTTATACAGAATATAGAGAAGAAGTACACAATGCTATTTTTTTTTAAATAATGCATAAAAGATACATTAAATCAATAAAGAAAACATTACACACACTACTACCATGTATTTGACGCACACACGCATGCATACTATTTATTGTCAACTTGACGTCTGTTGTCAAATTGAGATTAAACATTGTTTGTCTATGTTAATATTTTTTATAGTGTAGTCTTGACGAAATTTGTGATTATAGAAGTATAAAATATAATCATAATAGTGTACAAAGTTACAATTCCAATTAATTATAGTTGAATTTCGACTACTGCGGGACCTCTAGTATTATTTTATGCGCTCCAAAAATTAATTTTGATCTTTTTAAGCCCATAATGAATGAAAACAAAAGAGTAAAATTACTCGACGTTCAGCTTATGGAGTCACAGATTTCAAAGTTGTAACAAAAAACAAAGGCGATGTAAACGCATGGGGCCTGCTGGAGTAATTTGGCTTTGTTTCGTTTCCAGTTGGCCGCCTATTGGATGATATCACTGACCGTCACCACCAAAACGAAGAAGTAAAAACAAAAGTAGTCCGGATTTTTTATTATTTTCTAAGTACGTTCTTTTTTTAGTTAGACATATTATATAAAAGATGTACTTATTATATGGTGAAATTATTATTCTGTTTATCAGAAAATGTGGTTAGAAAAAATAATCTGGTAGTGGGGATCACTTCCCGTAGCAACGGAATCTATAATAATATTTAAATACCACTATAACATTCATAATTACGGATAAGTAAAAATCTCTATTTACCTTAAAAATCAACGATTGTTATTATTATTATTTTTATTGCTTAGATGGGTAGACGAGCTCACAGCCCACCTGGCGTTAAGTGGTTACCGGAGTCCATTGACATCTACAACGTAAATGCGCCACCCACCTTGAGATATAAGTTCTTAGGTCTCAATACAGTTACAACGGCTGCCCCACCCTTCAAGCCGAAACGCATTACTGCTTCACGGCAGAAATAGGAAGGGCGGTGGTACCTACCCGTGCGGACCCACAAGAGGTCCTACCACCAGTAAGAAACAATCATAAACAACAATGTCACAATCATATACTTTACGTAATGATATTGTCAAGCTTATTCGAAGTCCTGCGCGGTAATCACACATTGCGAATAACTTCGACGACGTATCCTGAGAATTTAAGAGCGTTATTTCATTCATTAAGAGTTATTTTACTAGTGTAGAAATTTTTATGTAAACATACCGAACGTAAGGTTTATATTAACCGAAAAGAAATGGCCACCTAAAATACTTGTAATGACCACTAACCACATACTCATCAATTATAGTCGAAAAAAAATACGTACTACATTTTTCTTATTTAGTAATTTCTTTTTAGTTTAAATTTTCTTTTATATCCCCACCTAAGATCATAGTACTGATAGCAGGTGATTAAAATCAACCAGCGATGTTAAAAGGTTGCATGTTTAGATAAGTCGACCGAAATACACCACTTGTACTGTACTACTCGTCAGTAAGCGATCGATTTTGTTTTCATCGTACGTCACGGAATCTTTTTGTCTGTATCGGTCTATGGCTGTACAACGAGTATAAAATTGACATGCATTAGGCAAGATTAGAAATAATCTCATTAAAATCAATGTCTTCATTTTGCTTGTGCATTGGGCTTTGGAGGCTATAGTTGAACCAACATAGTACCTATTATAATATCAGATTTAACAACTGACAGAACTTTCGCATATACCACAATTTAAACCTAAACAACTTTAACCCGCGGTTTCGGTAACATTGATTTAAATTTTGGGCCCACTGAGTTTCTCGCCGGATTTTCTCAGTGGGTCGCAATTCCGATCCGGTGGTAGATTCTGCGAAGCACTACTCTTGCTAGGGCTAATGTTAGAAAATTCTTTCAGGTTGAGCCCGTGAGCTCTCCTACCCGTCTGGGCGTAGCTGGAATAGCCTTTTAGGCTACCAGCGAATAGGTAGGGAATAAAAAAGTATATTTTGTAAAACACTTTAGACATCATTCTGGGTATTGGACACAGACGCACTTACTATATATTATTTATGTAGCTAGCACGTAAAAGCATGATATTTCCAAATGTACCGCTATTACCTCCAATATTTCATTTTGTTAGCAGTGGATTTTTTTCGGAAAATTTTATTTTTTTTCCTAAATACCATATATACTTTTCGTTTTTATGTACACAGGCATTATGTTGCAATTCATTGTTATGAATCAGTAAACAGAGCTGTTATGTTGGAAGACCGTCAGATTTATTTCTATTTCCATTTCTCTATCACCCGAGAACGGTATTTTTCTCTTGATGAATATATCATTTGTATCCCTGACATGTATCCAAAAATTCAGCCATGGGTTGATAGGTTAAAAGATAAAAGCGCAACACACAAACAAACTTACTTTCACGTTTTTAATATTAGTTTGTATAATAACTACAAGTAATAAGATTTCAAAAAAGAAAGATTCGTATGTATCTGTGCCGTACTCCGATTATAATAATAACTTAGCATTATCCAATTTAAAAGGTGAAAGCTAATTAACATAACAAAACAATTGTTACATTTATTTTCGAAGCTTCGAGAAGATCTAGTAAAATATTTTAAAAAAACTTCTAAGATTACCGCTTACAAGTTTTTTCAAGTATTTTATACGCAATGAATTGTATGCACATAATGTACCAACTATATTCAAATCAACAATAGGTCTGCAATTGAATATTGTTGTCATACAAATTGTTACGGCCTAAATGGATCAATTGATATTCAAAACGACAAGTCGTTTAAACGGTACACATGTTTTAAACGAATCGATTTGAATTCCGTTTGAAAATTTTAATCCAGTTATCCGTAATCATCCATATTGTTTTTATTTTTTACAATTTTGACAGAATTTCCAAACGGGGTCCGAAACATACTAGTTAATTATTAGTAGATATTAACAATGTTTACTTGTAGTTAATATGGTCCTATTTATTCACAATGGTTACCTCGAACTGGAGTGATTAAAAGGGGTCTGGCCCGTTGCATATGGTTGTGTAGGTTTCGCCCTTATAAGACTTCACTGTTCGTGTCTACATTTACCGGAAATTAATTAACAGTGTCGCGATACATTCTCGATTACACAGAAAGTAATGTTTTACATTCATCGTCAACATTCGAAATACCTACGTCCCCTGTTCGAAGTTGACCTTTTCGAATTTACGAATTCGAATTTCTAATTTTTACTGGTGGTAGGACCTCTTGCGAGTCCGCACGGGTAGGTACCACCACTCTGCCTATTTCTGTCGTGAAGCAGTAATGCGTTTCGGTTTGAAGGGTGGGGCCGCCGTTGTAACTATACTGAGACCTTAGAACTCATATCTCAAGGTGGATGGCGGCATTTACGTTATAGATTTCTATGGGCTCCGGTAACCACTTAACACCAGGTGGGCTCGTCCACCCATCTAAGCAATAAAAAAAAAACATCGCCATCATCTGAAATACGTCCCCTGTTAGAAGTTGACCTTTTCGAATTTACGAATTCGAATTTTCACTTAGTGGTAGGACCTCTTGTGAGGTACCGCACTGGTAGGTACCACTACTCTGCCTATTCCTGCCGTGAAGCAGTGATGCGTTTCGGTTTGAAGGGTGGGGCAGCCGTTGTAACTATACTGAGACCTTAGAACTCATATCTCAAGGTGGATAGCGGCATTTACGTTGTAGATGTCTATGGGCTCCGGTAACCACTTAACACCAGGTGGGCTGTGAGCTCGTCCAACCAACTAGGTATGCAATAAAAATATTAAAAAAACTTGTTGGGAAAATTTACTCTAAAATTAACACATAAAACAGGTACAGTAAAATCTCTTTATTCGCGGTGTATTTGTTCCGTAAATATGCCGCGAATATAGAAACCGTAAATATGGTAGATATGGTAATGCGGCTGTTACCAAAGGTTGGATATGAATGATGAATAAATAATAATACTTTTATAAGGTTGATTTCATTCTGTTTGGTTACATTTTTAAAAACGCCGACCGAGCTTGTTTCAAAGGCCATTTCAGAACCATTCCATCGACGATATCATTTAACAACATACTTTATATAACTTTTTTATAAGTTTGTATATATTTTATTAGTCTTTTGATAACGCGTTTATAAAGAATATTCGGTTGAATACCTACATAATGGAATCCTTTTTATCAACGTGTCTGTACCGATTAGATCCGCGAATATAGGAATTAGTCGCATTTTTGAAATCCACTAATAGTGAAAACTCAAATGAATAAAGCGCGAATAAGGAGTTTTTACTGTATATCTATTTAATTAATTAACAAATTTCCAGTTTTCAAGTCTTCTAGTCGAGATTTCAATTTGAATGACGTCATTGGCACCAATAATACAGTAAGCTACGTCCGTTGAGGGGTACAGCAGTCCCCCTCTTTCAAAAATGACGTCACGTTCAAGGCTCAAAGATACGGATATTTTGTGCTGATCTTAATTTTCATTCAAAATCTACAAATAAATAAACACTGCTTGTTTAGTATTCTTATCACTATTGGGTATTTTAGGCTTAGAATATGCCTCATCACCTTGTGAGGCTATTTTGGAAAACTTCTTGAGTTGGATAGAACAAATCAACCAGTAGTCAATGAAACTCTAAACAGCATATTGTAAACCACATTTCTATTTTTAATATTGCCCTCTCTATTAACCTACAGTTCTGATGCTGTAATTTATGTTAAATTCTAAACTTAACATTTTGAATAACAGATACGCCATTGTTTTTTTAAAAATTGATTACATTAGGCTTGTTTAATGTAGACACTGCCTGTTTGTTGTGATTTTTTTAGAATTACATCATAAGAATACAGATAATTGATTATTGTCCGTTAACAAACACTTATTAATGGTAATCGAAAAAAAAAAAGTTTAATACACGGAAAACGTCGGCCGCACCTCCTTTGCTATGTATGACCTACCACGCTATCGAAAATCTGCGATCGCGACCTTGTACGTTCGAGAATTTTAATTTTTCGAAATAGCTAATATTGTATCGTGCCCATACGAGCATCATATTCACGATAAAATTAAAGAATACAAGAACTTTTAGAGGCAACCTCTTAAAGGATTGTAGTTTCCTGAAAATTTTATACCTTACTCAGTACAGTTTATACAGTATAGTCGTTTAAGCGGATATTACCGGGTTGCATAAAAAATTTATGTATACTTATTAATATTATAAAGCGGAAGAGTTTGTTTGTTTGAACGCGCTAATCTCAGGAACTACTGGTCCGATTTGAAAAATTCTTTCAGTGTTAGATAACCCATTTATTGAGGAAAGCTATATGCTATATAACAGCATGGTAAGACCAATACAAGTGGAGCACCAACAAAGAATGATTCAAAATAGGGGTTTAAATAGCTTCTTTAACATTCTATAATTCAAAAATATTTTCACTTTCTATGTAAATGAAGTGGGGGTAAAATTTAGCGTAATGCCAAAGTAAACTATTCCACACGGACGGAGTCGCCGGCAAAAGCTAGTCCCTTCATAAAATGCATAATTATGTCAAATAAACAAAACACATAATATCCGAAATCAGTCAGTGACCACGTTTATCAACAACTCTCTATTGTCTGTTCGAGAATTTATATTGATTTTCAGTTAGGATCTGCACGGACATTATGTTGCTAGAATGGGGTGCCGTTAACGATCTAGTCTGACCTTTCGCTTACAAGACTGAGCATGCCACATCTACCGTGAAAATTGCAAGATAGAATTTACGCAACTTACGATATAAGTCGTCACACACGCGACGTTCTATAGATAATTACGTAATTACATGACCGGCAGCAAGGTCCACCACCATGAATGCTGGCAAGCCTTGCCGGTGATGTCATGCAAACTATAAAATGCGCTCATTTATATTTTCGTAGAGTCCGTAATTACTTCCATGTTGTATCATTTTAATAATTAAAAGAAATTCTGATTTTCCTAGTTTGCGGCAATGATGTGAACATAATTTTAACAAACCAGTTTATAAAGGTGTTTCTTTAAACAATCTGATGTTTATGTTTTTTTGGCAAACGTTACAGATAAAAGAAACAACAACATTAGATTTTTTCACCAATAATATATTTAGAATAAAATTTGTGATACAAATGTGCTTCGAATAGAAGCTGATCTAAAGCTGGTTTTATGTATTTATCTCAAATAAAGAGGTTTTTATTGTAATGTCTCTAACCACAGTCTTTTTACTAAAGTAAGTACATAATACTTAGGTAAGTACATGAAGTTTTACTTGTGTCTTTACTCACATTTAAAAATCCCTTGGGAATGAATGAAATAGATCAGAAATGAATGTCTTTGTCTACCTATAACCCTAACGGCATTTATAAACATTTGCATGATAGGTATAATAGTTAAGGCATGAAACAAAAAAACAAACTCAGTTTTGCATTTACATCCAATTATAAGTTACGAAATACCAAAAGTATACATGTAAATATTCGTCCAGTGATTGTGGATGAAGATTTGCAGGACAAAGACCAAAAAGTCTTTAATCCGATGACCATCAGAAACACCTAAGGGCCATATTGCAACTTTTCTTTGTGATTATCTTAAGTATTTAGAAGCACTTGTATTGCAGTTTTATGTGAGGTATAATAGAAGTACTTATAAGGTCCGTTTTACTAGAACCCATTTGCGGAGCCAAGTGCCACTCAATTTGACAGTCCATTAAAAGAGTCAGTCTTTAATTGGGTCACTAGACTAGGTCAATTGAAATGGCCTTTAACACATACTCAATGGGCAATTAAACTGAAATTTCATAAAAATAATCAACAAGTTTTAGGGAGTGATTTAGATGAATCTGCAAATTCCATAACACCATGAATCAAATTATGGTAAAATTTTCTCTGTAATCCTTTTCCTTGCCTTGGGCTGTACACCATTTCTCCTTTCCTTTCTTTCCAGAATTTTCATTAAGAATAAGAATTATTATATTCTTTACAAAAAATTATTTTGTTTACTGAAATAGATTTATTAACTATTTTCTGAATTAGCTCAATTTCTTGTTATCAATCATTCAAACATGCAAAAATTTGTTTTAATAAAGTATACACACCAATAAACCTTACATCAAATGGAATAAAGAATATCTAAAGATGTTATCTAGACATTATCAAAATGTTTAACATTGATATGACAATGAAATATTTAAGATAAACCTTATTGGCTGACTGTGACTGGTATGTGACTGCAGATTCACCAATTGTCACTTTAAGAAAAAATATTAAAAATTTAGCTTGATATTCGAAAATATATTTAGATTATAGTAGATAAATTTACATTTTATAAGTAAAGGCGCAAACAACAACAGAGAGCAGCGTTAAACGAGCCGTGCCATTGCCAGTCATTGCCATGACAATTTTGGAAATTCAGTTGCAACCTCAGGACTGTTTGAGCCTGAAATAGGTCATATCCGTTTTGGTTTAGTGGCCGCCAATCCCGGAGTGTGCCCAGCCAAAGCGCCGGGCCCGCGACGTAGAGCCCAGAGCTGCGCGAAAACGTCTCAAAGGTTCTGATTTTGGGAATAGTTCTTTGAAGAAAAACTTGCATAAATTACTGCAGTAATTTTACAGGTTCATTAATGAAATTCACAGCGATATCGTGAGAAAAAAGGTCGTAATGAATTAATTTTCTTAAACGTTCAGTACCTGTTTACTCTTGTTGTCGATCCCGTTCGCCTTGCCGTCTGGCACATTGCCGTTGTTTTCCTCGCACTTTTCACTCTTCACACCCTCCAACGCCATATTCAAGCAATTACTTTATTCACTGTCATGCAAAAATTACAATACTTGCTCTTATTTCTCGGGACATCAAATTTTATTTCCACAAATTCAATACGAACGAACACTCCCATAGACAAACGGAACGTCACAGCCCGAAATACGACATATCAGTCGACGCACAGAGCGCGAATGAAAAATTGAAAAACGAAACGCTTTTACGTACGGGAAGGAGAAAGAACGAACCAATCACGGGATAGGGATCGGGATTTAAAAGAGAACAAATAAATTTTAAAATTTAGATACCTAGGTAATACAATAAATTTCTGGTTAGTTGTAAATCTGAATGGAAAAATTTATAAAATTCCCGTGGATTTTATTTGTAGCACTGTTATTTTCTTTAATCTAGTATTGTTGTTTTTAATAAAAAATATTGATAAGTTTAATTTTTATAAAGTCAGTCATGCACATGACATTTACGTCATTCATTATCATTAAATCACCGTCTTTTAATAGCAATTAGCAAATCTGCTGGCAAATCAGGTAGGTGGTCAAGAAAAGTAATAACATAGAACACCGTCAACAAGCTATAAACACTGACATTCAGGGAATTTTAAAATTCGAGAAATTTTATAAAAACGATTTTAAAATTATACTACACGGAATCATCACAGGAGAATTGTATCCCAATGACTAAATAGGTTGTCCATACAAAATATGCAATAGGAAACTGCACACCATTCACACAAAACCCTAAAAGACATGGCTGAAAGCAAAGAATCAACATATTATCAACGTTATTGCCAAACTGTAAGACCTTTTGTACCTTTGACCTTAAGAGCTTTTGACCATACATTTATGTAAAACGATTAGCCTTTACTTTGAAAATGATGAAATATTTAAAAATTTGATCGATATTTTAAAATAAAACTACTACATTGTCATCACAATTATATGGAACGATTGTTTTGCTTTTTATTCCTACCTTTATCGGATTATTTTATTGGTTTTTTTAATTGATTGGTTATTATATTTCTTTTTATATACTTTCTGTATTTATTATAATTTTATTTAATATAATCGATTTAAGTTGTTCCCGCCATAAACTCTAACCTTCAAAGTATCTTCAAAGTTTCGCAATCTTCATCAACAAACAAAATATGGCTTGTTTGTTTGAAACGATAAATTGGATAGGCAAAGGGAAGAAATGCTATTTGGCATATTTGGCTAATTTTGTATCATGAGCAGTGAAATACTATTGACTATGGAACGAATTGGATTAACTGGGATGAAATGAAATGATGTCTCAGAAAAGGTGATCATTGGTCATCAAGGTCAAACATTCAAGTGGAGCTCAATTCCATAGATACTTTTTACTTTTTTCTGCCCACCTGATGATCGGCAAAGAGCTCAAAGCTCAAAATGATCTATTTTTTGTTTCCCATCAACCTTATATTATGTTAGCAGCTGTTTTGTTACGATAACTTGTCATTAACATCTACTGTTACCCGCTAAATGCCTTGAATTAGTTTCTACCTTAAAATACGTCATACCATAGATTATACTTAGATTCCCACTCTAAAAGCTCTCCATTGTGACAGTGCTAAAAAAAGAAAATTTCATCCTTGTTCGACTAAATTTAGAGAAATTGTTGTATTTTGAAAGATTTCGAATAAAAATAATACGGAAGAAGGCCACCGGATACATCACATATTATTATAGACTATAAATTTTATTGTTTAAAGAAAATCTTGAAACCTAAAATTTTCATAATTTGTGTAAAATTCATAATATAAAAGTATGATCACTTATGTTTAAGCGCCTAAAGTGAAATTAAATGAACAAACCCATCAAATTTCGCCTTATGCGACAGTGTCGCCACCCTAATTTATTTACTTTTTGCAAGACGCGTATCAGGATCGGTATACGTCACTCCTTAGACCATGTCTTGGAATAAATAAAACTGTGCGAATGAAGCGTAATAATTATGTTTATATTATGTAAACCTACAACTAATTACAACGAAATTTATAAACCACAGTATTTCAACAAGAATTTAGGTAGGTATTATGAAGGACCCATTTTTGTTTGTTTAATCTACAGTAAATAATAGCATAATTAGCCAATAGATGGCGTTAGCTAGAACACGTTTTACAGTTTCTTAGGCCCATACTTGTAAAATAAAAAAGTAGAAAATTAACAAAATGATTCACCTTAGGTAATGTCCAATATATTTCACTTTTCTGTTCTCCTCGCGAAAACCAATTGCTAAAATATCGATGGTTGAAATCATTTCAATGATAAGCTTTATACATGATAAATGTAATAATCTACGAATAAATAATAATACGTAAATAAATGTCATACATACAAATAATAATAAAATTAAAAATTATAATGACGTAACAAAACTTATGGAGAAATAAGCAAAACCAAAAAAGATCTCTCCGGCGGGGAATCGAACCCCGGTCTCCCGCGTGACAGGCGGGGATACTGACCACTATACTACCGAAGACTTGCTTTAGAAGTTTAAATTTTAGAATACGTACTTACTAAAAGTAGACAAAAAATAGATTTTATTATTACGAGGGCAGACGTAGATAAGAATGGCGGACAATCGAATTATTATTGCATAAAAGGGGAGGCCTATGCCCGGCAATGGGTACTAAAGGGAGATTATGATTAATGGATGTTTGGAGATAAGTATCAACCAAGAAAGGCTAACGTCTGAAAGGTCTTAAAACTGATGTCCAATCCCTATGTAACATGATAGGAGCTACGCCGATACCACACAATGTAGGATAAGGTCAACAAGAAGATAATGAAGAACAAAGATTTTGGTTAATACAAAGCCCTACATTAAGGTGCCTGTCCACCGGAGCGGAGTAAAGAAACGGAGAAATATTAACAAATAAGATTAGGGATACAAAATGAAAATCATAAGATTGCAAAATGATTTTGTGCACCCTTAAACGCGGAATTTAGGCCGCTTACGATAGATAGGTCGTTGTACTATGAGGATTCAGTTTCTAGCAAACTTGGACGGAATGAATGAGCCACGTAATTCAACCCGCAACATACTAATTACTGATGCTAGAGCGTAATGTATAATCGCACGCGTAGATATCGGCGGTACGTGGGTAGATCCAGCCTATTTTTGGCAATTAGTTACGAGTCCCGCTTTGTGAGGACAGTCGTCTATGGGCCCGGTAGCCACATAAAATCAAGCGGGTGGAGAGCTCTTTTTTTTCCCCTACCTATGCTGATAGCCTTGAGAGGCTATTTCAGCTTTACCCTAACATATAGGTGAACTCACGGGGCTCAAACTGGAAGTGTTGCTAACACTGGCCCTAGAGAGAGAGAGAGAGAGAGAGTATTTTTTATTGTAAACCAAAAAAAAAAAACAAATAAACAGTGCGATACACTAAAAACAAAAAAAGTACAATTAAGCCCTAGCAAGAGCAGTGCTTCGCAGAATCTACCACCGGATCGGAAACGCGACCCACTGAGAAGATCCGGCGCGAAACTCAGTGGGCTGTGTCTGTGGGTTAATTCGCTCGTCGGATGGTGATCGGTGAGATCTCGTTCATTCTTCGAAGCAATTAAAAAATTACGACCCTTATGAAACTTGTCTAATGCTCTATTTGTATTTTGTTACAACTTCACAAAGACTTAGGTATGTCATTCACAAGCCACTGCTCCGCTTCCATTGCCCCGTCTTCCACGATTGTTTATTACTACGAGTACTCAATTTTAGGTCGCCCTATTATTCAATCGAATCCGGAGGCCATTCAAAATTAACGACTAAGAAAAAAAAATGTGTGCGTGTACTAGTGTACACACGTAAGAAGTGAAACTTGTTTATGGCCTTATTTTTCGAAAAATGATCTACATGCAACTTTCTAGAAATTGGTTAAATAAAGTTAAATTAGATAAAGTTTAAACAAAAGGATTTTATTATCATAGACATGAATACAAATAATACAATTATTTCACTTTACCTTTTTGCTACTAAGATTATTACAGCATTTTAATAATACATCTCTTTGATATCATAATACCCTGGTACTTTTCTTCCTATAAATTAATAATAATAGCACGGTCCACGTGGTGTTAAATGGGGTTCCTGAGGTTCGTGAAGTTTGACCCACCTTGAGACATGAGGTCGATTTCTCAAATCCGAAACCATGCTTCAGAACATACCGCCGTTAATTATTAATAAATCTCTTTGCTATCATAATACCCTGGTACTTTTCTTCCTATTATTTTACGTAATAACAGTAATAAATAGCACGGTCCACGTGATATTATTAAGTGGGCTCCCTGAGATTATTGGAATTACAAAATGATTTCCGTAATCCACCTGGAGACATGAGGTCAATTTCTCAAATCGGAATCCATACTTCAGAACATACAGCCGTTAATTAATAAAGAAGGCTGTACGTCAGAGTAAAGTTATAATAATACATCTCTTTGATATCATAATACCCTGGTACTTTTCTTCCTATTATTTTACGTAATAACAATAATAGCACGGTCCACGTGATATTAAGTGGGTTACCTGGGATTATTGCAATTACAAAATGTATTCCGTGACCCACCTTGAGACATGAGGTCGGTTTCTCAAATGCGCATCCATACTTCAGAACATACAGCCGTTAATTAAAAGATGGCGCGTAACGGAAAAATGTGACGCGTAACCGAAAAATGTGACGGTAAATTTTTTTCCAACGCCGATAAGGAAGTTTCACTTCAATAAACAAAACTACTAGAGCATTTTTGTACAGTCCAGGAAAAATGTATACATTAATTATTTCCTGTTATTGAGTCGACTATTATCAAAGCCGGCAATCTGACTTTTGGACAATGATTGGTAAATCAGAAAAACGAATTATTGATTTTGTATTCCATTGGCAGTCACAAAACTCTTCGGAACGACCTCTTAGATAAATAACAGGTTAACTATTAACCTTTATTTAATGCAGGTTTTGAACCGTATTCTTTGAAGGAGACGATTATATTCAAATCAATCTGTATTGACATATCAATAATTTTTTTTTGTCCAAATGCACAGATTGCCACCTTTGATAATAGACGACTCTATTACACTGTTATTCCAACTTACATCGGTATAATATTTGCTACTAAAATGCTACTAAAATCCCGTTTACGGGTTCGTCTCTTCAACTAACTACACTACTAAAATACTTTTTGAGTTTATGTTCTTGACCGAATGATTTCTAAAATCAGTAAAAATTAGTTTAAGAGTAGGCAGGCTTGACTCTGCCCCTGGTATTGCTGACGTCTATTAGCCACGGTAGCCACTCAAAATCAGGTGAACCGTGTGGTCGTCAGCCAAAACGGGCAATATAATAAATTTGCCTGGTCAACCTTTTTGTGTGCACTGAACAATATAACAGGCTAATAAAAAAATGAAGACACCACTTATTTCTTTAAAAAAATTCTTCTGTAAGGGAAACCGTAAGTCGAGTTATAAAAGCGTTGAATGGCTATGCAGAACAAAGAATGAAAGATCTACTTTTGTTAAATAAATTACAAACTTTGCCTTAGATATTGCCTGGTAAACGTAGCTGAAATTAGTTTGTTTTTGCAATGCGATCTTATTTCTAGCCTAAGAGGCTATTCCAATTACTGTCGGACCGGTAGGCGAGCTCACGGGCTCAACTTGAAAGAATTGCTGAAACTGGCCTTAAAAAGAGCAGTGCTTCACCAAAACTAACACCGAATCGGAATCGCCAATGCGACTTACACACCGAAAGTGAGAGAGGCGGCGTGAATTAAAAAAAAAACAAACCAAAGGCATTGGGGGTGTCATAGAGTGTAGAACCAAATAAAAATATCGACGCTTGAAAGGCAAACGTGACTAAGCGACAATAACTGCTTTGTACATAAATGATAGGCAATAACCATATTCGATGCGCAAAAAAAATATATTTCTAGGTCTATCAAAATCATTTCAATCCTACAGATATTCTACTACGGGTATTTCAACTTTAAATTAGTCTACTGTAAAGTTCATGCATTGTCGCTTAGTCACGTTTGCCTTTCAAGCGTCGATATGTAGCATCTTTAAACTTCATTCGATTGTAATAAATAATTCGAATGAGCCGAGAGAACGATATTGTATTGACTCAAACAGAACTAACGCTAATTAGTTGAATATTTACACAGTAATATTATGTACATCATGAAATAAATATCCCACGTTTGTTCATTTTATCCCTATCACTTGACACACACTCGTGCAGTCCAACTATAGGCACGGTTGTGGTAGCACTGTTGATATGATTCTGATGCGTACATCATTCGAATAAATTGAAAAGCAAAATAAGTAAAACAAAAAATTAAAAGTCTTTGTTAATGTTTATATTTGATGTGCTTTAATTAAATATTAATGCAATTTGAACATGCTGAAATGTAAGTACATACAATCTATATCGGTAACAGCCACCAACTTAAAAAAATGAGCTTATTAATATCTAATCTGAAAAAAATAACGAAATGGCCCAGTTAAATAAACTTACAAAGTCTTTTTTTTTATAGAATTCCGTTAATATTTAAGTTTTAAATATAATTAATTAGTTTACGCGTCATTTTTCAACAAAAACTACATCTAGGCATACCCTTTCTTCTCTTCTTGTTAACTTATAAGTACAGAAAGCTAAATAATATGAGGTTTCTTATAACATGAGAGTGAAATTTTAAAGGAATATAAAAAAATAGAAATACTTTTAACAAACTATCTAGTTAAACGTCAAAATTTAGAATTCTGGAGGACAATTTTTATCTAACACCTACATAATATAAATAGGCAAAGACGTAACATTAAAGTCCCATTTTAGTCTGTTTTTACGACCCTTTTTTTCTTTTTTTAGAGTTTTGATTGGCTTTAATCTTATCAATATTTTTAATTCAAATATACACCTTTTAAAAAAAAAATACAACGGCAAAACATCATAATCAGTACAATCCAGTGAATTAAATTCGATTATTAAAAATTAGTTCGAATACCCGTCTAAAGGTCAACTCTTATCAAAGACAACATATATCTATATTTAATACGTGAAGCAAAAACTATGTATACCTTTTTACGAAAATAGCGCGGACGGAGGAGTATGAAATTTTCCACACTTATAGAGAATATAGAGAAGAAGTGCATAATGCTAATATTTTTTTAAAATAATGCATAAAAGATAGGTACATTAAATCAATAAAGAAAACATTACACACACTACATACCATGTATTTGACGCACACACGCATGCATACCTACTATTTATTGTCAAAATTTTGTTCTTGACGTCTGTGGTCAAATTAAGAATAGATTAAATTATCTTTTTATTTTCTCTTTATTAATATTTGTTAAATTATTGTCTTTATTAATATTTTTTTATAGTGTAGCCCTGGCGAAATTTGTGATTATAGAAGTATAAAATACAATCATAATAGTGTACAAACTTACAATTCCAATTATAGTCGAATTTCGACTACTGCGGGACCTCTAGTTTTTAATTAAAGCGCATGCATTCCTATTTTACGTTAACTGTCCGACGAACAAAGATATGCATTTAATTAAAACCGATACAACATTCTGAGTGTACCACGATGATCCATTTTTAGACATCCCATCGATAAATTACACATTAAACCACATTAAAAAGGATAAAATTGCATTCGTAACGTACATTTGTTGATTATCTGAGCTTATCGGCTCATATACGGTCATAAAGGTCAACGTGACTGAGTACCGTGTTATAGACATTGGTTACACGATGTTTGAGGAATTGTCGCAAACTACCTACTAGATGGACCGACGACCTAGTAAAAAGCGCTGGGTCTCGTTGGATGCAGGTGGCAATGGACCGGTCGCACTGGAAATCTATTGGAGAGGCCTATGTTCAGCAGTGGACGGCGATAGGCTGAAATGAAACAATTCTATTATTATTATTATTATTATTATGTACAAAGTTTTTATTCTCGAATTTCGGTAAATATTGAAAAAGCCACGGGCCTACGCCAAGTGGAGTTCATTTTCAGTTTTAGTTTCGTTTGATGTTTCGTCCTGCAAAAACTTCCGAACAGTTCGGCATGTATTTAAAATTGTGGCTTTTTGCATGGTAAGAAATATATTTTTGGGTAAATAACAAGCTATAGGAGCTTGTTATTATTATTATTATTATTACAAGATTATTACAGAACGATCACGATTTTAAGAATAGGGGGAACTTGGCATCTATATTTTTGTAAAAAGCCGCCCCACATCTTTTGAAGTCGTCGTGGCCTAACAGATAAGACGTCCGGTGCATTCGTGTTGAGCGATGCACCGGTGTTCGAATCTCAGGCGGGTACTAATTTTTCTAATGAAATACGTATTCAACAAATGTTCACGATTGATTTCCACGGTGAAGGATTAACATCGTGTAATAAAAATGAAAGCCGCAAAATTATAATTTGCGTAATTACTGGTGGTAGGACCTCTTGTGAGTCCGCGCGGGTGGGTACCATCGCCCTGCCTATTTCGGCCGTGAAGCAGTAATGCGTTTGAAGGGTGGTGCAGCCGTTGTAAGTACCTATACTTGAAACCTTTGAACTTATATCTCAAGGTGGGTGGCGCATTTACGTTATAGATGTCTATGGGCTCCAGTAAACACTTAACACCAGGTGGGCTGTGAGCTCGTCCACCCATCTAAGCAAATAAAAAAAATAAAAAATAAAAAAAAACATCTTACAAAGCCGTTTTCTTATTCGAACTCGCACTGTTCGCGAGCTAAAAATTGAGACACAATCTGTATTTGTGGATCCAGCCGCTATATTAATTGGCATTCAGCGTGTCACACGCTCTGTCTTAATGAAACAACTGCAGAACAACAAACATTCATCAAGAAATAAACGAAGACAAAAGGAAAACTATAGTTTCAATTTTGGCTATCAACAAAACTGTTGGTGATTGAATTGATACGATGATTGAAAAAATGGACGCTTATCGTCATATTAAATTGAAGACAGTAAAAAGGAAAAAAAACCCTAAAATTTCTTACGATCCGCGAGAAGACGAAGCGTCTTTATGATAGATATATGACTAGATATGGACTAGATTGAACAGATATATTTGTCACTTGATCCCAAGCGACATTAAAAAATTCGATTCGGAAGACCGAACCGAATTTAACCGAAACCCAAAATGAAACGAAAATGAGGTTTGCGATTTCTTTTAACAGAATTTCCACCAGATCTTCTGAGTTGGTCGCGATTTCAATTTGTGATAAATTCAGCGTAGCACTTCTCTTGCTAGGGCAGATATTAGTAAATTCTTTCAAACTGGGCCCTGTGATTCGGTCACTAACCAAAGTCTAGCCAGAATAGCCCTAAGAGACTACTGGCTAATAGGCAAATAAAAAAAAGTGATTTCTTCATGAAAAGTAACCCATATGGAGAGTAACTCATTTTTAAAATAAAAATCGCTAATAACGCCGCTGAATGTGAATTCGAATTGAAAGAGCTTTTAAAAGTAGCATTTCGCATTTCGCATTTATAATATTAGTATAGATAAGTAAGCTAGTAATCAAACCCGCAAAATTGTGATTTGCGTAATTAGGAACTGGTAGTAGGACTTCTTGTGAGTCCAACCATGCAAATAAAAAAAAGCTTAAAAATAAGATTTAAGTTATAAATCGTTTTTCGTGTCCTCGTACTTTTATAAACATTGTCCCACAAATTTCTAAATTAACCCTTTTAGTCCTGAGCTTATTTTCATATATTTTGCAGAAATTACTAAATAATTTTTGAAAAAAAAAAGAACCTGATAAAAAACTTTACCTTAAAAACGTATGTTTAACATAAGTTAATGTAGGTACGTTAAATTCTTTGAAAAGATTTACAGCCTGAACCTTTGGAAGGATTTCAGCACATTCGATTCGTCTCAGTTGTTCTCAAGATCCCAGAGGCTTTTTCAGATCAGTATGAAGAAAGAAACATTATCATGGACTTCCAACCCTTAAAAAAAACAGTTTGAAGACAAGTTACAAACTAATGTTAAATACTTATAGGTTTATAGATCTCGCCGGATCTTCTCAGTGGATCGCGTTTCCGAACCGGTGGTAGATTCTGCGAAGCACTGCTCTTGCTAGGGTCAGTGTTAGCAACTCTCCGTCTTGAGCCCCGTGAGCTCACCTACAAACGTTAGGGTGAAGCTGAAATAGCCTCTCAAGGCTATCAGAATAGGTAGGAAAAAATAAATAAAAAATAGGTTTATTAATGAAGGCATTATGCCAAAACAGTTTAAATCGACTTCTAAAAAGTAAGAGGTTCTCAATTCAATTGCATTTTTTGTGTATATTAATTACCTCAGAAACTTCCTTTCTTGTGAACCGATTTGATGATTCTTTTTTTTATATTTACAGCTGATACTTCTCAAGTGGTCCCATTTACCAAGACCTGACCAGTACTTTTTGAGCTAACCTCAAATATGCCTACTTATGTAACTTCGACTTTAATAATGATATTGTAGTTTTATCATTGTCTAACTCGGTTATCTATTCTGTTAAAAAATTGTATTATTTCGTTTATACGACATCAACACCAATTAATCATAAATAACACTACTGGAATATTTTCGCATCCTTATATTATTATAATAGTAATTTTCGTTTTACAGTGATTAAACAAACTATATGTTACATTCAACAATACTTACGAGAATACGAACAACGTAAAATGTAGAATATTAATGGCTCTATTTCATTTAAACAAGCTGACGGCAAATTGTCGTCAAGGCTGACTGTGAGCAACCAATTGCCGTAAATTGATCTACAAATATGTTTTATTGAAGCGAACCTCCAGTAATTGGCAACTATTGCGTTCATTCGTGAATCGATCGTGAAAGCAATTTAAACGACTCCTCTCTTGTAGGCTGATAATTGTCAAAGAAAGGTCATTAGATCTTTGGACGATTTTTTTTTATTACTCATATGGGAGGACGAGCTCACAGCCAACATGGTGTTAAGTGGTTACTGGAGCCTATAGACAATCTACAACGTAAATGCGCCACCAACCTTGAGATATAAGTTCTAAGGTCTCAGTATAGTTACGACTGCCCCGCCCTTCAAACCGAAACGCATTACAGCTTCACGGCAGAAATAGGCGCGGTGGTGGTACCTACCCGTTCAGTCTCACAAGAGGTCCTACCACCAGTGTACTGGCTGCGTTAGTCTTTTCGGATCCTCCCGATCCTCTATCGGTGCTTTTAGGCATTCCAAACACCGGTCACTGTTCTTGTCGAACCCGTCGAATGCGACGAAGGGTTAGTCGTGTAAATTAACCCACAGGCACAACCTACTGAGCTTCTTGCTGGATCTCAGTGGATCGCGATACCGATCCGGTGGTAGATTCAGCACTGCTCTTACTAGCAAAGTCTCCCAGGCTGAGTCCCGTGAGGTGAAGTTACCATAACCCCTCAAGGTTATTGTTATTAGCAATAGGTTGGCAAAAAAAGCTATTTAATAAGATTCCAGTACATTAATTCGTCGTGGCCTATTGGATAAGACGCTCTGTGTACTACTAGTCTCGAGCGATGTGATTGTGCCGGGGTTCAAATGCCGCAGACACGTGTTGTTGTTTTATAAAGAAAATACATATCTAATACACGTTCACAAACGACTTCCAAGATGAATGAACAACATTGTGCAATCAATACATTAATTAATCAATGTTAAGTGTTACCGAGGCCCATGGACATCACAATGTGGCTGTCGCCTTGAGACACGACGTCTTGTCGGTATTCTAAAGTAACAAAATTTTTTTTGTGGTTCTGATTTTTGTTTACACGGTGTTACTCCTTCACTGTGGAACTCATTTGTGAATAGAATGAAGTATGTATTTCATTAGAAAAATAAGTAGGTACCTATCTATGGGATTTAGCACGATACGAGTACATAGGTCGTCTAGGCGTTTAAGTCACGACTATAAAACAATAACAAATGAAAACCTCAAACAATGCCTTAGAACACGTAATATTTGTTGCTAAAAATATGTGTTGTAATTGCATCGTTCGTATAATAATAACAGTTTTGTCTCTTTGAAGTGATAACAGTGATAACGTTCCTAATAAGAATATAACCTATGGACTAAATAAAACTCAATTCGATCAGTCAGTGGTCGAACGCTGTGGAGTTTGCGCGTGACGTACTTTACGTCAGAAAATGTAAGTCGTGATTAGTTATTTTTAGATACACATAATAACATGTTCTATTTATGGAAATAATGTTATTAACTTTATATATTTTAAGTTTTTCAATTGATTAAACACAATATCGACATGAATTAGATTTGTTCCATTTAAATAAATAAATAAAAATATTTATAATGTTCTAAAAGACGTATTTTGTTGGATTTTTTTCCGTAGTTAAACTTTTTTGAATTATTGAAAATACACGATTAGATTTTAAAAGATTTCAATTTCAAAAACGACAGAAAATAGTTTTCTCTCTCTTTCTACCGAAGTTACACTTTCGACATGTTTGTTGATAGAGTTTTACTATTAAATTGTATCTAATTAAATCGAACCAAATATTTAAAACAATCTCTCTAGGTGTTACACGAAAAAATCTTCTGTTTGATTTAGAAAAACAGAATAATTTAATAGTAAAACTTTCTTATAGGCCCCAGAGTCTAGGAAGTCTGTTCTTAGCCTATCTTAAGAATCAAGCGAAGTAATATAACAATTAAAGAAAACATGACATCCGAAATAAAACGAACTATTACATCATGTTCCATTGACGTGACTTGTACATTAATAAGAGTATACAAGTATCGGAGAACGCAAGTTACTTCCAAATAACTAAATATCACAGTTTTAGTAGTACTCGTACATAATAATATGATTAATATACAGTTAAATGTTTTATTTTTATTATTGTATTGTTATTTGTATTTAACTTTATCACAGATACAGAAGGCATACAATAATAATAGACAATTAACACAATCACCTCTTGTAAAAACTTCCCGCATTTGGTGGTAAACGATTACTATGTCCTTATGCAGGGTGGCTAGCAAGAGCAAAATGAGAGACGCCGAAGATTGTGCTCAGTAGCGAGCAAATGGAGATGCCTATGTCCAGCAGTGGACTGCTATAGGCTGACGATGACGCCTCATAGAAATCATAGCCTCGAGACACGTGATCTACATTAGGATTGAATGGTCCTTCGAGCCGAAAAGTATGACTACCTCAATGGACAAATGGGCAGGACGGCCAACATCTAATACAGTTCAGGGATTGAATGACATTAGCCGATTGTTTTTTAATTAAATGCTGTGGTCTATTGTATTGCTGTTGACGGCAGACGAACTCACAGGACGACAAGTGGTCATGGACCATGAACTTCGGTAATGTCAGGGCCACTGCTATGTCGCATCCAACATTATATAACAAAGCCTAGTTGGAATTGTGTCTTTTGCGTCAAGATTTAATTTAGTGTTAATTGAAAAAGATAAAACGTAAGCTAGAATTAGTTGTCGTGTTCATTTATACTATATAGGTATTTTCAAGAATATGTATGTACTTTTTTCTTGTCCCAGGAATGGCTTCTTATTGAAAAACTTGTGTTCTGTAAATCAACCTAGTGTGTAGTGCTGGGTAAAGTTAATCTATTCTAGTATGTTTTACATGTTGCTACATATACACAGTATTTAAATAATATCTATATGAGTCTGTTTGCTGATTATTTTCATTTCATTCTACAGTACATTTAGGAAGTCGTCGTGGCCTAAAGGATAAGACGTCCGGTGCATTCGTATCGAGCGATGCAACGATATTCGAATCCCGCAGGCGGGTACCAATTTTTCTAATGAAATACGTACTTAACAAATGTTCACGATTGACTTCCACGGTGAAGGAATAACATCGTGTAATAAAAATTAAACCCGCAAAATTATAATTTGCGTAATTACTGGTGGTAGAACCTCTTGTGAGTCCGAACGGGTAGGTACCACCGCCCCGCCTATTTCTGCCGTGAAGTAGTAATGCGTTTCGGTTTGAAGGGTGGGGTAGCCGTTGTGACAATACTGAGACCTTAGAAATATATCTTTTTTTTTTTTTTNACATTATATGACAAAGTCTAGTTGGAATTGTGTCTTTTGCGTCAAGACTTAATTTAGTTTTCATTGAAAAATTTTTCCTGTCCTAGGAATGGCTTCTTATTGAAAAACTTGTGTTCTGTAAATCAACCTAGTGTGTAGTGCTGGGTGAAGTCTATCTATTCTAGTATGTTTTAGCTACGTATACACAGTATTTAAATAATATCTATATGAGTCTTTTTGCTGATTATTTTCATTTCATTCTACAGTAGTGTAGCCGCATTTGGTATTTGATTAAAGCAGCATACAAATAATTTATATGAACTAATCATCTTTGTTTAATTCCAGTACCATTAATAGAAGCTATGAAGATCGGATTTATAGGCGGCGGCAGGCTTGCGTTTGCTTTGGCGAACGGCTTTATTTCGGCGGGTAAATATAATTCGAGAATGTTATTAGCTAATAATGGACCAGTGGAAGCCAGGCCAACTTAAACTTAAAACTTAGTGGTTTTCAGATCTCTTAGACATAATAACGAGAGCATTCATTGTCTTGAGATCGAAGTCTCATTATTATTGCAAAACAGTTCTCTCGCGAAAATAGGAATAAAAAGTAATATGAATACGTCACAACATTAAATTGAAATAACTTTTCGTCTTCTGATTTTACAACGATTTGAAGACAATGACCATATGTACATACGTAAAAACTCATTGCTCCATGATCACCAATAAAAACTGTAAATGAGGATCATATTCATTTTTATCGTTTTCATTTTCAGGTCTGGCAAAACCCGACGAAATCACAGCTAGCTGTCATCCTTCTGATGTTGCCAGCGCCAAAGCTTTTCAGGTTTTTTTTTAAATAAAATATTTATGCAATTCGTGTCCTATTTATAAGGACATTAAAGAATACACTTATTTATAAACAAAACAATAATGTCTAGTTTAAAAACTAAGAAACGTCTCTAAAATAGCTAAACGAATTAACAATTAATTTTAACTTGCCTTCAAATTCTGTGGAAACTATTCAGGATATTAGATGGAAGATATAAAATTATTGTATTATCATCGGTCTTTGCTACTTGTGCAAATTTTAATGGGAGGTCCTGAAGTCTGTGAAAATGGGTTCAAAGATTCCGTTACATCCACACAAAGCTATTAACACTAAACACACCATAACGGGCCAAAATGACCCGTTTTGAACTTTTGCATTGAAAATGCATGTGTCATCTTATTGCTTTTGCACATTTGACGTCATGACTTTTTATTACCAATAAATCTACAGTTATTACGTTTTACATTTTTTGTTTTGTTTATTTTGAGGAATATTTGAGTCGTCTATTATCAAATTATCGTCTATTATCTGTGCATTTGGACAAAAAAAATGTTATTGATATGTCAATACAGATTGATTTGAATATAATCGTCTCCTTCAAAGAATACGGTTCAAAACCTGCATTAAATAAAGGTTAATACTTAACCTGTTATTTATCTAAGATGTCGTTCAGAAGAGTTTTGTGACTACCAATGGAATACAAAGTCAATAATTCGTTTTTCTGATTTACCAATAATTGTCCNGTCAATACAGATTGATTTGAATATAATCGTCTCCTTCAAAGAATACGGTTCAAAACCTGCATTAAATAAAGGTTAATACTTAACCTGTTATTTATCTAAGATGTCGTTCAGAAGAGTTTTGTGACTACCAATGGAATACAAAGTCAATAATTCGTTTTTCTGATTTACCAATAATTGTCCAAAAGTCACATTGCCGGCTTTGATAATAGTCGACTCATTTGTCGTATCCCGTTAACTACCCGCTATGGTAAAAATAGGTACCAGTAAGTGTTGGTATGATATTGTTAAAATTGTGTTAATAAAAATGATTTTGTTTGCATTCCAGGGCTTGGGAGCTACAGCGTTATTCGAAAATATATCCGTGGTGGAGAGGTCTGAAGTGGTGATAGTATCTGTCAAGCCTGATGTCGTGGTACCCGCTCTTAAAGAGATAAAAAACCTGCCCTCGGCAAAGAATAAGCTCTTCATTTCCGTTGCCATGGGAATTACTATCGCTACAGTCGAATCGGTATTGATGTTATTCATTCCTTTAATATGTATTTCCAATTACAAAGTTATATTGCTGCAGAAATTAGACAGAATTAGGATTCCAATACATTCAACGAGCTCTTGTATCTAAAAATACAACAACATCTTATTTTATTTTTCGTAGCTCAAGCTTGAAAATTATCATTCATCTGCTTTTCCGAAGCTTAAATTTTTCAAGCGTCAAATTTTACCCACAAAAAACTTCGCAGACTGGACTGAACACACAGCAACAATTGAAAGTGATTAATAGTAAAGATATATTTTCTAGAATTTGCCTTCTGAGGCTCGCGTGATTCGTGTAATGCCAAACACTCCGGCGTTAGTGAAAGAAGGCGCAGCTGCCTTTAGTCGCGGTACTAAAGCCACAGCGGAAGACGCACAACTGACGTCACAGCTCTTCAAGGCGGTGGGTACCTGCGACGAGGTACCAGAGTACCAAATGGACGCTATAACCGCCCTTAGTGGAAGTGGACCCGCTTATGTGAGTGAATTTTGAAGTTTACTTAGTACATTCTTAGTAAAGTAAAGAAGTAAGAAGTTTTCGTGGCCTAAAGGATAAGTCTCGCGGCGTTCGTATCGAGCGATGCAACTATGCCGGTATTCGAATCCGGGGAACATAGGTATACCAATTTTTTTAAATTAAATACTTGCTTATCACATGTTCACGAATGACTTTCACGATGATGGAATAATATCGTGTAATAAAACCCGTAAAATTATAATTTCCGTAATTACTAGCGTTAGGGCGTCTCGTCAGACCGCAGCGGGTAGATAACCACCACCCCGCCTATTTCTGCCGTTATGTCGTACTAACTATAAAACTATGTATTTTTTATTGTTTATGGTGGTATGATGGTATAAATATTAGAGGTATATAATATAGGTATTAATCACAGAGTTAAATGGTTTTTAGAAATCGACATTAACTGAAAATTGCATACTTTTGTAAAACTTAGTTTAGAAAACTAGCGGAGTAAATAGAGAGAGCGGCGAAGAACTGTGCTATATTCCCCATATTAATTTCATTGGTGATTCTTAGGTTTACATGCTAATAGAATCTCTAGCTGATGGTGGAGTTCGTTGTGGCTTACCTCGCGACCTCGCACTTCGTTTGGCCGCCCAAACCACCCTGGGTTCCGCAGCCATGGTCAAAACTGGTGATCATCCAGCCATGTTGAAAGACAATGTCACCAGTCCCGCAGGGTCTACCGCTGAGGGAACATATCACTTGGAGAAAAACGGTAAAGTCTAGTTTAATTTTTTGGGTTAGATTGGTAGACACGGACGATACTACACCGTCACTAGCTACTGTAGTAATTAAATATATTAAATTTCCTAACTCAGCATACGTCAAGCAATTAACAACTGCTCAATTCATATCATACCCTGTGCATATGCTAGCGCCATTTTGGAGGATTTTTGAACTGTTATTTAGTTATGAAAGTGGACCACTTTTTCAAACTTCTCCCATATGACACGGTTCTCCTTACCTCCTTACCTTCTTAAACCCTTCATAAACGATACTCAGAAATTGCCTAGCATTGACAATCCAAAATAAATTATTGAGAAGAAATATAAGTCTTGAAGCGTTTAAATTACGATCGGGTCCTTTTGATTCAAATTCTGATTTCTGTTGTAAATTGTGTGTGGTATTTATATTGTAAATTTTGTTTTAATTGTATTTAATTTTGATATGTTGTTTCCAGGTTTCCGTTCTGCCATAATCGGTGCAGTGTCTGCGGCAGTAGATAGATGTAAGATTGTAAAAAAACAATTGAACGATTAGACCGCATAATTATCTACAAATGATCTAGTTTAGTTTACCAAAAAACTTGTGAAAAATTTCGAACACATGTGTAAGAGATGAACGAGATGTGTTAGAGAATATAAATTTTTTTGTGAGAAAATAAATAATGAAATTTAAACCCACTATTTGTTTTTTTTAACCTGTTATTTCTTCGTTTCGAAGTTTTTGGTACAAAAACTGTTTTGACGATATTTAATATGAATTGGCAGTAATATAAAAGTACCGGTAGCAATACAGTGCCATCTATAAGCCACACAAAGCATTAAAAATTGGGTCTCGCATAATACCAACAGGTATATGACAATAAAAACACCGTCAGTCATAGCTGTCAAAGTCAAAAATCCCGCTTCGATTTGACATAAAGACTTTTCACTAATCTGTGATAACGTCGAAATGGAAAACCAGTTTTGTCCTCTGTTCAAAACGGCTCGTTAATAAAATAAAACGAAACGTCACGCCTTTAAATGGAGAGAATTGAATTGAATTAAATTGCATTCAGGCTGAACGTAAATCCGTGACCTTGTAAAGACTCAGCTAATAGTATTGTTATTTGTCACGCCCGGTGCTTTTTCAGTTGTTCTGTTTACATGCAAGTAGAGCAAGATCGCGGTACAGTGTCAGTCAAAACAGAAATAGAATACAAGTCATATACAGGAGCGCGAAGGCTTCGCAAAATGAATCTTGACCTTATATTTTGTGTTAAATCAACCTACGCTGATTAATAAAGAGACTCCTACGCGGCCTGACGACAGATCCTACGACACAATAAGATTCAATACTATCGAAAAGTTTAAATATAATCATACTTAAAAGTTATCTAAGCGAAAGTGGTGGTAATCGAATTATTGTTTAATTTTAATATGAAAATCACCTAAATCCCCAGATGTCTTTGCTTGTCGCATTTGCAGTCAATTGAATGTGAGTACCCATCACTACTATTTAATTAATATCAATCAACATCTGCACTGTAGAAAATGTAAAGAGCGAAAAATCGCATTAAAAACAATTTAAGGATTTAAACCAAAACAATAAAATCTAGTTTTCAATCATTTTAATATAATAATAACTAATTTACACATAGTTCAACTTAAGCATACAATATAAGAACAATACCCATAAATCACATTCAGATATTGACATACAAAATAGAGCAATTTTATAAATTAAATTTTAGGAATTCTTTTAATTTAATTCCTTTAGTAACAAAAAGAAAAAAAACTTTCTATAACATTTTATTTAAATAATGTAACATTATGTATTTAATCATAAAGCAATTTTTTTGTAAATAGTTGTAAGCTGAAAATGTTGACAGAGATTTCAGAAACTGTTTCAGATTAATAATAAATATATTTTCTCTGAAAGTATAATAAAAATATATCTGTAAGTATTTTATTAGTCCGCTTGGTGTTCAGGAGGCTACCGAAACCACAAGAAACATTATTCAGGAATTAAATTGAAGTATCATTTGTAATAGAATAATAGGAATTGTAGGATTTTAAGAAGGAACACAATAACAAATCTCTGAGCTGTTAAGACTGTCTTTGACACTAATAGATATATTGAGAAAAGTTTTATATGGTGCCCCAATATCCAATTTTCCTGTTATGAAAATCAGAGTCAGAGCCTGTGTATAGTTAGTATGCCAACTGGTATGTAACATACTATTAAAATGTCAGATACTAACCACTTAACTCTAAACTAAAATATTAACTCATTCTTCATTAAACAATTAATATAAAAAATATATATTTAATATAAATCATAAAATAGCAATATGTAAATTTAAAAATATTCATAACATATCTTTGTTCACAGGATCATTGTTTGTTATATGGCATTATTAAATTTCATTTGAATATTTACATAAGTAAGCAGTGCAATATGTATTACATTATATCTTAAAAGTTTATCAAACTGAAGAAATCACCCGTGCTACTCTGTCATAAGACGAGAATGGATGAGAGTGATGTTATTGTATCGTCCACTGAAATTATAAAAGGTATGTTTATATATTGATACCATTAAATATTGATGACGATTAATATCTCATTTGTAGTTCTCCTAAGTACATTACGTAACTAAAAGTGATTAATGCATATAAATATCTCGTTATGATTTTCCAAGAATTTTTTATTTAAATGGAACTACTTCTCTTGTTTCAATTCTGATAAATTTTTATAATAAAATTTGTTGATTGTGATCGTGGCATCTATAGAAATATGCTTTTCTGATTATACATTATCTTGTGGTTTGATATGGGCAAAATTTTAAATAAATAATGTTCGAAATTAAAACTTACTTTACAGTGATGAAGACAGTTCACTAGATATTACGTTCGCGGCTTCAGAAATAATAAATATGTAAAGCCCATTTTGATAGCAATTAATCTTTCTTGAAACCTCTTCATTTTGCAACGTGAAATCAAATTTTGAATTTTATAATGGGTCTACTAGCATCAGAGCCAATGGCTGTTTCACTGCAAATGTAGGCAAGATGGTGGTATCTAGCCTAGTAGTATCTAGCCTTACCATAATGATGTTAATGGAGAAAAAATTAAATTTCAATATTTCACATCTATCTTCTAAGTTATGTTAGTACCAGATTTTTTTTTCCTTTTTCCCTTAGTATCTATTGAGTATCTTTAGGCTTATCTATAATACACAACGGTAGGCAGCGGCTTGGCTCTGCCCCTGGCATTGCTGAAGTCCATGGGCGACGGCAACCACTCACCATCAGGTGGGCCGTATGCTCGTCTGCCTACAAGGGCAATAAAAAAAAAAACGCAAGGACATAGCACGATTCTATAGAAAACACAATTCTGAATTTATACCAATGAACCAGATTTTTGGGTTGAACAGAATTCATGCTTACACTCAACAGCCATGGTCAGAAACTCGTAATTTCTTAACATAACTTTATTTACTTACGGACGCGTCTCGGCCTCCTCTTCCTCAACCATTTCTACGAACCTTGCAGAAGTATTACGAATACTCGGTAATTAGATGGAATTCGCCTAATACCAATATTCTAGTCTCAAGGTTTTTTTTTTTTTTTTTTTTTTAGTTTTGTAAAGTGTCACCTTGTTCCGAAGGGACATTTTACTCCGCGTACAGATCATGGGGTAGAGTCTACCGAGAATAAACGCGGCACGGTCACGGACTGATTTTATATGCGGGCGGAATGTCATTGATGCATCCAGGGTAACGCCCAGGTACTTGACCTTCCTGGCCCAGGGTATGGGTTGTCTAAAGAGAGTAATCGGGGGTGTGAGATTCCTCCTAATCCGGGAGGAAATCCGTGTGGAGTCTCAAGGTGGACGTCCGCATTCACGTTGTGACCATACCTACCAGCTAACACCAACTTATCTGCATAGCTTATCTGTCTATATACAGCTGTGAAACCAACCTTGAATTTTCTCATTAATAATATTAATAAATAACGGGACCTCTTAGTTTAGTTCCAAAAAGCAACAAATTATCCAATCCAGTTGGTTTTCATCCATAAAATATAGTAACGTTATTATGATAGACCCGATGCAACAAACAGGTGATATTACGCCCACTGTATAAAATCATCGCTACAAATTTATGACAGTTGATTTTATCGCAGGCGCGATTTCATTCAATATTCAATCCCTACGTATAAATACACTTACGATAATGTTACATATTTCTGATGATCTCTTGTTAGTAATTGTTAATCAATGACTTTTTTAAAGAATGTGGTGCTCAAAATAGGTATATCAATGTTGTTTCTTGAAATAGGGCTCCCTTAAAAATGCATACTCCAACATATATAGGAACCTGGATGTTTTGCTAACAAGATATAACATAGAATTTGCTATTCACGCTCAATCTTACAATAAAATGTATATCGTAGCTATTTACCATACCTTAATATACAAACGAACATCATATCGTCATATCATATCATACAGATGATTTTCAAATACGTATTTCAAATAATCATAATAGTAGGTATTATCGAACAAAAAGACTCGCAAGATGTAAAACACACAATAAAGATATAGATGCGAGTTCTAATTTATAGTCATTTTTTGTTTATTTCATCATTTGTAATGAATTCGATCGTTGACAATTTGGTTTGATTTACTATGTGTATCTGTTTACAACATGCTACTTTTCTACCATACCTATTCGTTGGTAGCCTAGGAGGCTATTTCAGCTACGACCGGACGGGAAGTATTGAAGGAATTTGCTAATACTAGCCCCAGAGATAGTGGTGCTTCGCAGAATCTACCACCGGCTCGAAATCGCGACCCACTGAAAAGATCCGTCGAAAAACTCTATGGGAATTGTTACTATCTTCCAATAGACAAGTAAATGATCTAACAAGTTAAAATAATCTTGAACGCCAATTACTATTAAAAACTCCTTGAAGCTGGAGGCTTTGTTACACGTTTTTTTTTTTACTTTACTTAACAATAGAATTACTAAGTCACATTCGATAACACAATACAAAATAAACATATTCCGCTCCCGCGCAAGCAGTTTCGGGTTGTTAACTTGAATGAATATTAAAAACATGAACTTACAATGTAGACAACAGTACAACATTTGTATCTATGGCTCCTCGAGGTCTGACCTTCGCACGCCACTGATTGATCTGCCGTGAAATTACTCACTACCTATTGCTTAGTTTGTTACCCACCATCACATCTGATTCTGACACCGATCGCCGTTTTTATAATGACTTTCATTTATTTTTGTACAGACTTTGTTAAATCAAAAATGTTATGATAAATTCCTGTATTAATCTATATACCAGTAATCATATTGAGTATCCTTGCCAAGTATGAACATTATAATTATAAATATAATTATGTGATATTAGTGACTTGTACCAAAACAACGGAATCATTTTTATTTATTATCGAACTAGCGACCCGCCCTCGCTTCGCAAGCATAATTTTTTTTTCCTGCGATGTTACCCGCGGTTATAGTCGTACCGCGGGTGACGCCGCGGGGCGAAGCTAATCTTAAAAAAGTAGCCTAAGTTACTCCTTATATCATCAGCTACCTATTAGTGAAAGTCTCGTCAAAATCGGTCCAGCCGTTTCAGAGATTAGCCGGAACAAACAGACAGACAAAAATTGTAAAAAAAACTATTTTGGTGTCTGTACCGTATATATACCTATTTATATGCATGTAGTAAAAAGCTGTTATTTCAATATTACAAACAGACACTCCAATTCTATTTATATGTATAGATTGGTAGCTGCGACCTAAGATTGAGATTCAAGAGCAAATTCCATGAAGATACTATAAAACTTACATATTCTTGGAGTATCTCTATTTATGAAACCTCATGAAGAAAGATTGATATTTTAGAGAAAGTGCAGCGAAAAGTTATTAAAATGGTCAGAATATTAAAATATACAGCCTAAAAATAGCCAATAATGAACCTTGGTAATACATATCGAAGCGTAGATAGCAAGGAAAACATATTAAAACATTCAGGTTCATGTTTTAAAAAAAAAAAAATATTTATGATAGTGACAGTTTTTATTGGTATGCCAATTAATAAATTTTATAGGTTTGATTTTTATTACACAATGCTATTTATTCAGCGAATTTTCTTATAAAAATTGATGACCATCTTCGGGATTTGAACACCGGCATATTCGCGTACACCGGGCGCCATAGGCCAAGACAGGTCGATAACTTGGACTAAAATAATTTAATGTCTCATACGCTGTCTAAGAGTGCATACCAAGTATTATTATGAACTATTACGTCTATTTGCGCGTACTTCGCTATTTAGTGTATCTATATATTTAATACGCGAAGGAAAAACTTTGAATCCCTTTTTACGAAAATTGCGCGGACGGAGGAGTATGAAATTTCCCACACTTATAGAGAATATAGAGGAGTGCAGAATGCTAATATTTTTATAAATTATGCCTAAAAAATACATTAAATCAATAAAAAAACATTACACACACTATCATGTATTTGACGCACACACGCATGCATACTATTTATTTATTGTCAAACTTTTGTTCTTGACGTCTGTTCAAATTGAGAATAGATTAAATATTGTTTGTCTTTATTAATATTTTTCTATAGCGTAGTCTTGGCGAAATTTGTGATTAAAGAAGTACAGTCTTTGAAAATAGAATCTTAATAGTGTACAAACTTATAATTTCAATTAATTATAGTCGAATTTCGACTACCGGGCGACCACTAGTTTATTTGATTTCAGAACGTCAATTTTCTCTTCATTTGCACATTAGATATTACATTAAATATGAAAGCTTGTAGAATTAGCTGCAGCTTACAGTACAAACATAATTTATATCTACATTTTAAATCAGCTTTATATACTACAATATTTAAGCGAACCAATAATTATATTCAAATCGCGCACTTTGTAAAATTTCATTTTTTGTTTGAAGTTCAAGTTTAGAAGTCGAAAACCTTGACTTCATTATTTACGTTGCGTGTTCTTATCGGTGTCTCAATAATAGAAAATTTTAACTAACAAACTGGCTACTGTAGGCTATACATTTGATGTGTAGATTATTCCATATTTGACCTTTTGTTGTTTGTTTCAAGTTAAGTTATGTTATTAACATAACTGGTTTACTGGGGGTAGGATCTCTTGTGAGTCCGCGCGGGTAGGTACCACCACCCTGCCTGTTTCTGCCGTGAAGCAGTAATGCGTTTCGGTTCGAAGGGTGGGGCAGCCGTTGTAACTATACTGAGATCTTAGAACTTATATCTCAAGGTGGGTGGCGCATTTACGTTGTAGATGTCTATGGGCTCCAGTAACCACTTAACACCAGGTGAGCTCGTCCAACCATCTAACTAAGCTATAAAAAAAAAGTTCTTATTTAAAATTTGCTTTTTTTTTATAAAAACTAATTCTTCCTGAACGAAAGGCATAAATACCGAAATTACAATAAAGCTATGAATTTCTACTACTCGTTCGCTCAGTTGAAATCGACAAATCGCACAGCAAAAACTTGTAACTTTCACGGCTACCAAAAAAAAACTTGATAGATTATTATCCAGAGTGCGTGCAAAAGGCGAGCCTATTAAAAGAAATACACGAAGAAACACAAGACAATACGGTCGCGTATAGATTGTTTTAGAACAAAATTTCCCATCGGCATTTGCCATTTGAAGAGCGGTTCTTCACATACATATGCACATACGTACGTCAACATGCACACAACGAGACTTCCAGTGCACACGTACCTAGGTACTCTGGGCTTCTGGTGTTAAGTAATCCTTTGAATGTTGTATGGATCGATTGAGTCTGCGTTCGAACGATGACGCGATGAGATCTGTTAATGGTGCCATAAAAACGGCATTACGTAGTTTCTGATCATCAGAACTAAATGGATCGGTGCTTAGCACGAAATCTTTCGTTTGCACGCATTAATGACGGGTGTTGAATGTGATAATATAAAAAACCCAAATCTATTAGAATATAATTATATGTATGACTGAGTTTCTCGCCGGATATTCGCAGTGGGGGTGCGTTTGTGATGCGGTGGTAGATTCTGCGAAGCACTGCTCTTGCTAGGGCCAGTGTTAGCAACACTCCGGTTTGAGCCCCGAGAGCTCACGCTAGGGATAAAAAGGATTTCAATATGTAGGTATCGAATATCCTTTGTAATCGGAATATATTTTATAAACGGGTCGTCAAATGGAAAGTAGGATAAAAAGTAAAATAAACCTTATCACCCACCACTATGCCTGAAGTATATATGTGTTTATTTTGTCATCTAGGAACGTATCCCTATAATTCCATATAAGTAAATTACTATTCAATATTCACGGTTTCTGTATTCGCGACACATTTACGGAACATTAACCCCGCGAATAAAAAATACTTTTTACTGTACACATCGATTACATATATATAGCAATGTCTTGTCCGTGCATTGGCATTGCTGACGTTCTTGAATGACAGTACTCACTCACCGTCAGGTGGGCCCAATGCGACTGACTGACTGATGTCGTCGTGACCTAAGGGATAAGGCGCCCTGTGCATTCGTATATAGTATATAGCGATGCATCGATTTTCGAATCCCGCAGGCGAGTACCAATTTTTCCAATGAAATACGTACTAAACAAATGTTTACAATTGACTTCCACAGTGTAGGAATAACGTGTAATAAAAATCAAACCCGCAAAATTGTAATTTGCGTAATTACTGGTAGTAGGACGTCTTGTGGATCCGCACGGGTAGATACCACCACCGCCCTGCCTATTTCTGCTATGAAGCAGTAATGCGCTTCGGCTTGAAGGGTGGGGCCGTGAGCTCGTCCAACCACCTAAACAATAAAAATAAAAAAGACATGCATAGGCATAGGTAAATTTATTTCAGGCTCATGCTTAGTATTTCCATCGCGTCTTCTACAAGTATTCTTTCTAAATCTATCCATCTCAATATTTATTATTTACCAAGCCGTTGCAAACTGTCAAAATATATGTAGTTAGGTATGTATATAGAAGACGACTTGTATCCACCGGAATATCAAATTATTTGGTCGGAAACGTCGAATAAAATGTTAAAAGACAAGGACCTCTCGGCCAAACCTACACACCGTTCTATTGAACGTGGGCACATCTGTTTGATTGTCTCGGAGCTGTAAAATTTCAATAATACACTTATTAGGCCCGACACCTTTTTAAACACAAACGGTTTTATTTTTTGTGGGCGACACCAAATGGTCGATTTAAAAGCCTCCGAAATTCCTTATTTTTCCTTGAGCCATACAACAATTTACTTGCTTAAGATAAAAAAAGATTGAAATTTTATAGCTTAAAATACGCTTACGAATCGAATCACACAATTAAATGGCCGAAATTTTACTCCAATATCCGTTACAGAAAAAACAAGGAATTATTGAGACTTATAAGTAAGAATTTACTAAAGGCTTTTATGTAGTGTAGTGTTATTAACCGTATTTCGAAATAGCTAAAGTCGACCAATGGTCTATATCGATAGTAAGGAGATGAGAACGACCTTATGGTCCCAACCACGATTCATTGTTTAGAACAAGCATCGGAAAACGGCGAAGCGGATAGCTTAAATGTGCGTACAAAAAAAAAAAAAAGGATTGGGTTCACTTAACACTTCTTCACAAATTCTTCTTTATAAATCTACGGAGACACGGAAGACGGTACTCCAAATAGAGTATGAGGTGGATCACAAAAAAACCTGAAATCTTAAAGCATTGCGGTGATACCAAGATTTTGATGACTTCTCGTTTAATATAACGATACCTCTAGTCTTTGGGCAACGCCCGAATCGATTTCCACGCAGCAAGCGCCTTCACGCCTATTAAGTACCTTATATCGGTCGTAAACAATCTTAAATTCACACGTAAAATCTTAATGATGTCCTAATTATGCTTTAAGGGTTACCGATTTGAGGATATAAAGTTAAAACCTATTATCGAATAGACACGATCGCTCTCAGTAAGTGTCCTTGGAATCTATAATGTACTCAATTTATCAAGTTTTGCATTTGTAGGGCTTCCTTGTAAAGTTGTAACGTAAACCGTTTTAATACCATACATCAGCCCGCTGAGTTTCTCGCCGGATCTTCTTAGCGGGTCGCGACTCCGATGCGGTAGTAGATTCATTCACGATTCGCACTTGTGCGGGTGAAACTGAAAAGTCATTCGGGCCATCAGTGATATCTGCTTTGAAAAAAAAGCATTGTCCGATGTTGGAGACACGTTAGGATTGATTTTATTTACCGGTTCAATCTTTATTTTTGATGCCAATCAATGTGTAATTTGAATAATGGTTGGCGTATAGTTACCGCGAAATGTAACAGCAAAATCCGGTACATGAAGAAAATTTCGTGCCAGGTATGAGATTTAAATCAGTATGCAAAATTTGTTTCAGCCAAGTTTAAAATATCATCAATTTCCTATTAGACCGGATCTCATGCAATATAGGTGTGTAGCAAAGTGTCAGGTTGACCTTGACGTTACGTAAGCGTATGCAAACCTTAGACACGGACCAAGGACAAGCGCTCGGCGATTTTATAATTCATAAACAAACAGTGAGAACTTCGGATGGCGTGCAGTTAAATGCCACCTTATCCGCTAAATCTATTTTAATCACGTAATATAAACAAAATTTAGTTTTTTTTAGTGCTCCTATGACATTAGCCGTAAGCAACAGTTACACTTGATCAGTTTATCTTAATTTTGTCGCAAAGTAATTATTACAAATGTCAATTAAATGCGAAAAAGTTATTCCCGTTGAGTGCTTGTTTTATAAACGTTACCATTTTAGTTCAACGACCCTGAGGAGGCTGTGTCCTTAATATTTATGTATTTCATATCTGATAAAAGAAACGGCACGTCCAAAATTGTCTTTTACCTTTTCGAAATTAAGTCTTAAGTTCAATTCATACATACAAACGCGACAGGTGATTATACTATTTACGTATTAAATCAGTTTTAAAAAGGTCAATGCAACAAAAATGGAACTGATTTCCTTGATTTTAATACAGTTAGTCACCCGCGATTTGAGATTTTGGCGTTTCAGTTACATTACTTCTGACTTTAAAGGAGTGCTATTTGGAATGAACTCTCCCCTCCATGGTGTTTACAGAGCGCTATGACATGTCCTTCTTCAAACGAGGCTTGCGGAGACTACTTAATGGTAGTCAGCAGCTTGGCTCTGCATTGCTGAAGTCCATGGGCCACGGTAACCACTTACCATCAGGTGGGTCGTATACTCGTCTGCCTACAAAGGTATTGCCTTTGTAGGCAGACGAGTATAATTATAAAAATAAAGTAAAGTAAAGAGTAAAAAATATTACCGTCAATATTTACTAAGGTGTGATTGATTCGTCAACGAATGTATGAATTACGAAAATCTACTTTATTTTCTTCAAATTACTAAAAAGAATTTTCGTCTCTGACTCGAACCACAAGACAAATCGGTTGCACGTAAGAGTAGGAAAGGCAATTATAGCCGCCTGAAGGGTGGTGGTTAACTGAAGCGTTCTTTGATGGAAATGCATTTTGGGTTCAGTTGTAATTGCATTATTAAATTGCAGAGGGTCAACTTTATTATCATTTCGTGATTGATGACGTGAAATAATATATACTAATATTATAAAGCTGAAGAGTTTGTTTGTTTGAACGCGCTAATCTCAGGAACTACTGGTCCCGATTTGAAAAATTATTTCAGTGTTAGATAGCCCATTTATCGAGAAATGCTATATAAGGCTATATAACATCACGCTAAGACCAATACAAGCGGAGCACCAATAAATAATGTTTCAAAATGGAGGTTATTTTTACCTTTTGAGAGCTTCCGCTGCGTGCGCTGCAGAAATGGTTAAAGTTTCGCTAAAATAATGTAGAACAGAATTGGTCCCGTTTAAAAGATCTAAAAAAAGTCCGCGACTGCGTATGTCTATATGTTAAGGTTGGCTCGCTATATCGTTTTTTATGCTAACCAAATTTGTTCTAAAATAAAGCATTATTTGTGAACTATTCCACGCGGACGAAGTCGCGAGCAAAAGTTAGTGATTTATATTAAGCGAAAATATTTTGTGATTCGATTTGTTGTATAGTTAATGAAATATATTACGTGAATATTATTTTCCACAAAATTAAGCGGTAGCTAGTACAGTATTAAAATGTCGACTAATAATAGCTTAATCATCCGAGACAGTGAAATAAATCTTAAATTATCACATAGAGACAATTTCTACTAATAAAAAAAGTAAACTAATAAAAGTGAGACTAAATTGAAGGATTAGTCTAATTATGTCTACGATTAGTGAAAATCGAAGCAATTACCATTACTTCTATTTAAGTATCTTCCTATCTTAAGTACCTTTTATCTTATCTTGTTTCTAACGAACCGCCCAAGGCTTCGATCCTTAAAAATCTTCTGTGTTTACCCCCTAGTCTTTAATCTTCTGCAAACAGCCGTTACTTGAATCCTTATCATCGCATTAATATTGTCAATTCTCTGGTAACAAGCTCAAAATCAAAATTCATAAATTATTTCTTACTATAATAATTGCTTTCAGTAAAGTTAAAATACACATTCACTTAGCTAGGATTTTTTATTATTATCAGGAGTTAGAAATATTTTATTGGATTGGTTTCGGGTGTTTGTTAAATAATGAAAAAATGACACATTTTTCATGACTTCACCGCAAAATTGGGGTGTGAACGTGTGGAAAGGGTAGCGAAATACTCTACTACACACACTCGCCTCCTTATTGTATACATAACAAGTTTAAAATATTAATTATTACTTCATTTTAAAACGAATACCTTTTGCTTTGAATCGCCTATCATGAAAAGCTTCGTTGTGGATGAAAAATTTACAAACTAATGAATAATACTAAAAATAATCAGTTAGATCCGCGTAAAAATGTATTTCATGAAGAAGAAAAAAAAATTGTCGTATAACAGCAGATTTTCCAACACATTTTCTGTCTGTCTGTCGTTTGAATAAATACGCAAAGTTTACATATATAAAAATCCCTTTGAGACTAGTGTTTCCTTAACGGCTTTGTGACATGCAAACAGGGCATGCACCCTTTGCCTAGACAACGCTAGACACTACAAACTTTTCCGTTCGACATTTTCTTGTTTTTGTCACGATCGTTTTACTGCTTCGTGTTTTACAAATTAATACGAAACTAGTTTGTATAGCATCGGTGTTTTGTGGTTTGCGTGTCGAATTTAGGCCACTACACATTTTATAGGAAGGGAATTAATTGATCGCCTACAACCTGTTAAGTTGTCTCGTATAAGATTCTTATACCGTCATAGTTTCTGTCTTGCAATAATATTGGTATAACTGCCGCCCTAATCTAATTAATTCTGAGACTACTTGTAGAGAAACTGAAAAACTTTTTGTAGACTTGTTTTAAAAGTCGTCGTGGCCTAAAGGATAAGTCGTCCGGTGCATTCGTATGTAGCGATGCACCGGTGTTCGAATCTCGCAGGCGGGTACCCATTTTTCTAATGAAATACGCACTTAACAAATGTTCACGATTGACTTCCACGGTGAAGGAATAACATCGTGTAATAAAAATCAAACCCGCAAAATTATAATATGCGTAATTACTGGTGGTAGGGACCACTTGTAAGTCCGCACGGGTAGGCACCACCACCCCGCCTATTTCTACCGTGAAGCAATAATGCGTTTCGGTTTGAAGGGTGTGGGGCAGCCGTTGTAACTATACTGAGACCTTAGAACTTATATCTCAAGGTGGGTGGCGCATTTACATTGTAGATGTCTATGGGCTCCAGTCACCACTTAACACCAGGTGGGCTGTGAGCTCGTCTACCCATCTAAGTAATAAATAAAAAAACTATTGACATCTTATAGAACTGAAAACTTCCTACGTATCGTTCTGTTTAGGAATCGTACTCACTGAATTTCTCGCCGGATCTTCTCAGTGGGTCGCGATTCCTATCAGATGGTAGATTCAATGAAACACTGGTTTAGCTAGGTCAGATATTAGCAAATTATTTCAAGCTGAGCCCGCGAGCTCGGTCATCAGTGTAGCCAGAATAGCCCTTCGAGGTAAATAGGTAGGCAATATAATTGAATATGCAATTTCGAAAAGGACACAAGTCGCATATTTTGTCAAATACGTTTTTTCATATACATGTAGTTTTGAGGCTTACCTACACACATTTTATAATAATTACAGCAATTGAAAATTGCTAATTAACATTAAAATATATCTCAAAAGTTAACATCTTAAATTTTACACTGCTTTAGAAAATAATCATTTTTTTTTCATTTCCTGAACATTTTACATTTTCAGAGATGTACCCTTTTCGAAATTGCATATTCAGTTGTAACTAAGAATCTGTGCTCTAACTTTCTAATCTTACCTTTGCCTTTCAGATAGATTGTATTTCGCAACACTAAAAACGGGCTACAAACCGAAACCCACGCGGAACAGCAAATACTTCCACATCGAAGATGAGATCGTTTACGAGAATTTCTACTTCGACTTCGGTCCGTACCACCTGTGCCACCTGTACCAGTTCTGTAAGAAACTCAACGAGGAGTTGGACAGGAATCCGAAGAAGAAAATAGTTTACTATACGAGCAACAATGAGAATTTAAGGTTGAACGCAGCGTATCTTATTGGCAGCTATCAGGTTTGTTCATTGTTAAGGATGATTTACGAGCGAGTTATAATTTTAAGTTGGATTTTTACTGGAGTACGCTCGGCTATAGAACTGCACAGTCAAGGTTCTATAATTCTGTGAACATTTTGATGGAAATTAATTTAAACAAACTAGATAGAATGTATAGTTTTATTCTTTACTAGCGACCCGCCCTCGCTTCGCTTCGGAAACTGTAATTTATTATTGATTTCTCCACTATTTAATGGATGTTATTATACATATAAACCTTCCTATTCAATCACTCTATCTATTAAAAAAAACCGCATCAAAATCCGTTGCGTAGTTTTAAAGATTTAAGCATACATAGGGATATAGGGACAGAGAAAGCCACTTTGTTTTATACTATGTAGTGACATGCGTAGAAGATAATGAATCGGTATAAAAGTTTCGTTTTTACCTATCTTCCGTTTCCTTTTTAATACCTACTTCGTTAACTAGATGAAGCCCACTGAGTTTCTCGCCGGATCTTCTCAGTGGATCGCGATTCCTATCCGGTAGTGGATTCTGCTAAGCGCTGCTCTTGCTAGGGCTAGTGTTAGCAAATTCTCTCAGGTTGAGCCCATGAGCTCACCTACCAGTCCGGGCGTAGCTGAAATAGCCCCCTAGACTACCAGCGAACAGGTAGGGAAAAAAATAACTAGATGTTGCTATTAATATTATTTTTCATTATACTATCCGTACACTTTTGTAGTTCATTGTACATGAGCAGACGTGGACAAGGTTCGCCTTGTGTTAACTTCGACTGTTACTATCTATGGTGGCAATAAAATAAGCAGTAACAATATCTTGATAGAACATGTATATCGCTAAACGCCTTAGAATGTTGGTTCAACATCATTCACAGTATAAGTAATTAAGAGGTCCTTTCATATAGAAATTTTACGTCACATTTACTGTAACAACGCTTGGGAAACCAGCAGGCCGGTTCTAATATTAGCTGGAGAATGTTAATTTATTATTCATTCGCACCAATACCAAAAGTGTAGGTAAAATCTATTCAAAAGCTTCGGCAGAAAAACAGCAAAGAGCAAAGTTCACTAGAGTAATCAAAAGTCCCAAGAAAGATCTCAGATAATGTTTTATTGCCGCGTTATGGTGGTTAATTCTAACCATAACTCGAATATCGGCATCTAGCTTAAGCATGAGGTTGCATTCGCGAGTGTAAGCGCTTTCAAATGGAATTACGAAAAATCACTGGGCTATGTTATGGTATTGATTATAAACCCTATCATAAAATTAAATTAAAAAAAAACATTAGTTCGCCAACCCTATATAAAAGTAATAAGTGGTCATATACAATTTAGATTAATTTATCTTGAGTTTTGCAAACATATACTGGTAAACAATTTCGCGGGGATGTGGCTATTTGTAGAAATGAGAAACGTATGTTATAATCTCTCATTGATAACTGAGTCTTTTATTTATATGTTTAATTCCTGCAGTTTTCGCCCACTATCTACGCCGGTTGCTTGTATTTTTGTTCCCTTATCTCTGTAGGTAGGTTTTTATAATTTTTATTTTGAGAAATCAAAATCACTTTAATTTTAACCGTAAATAAATTTATAAAAGCCATAGCGAAAGTGCCAGTTGTCACGGAAGACGTTTATAGATTAAAAAAAAAAACGTATGGTTAAAATCTTAAAACAATCTTAGGGGACGTGAATACCTTTTTTGTTGTGATTAAAAGATCTGCCTATATTGCTCCGTTGTTTCCGATACATATCTCATATAGCATGCCATTTCAGTTTTTGTTCGGGGACCTTATGTCAAGGCTGGACGTTTATTCGTATTATTTCAAGCGTTTATTACATTATTTAGGTCAATTAGTTTTCCTATACTCGACCTTAAATTATTAACAACATCGAAATGTAAGGTAAATTGTAAAAGCGGTATACATTTTTAATTGTTTTATTTCAGTTTAAATGGTACTTGTTCTGGATACAATGGCTTTCGTATAATTTATCTAAGGTTTTTAGTACACTCTTGAACTGCAGATTATGAATTATGTTTCATAATATGTATATTTAGTTATTTACCTATACAACAATAAAATTATTTAAAATATCAGCCGGCTTGTGTTAATATGAATACTGTATAGTTTGTTAAGTAACGCGCTATACACGAGACAACAGAGTGATACAAATCAATCAAAAGCTTAACCCTAGAAATATCATTCTGCGATTAGTCCCGTTTCATCATCATCTTTCTCCTGCCCTTCTCCCAGTCACCTGGAGTTGGCGCAATATGTTTTCTCCTTCCGTACTCTTCCATCCTCCTTCCGTACTCTTCCATCATATATCATTTCTTCGCTCACTCCCCTCTTACACATATCGTCTTTCACGCAATCCATCCATATCTTCTTAGGTCTACTTCTTCCTCTAAAGCGAATAGTCCCGTTTATCAAACTATATTTAACACACTAAAAATTCGGGAATAGTAAAATTTTCAGTTTATAGTGTAAGTACATGTAGCTATTCTATCTGCTGCCATATTCTTTTAAACGAATTCATGTATAGTTTTTATCTTGTGGACTTAACTTTTTCAAACTTTTTACTGTTGTATCAATCATTTACTGTTTAAAATTGGAAAATCATGACCATATCCGACATTTATGCCTCCAGATTTATACTTCAATATTTTCTAATAAAAGTTATCGGCTTAGTCTATCTTTAACAATGCTTAAGTATCGTCTAGGATTTTTAGACCAGACAATCATAAAACGAGGCTTATTATTACCTATTAAATTATGATTATCTTTTAACCGATTTCAAATCCAAATGAGTTCTTAATTTCGAGCGTATCTTTTTGATAACACTGAAAACTCTTCAGACGTATTGAACAGGACTTAGGTCTTCTCCAATATGTTTTGATGAAATTGGCCATATATATCTTCTATCTATATATATGTCGTGGATAACGACTTTTAGTTGTCGTGGACAACGACTTTCAGTAAAAGACGGTGGTTTTGATTATTATTTTAAATGATGAGATGTTGTTTTGATAAATATCACAAAATGAAGGGTAGACTACGTAACGCCACAGTATAAAATGGCGGTACGTGGACAGAGTCGTGGCATTCCGTGTCAGACAGTCATTCCGTCCGTTTAAGCAGTGAGTCTCTGACAGTCAGTCAGTCAGTCAGTCAGTCGGTCTGTCGGTATGTGCAACGAAACTGTCGGTTTATCCTGTCATTGTGAAAGTTGTGTGTGTTGAGTTTCAATAATTATTATTGAAAAGTTTTATTGACTAAACTAAGTTCAATCGAATACGAGTGATGACGAAACTACCGCTCAGCCATCCCTGACGTGTGCCGACATATATATAAAAATGAATTGCTGTTCGTTAGTCTCGCTAAAACTCGAGAACGGCTGGACCGATTTAGCTTTGGTCTTGAATTATTTGTGGAAGTCCAGAGAAGGTTTAAAAGGTAGATAAATATGAAAATGCTCGGAATTAAATAAAAACCCGTCGAACAGATTCCTTTTATTTGTTTTAAGTTTATTTTACACAAAAGTTTAGGTCTTATTTATCGATTGAGGCACTACGAGGTCTGCCGGGTCAGCTAGTTAATAATAATCATCATCTAGAATATCGTTCGAAGAAACCAAAACCATGTTTCTGCAGTGGAACGGTTCGACCAATAAACCAACCGAAGCGTGTAGCATTAATATAAATATTCTCAGCAGGTGACCGGTTTGTTAGTTGTTGAAATGCGATCCGCTACCGCTAATTGGGGATAGAGGACGTCTCCCACGCGTTTCATTATTCAATAACACCCTACGCTTGCCTACGTTTCGCGAGAATATTGTCGCGAAACCGTATGATGACCTTGGAATTTATTTTGTCGTACTCGACAGGATTGTTTCCTAATTGTATTCGTTAAGTTCATTATCTTCTGATTGATGCATAAGTTACTAGTTTTCATTGGATAAGTCTGACATGTAATCCACATATTCCTTATTAAATCGTGATCAGTTAGTTGGTCATGGGTGCATTAGTATTAACCCTTTGAGCGCGAACCGTCGATAGATCGACTCTCTATTAATGCGTATAAAGTATGGAGTGTCAGAATACCAACTATTTGCGCAGTTTGAATATAGGCAGCGGCTTGGCTCTGCCCCTGGCATTGCTGAAGTCCATGGGCGACGGTAACCACTCACCATCAGGTGGGCCGTATGCTCGTCTGCCTACAAGGGCAACAAAAAAAAAAAAATTATATTATGTAGGTAGTAGATTTCGACCTGTACGGATGTGAATTAGCGCGCGCATTTATAAAGTTTTAACATTTACATACATATAAAACAACCATTTAAAATTATTTTGTTGTAAATTTTGCATTGGTTTTTGTATATTTTGTTAAGGTTTATATTAGGTACATTTTTTTATTATAATAAGCTCAGCATTAAAGGGGCTCAGTAAAACTGCTACTATCGGTGTCGTGCACATACATCCATGAGTCGTCCGTGGTCAGGAAAACTTAGAAATATTAAAAAAGTCGGAAATAATACAATGCAAATTAATCAACGCGAGATTTATCCGTAAAAGTTTGTTTTAATTATGGCAACGATTCGACAAACCGACGAAAATACTACATATTAGTGTAGTTCTATAGCATCTTGCCCCAGCTAACACGGACGGATATTATTCTGATAGTTCGATACAGTTATTATAAATGTTTTTATTTCAAGTTATTGATTTCTAAACTTTAAATATTATAGCTTAAATGCCTAAATGCCTTTTAATTACCTAACCCCTAAGGGGTAAAATTTTAAGAAATGATATATGTATGTGTACATTATTTCTTTACCAACAATTATAAAATAAATCGTGTTTCTTTGAAAATGACGCATTTCTATACTGTTATTATTATTCTTATATTATATCCTTTAAAGAAATTTCGAAAAATCCCTCTTTGATGACGCTTACACTCTAAATATAATCCAAAATATAAAATCGCTTTAGTTTTTCCTGATCGCAAATACATTTTTAGTAGCCCGCTTATCAAATCGGTATCAAAACAAAAACATAGATAATATATATTAAACGGCAATTAGAGATATGAATTAGCACGGTCTTTACTGCAAGTTGGGTTTGTTGCGATCCTGTGTTACGAACACAATACTGTTAATACAACAACAGTGACCTGTCATCATGGCTGTTCGTTTACCTCTTTTGGAATTGAAATGATAGATGTCCTTCAAACGGGAACACACAATTGCTTCTCGACATAAATCTCTTAATACGTTGACTGCCACATAGGTAACCGGTGCCCTACGCGGCGCACTGAAGTCATTATGACGATTTATATCTTCGATCTACATACTAAGGCGCTGGAATATCAGTAGACTCTGGGAATGACCAATCCGCAGATATTCAGTCTATTTTTTAAAAGACCTAAAAGTCTAAAACATACATTAACAAATAAAAGAAGGCAAAATTAGGTAATCCAGGCGCTTAATAACAGAAATCGACGTAATTACTTCAGTGCGCCTCGTGGGGCACCGGTGACCTACACGGCAATCAAAGGGTTAAACAATATCCGAAATATAGTTGTCGATTTGTCTCCACGGCCTCCACGGATTTGAGGCCACAGTGCTCATCGGTGAGCTTAAACTTACAGAAAGGTTCTGGGTATGAAGGTCGCCCGTGAGCCGCGTGAGGATTCCAACGTAAACGTTTCCTACAAGCCACGATTGCAGCTATCAAACAAAACGCGCATGGAAGTCAGCCACGTGGCCCTTTAGCCGAATCGAACGGCATGGTTTTCAAATCCATTAGAAACTTGTAGTTTTTATTAAGGCCTTTTAAAATATCTTAAAAACTAGACGATTAAAGTCGATAATTTTTATTTTTCGTGTAAATTATCGCATTTTATAAATTTTAGAATGAAAATCTCAAGTTGATAAAAATTACTGATTCCCTGATTTTAGCTTGGCCCGAATAGTATACTCGTAGTACGCTAGGCCCACCGGTGGGTCACAAAGCGTTCAACGTGTTAAACGAAATACCTTTTCACGTCTCGATACTATATCCATTGAAATTGTTACACAGAAACTTTTTTTTTTTCTACCTAAGTTGATAGCTTTGAGAGGCTATTTCAGCGTAACCTTAACTAGTAGGTGAGCTTACGAGGCTCAAACCTGACGACGTTGCTAACACGAACCCTAGCAAGAGCCGTACTTCGCAGAATCTACCACCAGAACGTGACCCACTAAGAAGATCCGGCGAGAAACTCAGTGGGCTGTGTCTATGGGTTAATTCGCTCGTTGAGCCCTTCGTCGCAAGCGACGGGTTCGACGAGAACGATGACCGGTGCTTGAGGTACCTAGAAGCACCGTTAGTGGATCGGTAGACCATGAAACTTCAATGTTTCAGGTAATATATCTAAAGTCAAGTCCGGCAGCTGTGTACAAGCAGCTGACCGACGGCTCGGAGTGGTCGCTGTTGAATTTCCGGGACGCGTCCGGAGGCCCGCCGCTGTTCGATATATCGCTGCTGGACGTCCTACAGGGCATCAAGGTGGCGCACGAAGCCGGCTTCTTCGACTTCGAGCACTTCGATGCCGAACAGTATTTGTTTTACGAGGTAATTTTGTTTAAGTTTATCAAATTTTTACATAACAACGCATCATGCAATTTTACTGGTGGTAGGACCTCTTGTGAGTCCGCGCGGGTGGGTACTACCACCCTGCCTATTTCTGCCGTGAAGCAGTAATGCGTTACGGTTGGAAGGGTGAGGCAGCCGTTGTAACTATGCTGAGACCTTAGAACTCATATCTCAAGGTGGGTGGCGCATTTACGTTGTAGATGTCTATGGGCTCCAGTAACTACTTAACACCAGGTGGGCTGTGAGCTCGTCCACCCTTCTCATCAATAAATAAAAAAATTGCCCTTCTCCCAGTCACTTGGAGTCGGCGCAACATGTTTTCTCCTTTCATACTCCTCTATCATATACCATTTCTTCGCTCACTTCCCTCTTACACATATCGTCTTTCACGCAATCCAACCGTTCTGCTTAGGTCTACCTTTCCCGCTATATACTTCCACATTCATAGTTAAAACTCTTACCAATTTTCATTTCATAACAATGCATTTACATAACAATGCATATCACTAGGTTATGTATGGAAATGGTAGTGCAAGTTAGAGGGGGAAGAGGTCGACCGAAGAAGACATGGATGGAATGTGTGAATGACGATATAAGAGAGAGAGAGAGAGGAGTGAGTGTTAAGATGACGGCTGATAGAAGAAAATGAATGAATGAGAACCACGCTATGTATCGTACTTTCAGTTATTGATATTTCGCATTATCCACAAGAATCACAAAAAAAAATCCGTAACCTTACTTATTCCTTTTTTTTATTGCCTATGTGTGGACGAGCTCACAGCCCGTCGGGTGCTAAGTGGTTACTGGAGCCCATAGACACCTACAACGTAAATGCGCCATACACCTTGAGATAAGGTCTCAGTATAGTTACAACGGCTGCCCCACCCTTCAAAACGAAACGCATTACTGCTTCACGGCAGATTATATTAACTTACTTGATTGACAACTTATTTGATGAACCTAATAGATTATTATTATTATTAATTTCAGAAAGTTGAGAACGGCGATCTCAACTGGATCGTTCCGGGTAAGATGTTGGCGTTCTCCGGGCCGCACCACCGGTCGCGTCTTGACCGCGGCTACCCCCTGCACAGTCCCGAACATTATCACGACTACTTCCGTACTCATAATGTGAGTTTTTTTTTTCTATCTATTCTAGTACCCTCTAGGGGTTATTCGAGATTCAGCGAACTAGTATGTGAGCTCACGGGGCTCAAAGTGATGTAATATAGTATTATAATAATACAGTCATCTATACTTCTATACTAATATATAAATCTACAGTGGTTTTTACGGATGTTCCGTTATAACTACTGAACCGTGCATCCGATTGACTTGAATCTTGGTATCCATGTAGAAAATACATGTACTTAATGGATAGGCTAATATTTATATGAGTGTTGGACTCCCTACCGCCAGTTGCGGGGGCGTTAATGATGAGAATCTTTGTGGGGGTGAGAAATAATAATGTTAATTTTAAATGCCCAGCGAAGCGGACGGGTACAGCTAGTACAATATAAATCGCAAACGTCATAGCGTTTATTAAATTCACCAAAGAAGCCTTAGAAGTTTATACTAAATTTAGATAAAAAAAAATTTGCTTAGATGGGACGAGCTCACTTTCTACCCGGTGTTAAGTGGATACTGGAGCCTATAGACATCTACGACATACATGCGCCATTCACCTTGAGATATAAGTTCTAAGGTCTCAAGTATAGTTACAACGGCTGCCCCACCCTTCAAACCGAAACGCATTACTGCTTCACGGCAGAAATAGGCAGGGTGGTGGTACCTACCCGCGCGGACTCACAAGAGGTCCTACCACCAGTCAAGAAGTGCAACCTCTTTGACAAGACGTTTCTTTGACTATTTCTTTTCGAATTCTTGTCAAGTCTCTGTCTTAGTATGTGTCTATGTCTAGTCATTGTAGGTCTTATGTCCTGTCAAAGAGGATGCACGCCACGACAATTCCTTTTTTTTAAAACCTAATCGGGAGACCCCGCGTAACAGTGCGAAAGGTATAGATTGAGGGGATATGGCGGTATCACTGCAGGTGTGCGTGTGTTCCAGGTGACCACGATCGTCCGTCTGAACAAGAAGTCGTACGACGCCCGCCAGTTCACGTCCCACGGCTTCGAGCACAGGGAGTTGTTCTTCGTCGACGGCTCGGTGCCCTCGGACCTCATCGTGAACCGCTTCATTCGTATCGCGGAGGCAGCTAAGGGCGCGGTCGCGGTGCACTGTAAAGGTTTGTTTACATTCAGAATATCATTGGTTGTTCAGTTTCAACTAGTTATATATTATGGCTTGAACAGATGTCTCTCATTTCCCTGGTCAGCGTTCTCGAGTAAATTAACCCACAGACACAGCCCACTGAGTTTCTCGCCGGATCTTCTCAGTGGGTCGCGTTTCCGATCCGGTGGTAGATTCTGCGAAGCTCTGCTCTTGCTAGGGTTCGTGTTAGCAACGTCGTAAGGTTTGAGCCCCGTGAGCTCACCCACTAGTTAAGGTTACGCTGAAATACCCTCTCAAGGCTATCAGCTTAGGTAGGGAAAAAAATTTCTCATTTTGTTTGTCGCATAAACATCACCCTGCGAACACACTTCACGCCGTGCATAAGTACCTACTGGGTGTTAGGAGACCGCTTCCGAAAACGAAGTCAGACGATAGTACTAATGACACCTTTGATGATGGGATGGAAAAAAAATCGATACCGATTTTAAAAAAAATCATATTTTTAAAAACCGCGCCCGGGCGTACATTGATCCGAGCATCAGCTGTTTTTGATTTTGTGTTTCATTGCTGGTTTTTTTAAATAATAAATTAATGTATTTTTTATGAAACTATTGTTTCATTTAGGTGTATTGACACGATGGAGCGTAAATAATACTAATAAACCGTTTTAAAAATATGACTTTTTTTAAATCAGGATCGATTTTTTTCCGTTTCATCATCAATGGTGTCATTAGTAATATCGACTGTCTTCGTTTTCGGAAGCGGTCTCCTAACACCCACTATATAGGGTGTAACAAAAACGTTATTTATTGCCGTTGCTTAGCAACCCTGCTTATTGTTACTTTAACCCATAGACACAGCCCACTGAGTTTCTCGCCGGATCATCTCAGTGGGTCACGTTTCCGATCCGGTGGTAGATAGTGCGAAGCACGGCTCTTGCTAGGGTTTGAGCCCCGTGAGCTCACCTACTAGTTAAGTCTGAATTAGCTTCAGGCTATCAGCTTACGTAGGAAAAAAAATTGTTACATTAATGATTTAGAATGTAAATTCTCGCATCCACCTTGAGACATGAGGTCTTTAACTCGATTTTATTTTAATACGGCTGTCACATGTTTGACGAAATCCCGGTATATTGATGTGCGCTGTGTCAGCAGCGGGGCTGGGCCGCACGGGCACGCTCATCGCCTGCTACATGATGCGGCAGCACGGCTTCACGGCGCGCGAGGCCATCGCGTGGCTGCGCGTGTGCCGCCCGGGCTCCGTCATCGGACACCAGCAGTGGTTCCTCGAGAAGTAACCCTTCAACTATTTATATTAAAAAAAACGTAACGTTACAGTCGACCCCTTGCATTATAATTGGTACAAGCTTCAGTAGTATCGCGCTCGATTTGACGGAATTTGGGGGAGGAACATAATGAATTATTGGAAGCCATATTCAAAGAACCAATTTAAATTAGCAAACAAATTTACACCTTAAATTGGCAAAATTTTTAGTAGCCACAAAGAAAACTAAAATTTCTCTAAAATGTTTCGATAAATAAGTGAACGATATTAGTAGTTTATAGACGCATCGCGCATACTTAAAAAACTGTTAGATGACATCCAGAGAAATGTAAAAAAAAAAATTGTCACTTAAGGGGACTACTAAATCTAAAAACAGTTTTTTTCACTTCTTCGTCTATCAATAAATCCCTACTAATATATAAATATGTGAATGTAAGTTTGTTTGTTACGCTTTCACGCGAAAACTACTCAACCGATCATCATGAAACTTTGTACACATATTCTTGGAGGTATTAGAAGTAACATAAGAACTTTTTATTAAGAAAAAAAATTTTTTTTTCACGAACAATTAAAAAATATTTTGTCAAGAAATCTCAAAATCTAGCTTCTTCAACGCCATCTACCGGTTTAGTAATGAAATTCCAATCCTGAGTACTGTAAATGAAGTCGCGGGTAAAATTTAGCGTTATGCCAAAGTAACTATTCCACGCGGACGAAGTCGCCGGCAAAAGCTAGTCTGGTATAAAATAATATTCAGATAGATTCATTTCGAAATTTATAAATTAATCACGTGTCGAAAACTAAATTCGTTTAATTGAAGAATTTCTAGAACTATTCAGAATGTCAGTTAATTTGAACTTGTTTTATTTTTTCTTCGTCCAGTATCCAGTCGCGGATGCACGCAGAAGGGGAGGCTTACCGTCGGCGGCACAACGTCACGGCGCTGCCCGTCTACACCCGGGGGATATACAGCGACCTGCCCCGCGACCAGACTGTGCTCGACAACCACAAACCCGTATCCCTCAACAGCATACTGCAGAACAACCGGGACGCTAACAAGGTCGGTATTGGTGGTGACGCACTGCACTGCCGCTCACAGAAGTCGTGGCCTAAAGGATAAGACGTCCGGTGCATTCGTGTTGAGCGATGCACCGATTGTTCGAATCCCAGGCGGGTACCAATTTTTCTAATGAAATACGTACTTCTATTGACTTCCACAGTGAAGGAATAACATCGTGTAATAAAAATCAAACCTGCAAAATTATAATTTGCGTAATTACTGGTGTGAGGACCTCTTGTGAGTCCGCACGGGTAGGTACCACCGCCCTGCCTATTTCTGCCGTGAAGCAGTAATGCGTTTCGGTTTAAAGGGTGCGACCGCTCCAACGTTGGGACCAATGCTATTTTCTAGTTCCACACGTTGGGGGAGTGGCGTTGGGGCCTATGTTGGGGCCAGTGTGAGACATTAAGTGTACCGAGCGTCGGGACTACACAGGCCAATCTTACTGTAGCACTAATTACCGTTCTAATGAAATATGTACCTTATGAGCTTGATCAAATGAACGTGTATTAAAAATCACACGTACATTCAAAATTTATGTAGTGACTTGTGGTATTGCATTGTAAGCAAGTGTAGGATACTATTATTCTGCTTATTTCTACCACGAAGAAGTCACGCGCTTATGAACTTTTTTGAAAATTCCCACGCAATTATTAAAAGAGCGACTCTTGGATACAAACATAAATAAACTCGCCGCCGTATCACGTAACATCCTCTGGCGAGGTTTCCTCACGCCTATCCTTCTTCATACGAGGCCTTAGGAGTTCATTTCACGCCTGACTCGTTTGTCTTCTGATCGACCAAGACTTTTATAAATAACGAAATGATCAAAGGAACCGATCGCTTCACCAACAGTCATTGCAATAAATAGTTCAAACAAAATTCGATCAACTACAAGGCTACTAGATGTACTAGAATAGACTAACGAATGATCGCCCTTTCCGCAGCTGGACAACGGTAACATCATAAACACAACGGAAACCGATTCTGAGAACAACGTGACCACGGTCATCGGCAAATACAAGACCACACCGACGCCGATGTTGCCAGCGAAGAGCGTCTTCGCGCCCAAACTCAACTACATGCTGCCGACGAACAACGTCCGCAACGCCAACAACACGAACTTGAAGCAGCCGACCAGGATGACCACGAACTTGAAGAGTTACGTGTCGAAGACGTCCACGTTCCCGCCGACCAGGAGCTCCAACCCGCAGGTCAAGCTCGCGTCTACTGCCAAGCCGTTCGCGAGCAAGAACAGCTTCCACGGGCAGCGGGCCAACCTAGCGCGACCCGTCATGGCATACGGACACGCCAGCAGCCCGCTCAAAACGTTCACCAGAAAAACGGGGAGCGTCGGCAAAATCACGGGCGACGCGACGTCGGGCAACACCGTCAGCAACGTGAACTCGACCCTATCCGCCTTGACGGAGAACTGCCATTTGAATGGCCAAAAACGTTTACCATCCGAGCCTAATCTGAAAAACGTCTCGCAAAATAAATCCATAACTAATAACATACCGAGGAAGAAGTTGATTATCCGCTCCAACTCTAGTTCAAGGAAGAAACTGCCCAAGGGCAATAATCTGAAAGGCTTGGAGCCAGCGCACGATTTGTCGTCCAGTGATACCAGCGTCACGAACATAGCGGCGGGTCCGCTCGATACGCCGTTCAGGTTTCGACGGAAAAGGGACAAGTCCAACAGCCCCGAGCCGATGGACTGTCTCTCCAACTCCATTATAACTGCTGACGTCACGTCCGACAACGTCGAGGAGTCCAGCGACTCCCAAGGGAATAAGCTCTACAAGATAAAAGCGCTCCGGAAGAAATGCCCGGCTTTCGGAGTGAGCTTACTCAAGAAAGACGGCATACAGACCAGGTCGAGCAGTTGTGCCAGTACTGCGGTTAAGAAAAAATGATTGAAGTGAATTCGTCATTAGGTAAGTTGTTCGCACTGTACACACAGATTTATAATGTGCATAGCGCATCTAATATATTCGCGTTGTAACAGAAGTCATATCAATGTAAAAAGACATGTCCGAGCAAATTTGAGACTAATTCTTATAGAAAGAGTGTTAAACGCTGTTATTCGTGAATCCCACTTGGAAACGACCTCAAATGTAAGTAATCTCATTAGTGTAATGTATTGAGGTGTGCTGCGATTTTTAGAGTATTATACTGTAGCCTAGATCTTATCAACAACGAGCGATTTGTTATTAAATTTGAGTTTATTTATTCAACAAAATAATATACTTTTTTTGTATATTTAATATGATTTCGTGTAATATAAACATGTTGGAAATAGTAGTACATGTATGTATACATCCATCCTAAAAGATTGCAGCATCCTCGACACGTAAGTCCAAAGTGTATGAATGTATACTGAATGGTACTAAATGTTTTTGTTAAATTTTCTTCCGTATTCTGTCCCAAATGGTCCTATACTTTTCCTAATGTAGAATATCAGTGGTGCATAAATATAAATTAACACTACTTTTGTTAAAATATGTAGTATAATAGTTGAGAATTTTTAAAACTGTGAAGTTGTTTTTCTTTTATCATTTGTAGTATGACGTCACTATATAATTGCGTGCAACGGACGGAGTTGAGCTATATTGTGACGTCATAGTAGTCGGCGCACTAAAACTATATTGTTATAAATCACAGTTTGTTGATATCCTTCATTGAAATGTTAATTTATTGACACTGACATTGTCGGAAATTTTTGCATAAATGAGTCTGAATTCAACATGACTTTGTAATCAATAAAATATCCTTTTTTAATAGAATACGTATCCAGAACGACATGACATACGTTGTTCTGAAGAATAAAGTCGGATCAACCTTTATTTGAAATCTTTTGCTTGATATTCTAAACGGTATACTGTCAATTTAGATTAATTATTGAAAGAAAACTCACGCGAAATAATAATAAATTATACAAACCAAATAAGCATGTAATTTTTAAAATGTCTTAAAAATTCCTTTTCCAATTGAATATTTACTTTTAAGGCTCATTAAATACTAACTATAATAATATAAGAGAATCAAAAAATATATTTAGTAAGTGTTAAATTTTAGAACAACACAAATAACAAATTTAAATTTAATACTTACTAAGTATTTTATCTAATTCACATGAAACCACGATCAAACATTTCCGCTGTAAATTATTAAAAATAAATTAAAATTAAATGTAGAAGTTAATTCCTAAAATTGAACGAGTTACTAAACGATTATCGGGTTTAAGAATAATAATAATAATTATATATTTTTGTAGAACTTAATTGTAAGTGATAAAAATCGATTGCCATTTTGTTTTATTTTTATTAAGGAATGTTTTATCTGTTGATATTCTGTTGTAACATAGATTATAAATTGGTTAATCTAATTTTTAGATGTTAATTATTTACTTTGCAATACCCGTATACATAATTAGATGCTTTATTTTTCATAACAAGTGTAATAGTTTTTTGAACTAAAATAGTGCAATGAACTTTATGTAAAAAAATTATAATATATTAAGTTTTCTTAAAATCATTTATGTCACAAATGCAATAACACCACTATTGTGGGGACTTGAAAACTGTTCTTTTTATATATTAAATATTTACAAACTATAAATGCCAGTTGTAGTATATTGTACTGTCTATATTTATATACCTTGTGATGTTGATTGGCTTGTCACGCTTCAAGCCATATACATAGTGTTGCTTTATTTACATTCATTTTTGCGTTGTGTTTAAATGTTATCAAATAGGTAGTACTACATATTTATAATGTTCTTTAAATTTGATAGAGCAAATATACTTCTATTGTTAAAATACGCAATTTTTATTTGTAGAATACTTCTCGCGGAAGACTATGTAAGGTCTATGGTCGGTGATTCTTAATGAAAAATATTGAACAAATATTATCTTATGTTTCTTTCTAAGATCTACAAGTTTTCTATGTTTTATACCTTAAATGCGTCTAAATGCTATACTAATAGTTACTTTATTTTCTATTGATTTTTAAAATATGTATTTACATAGATAAGTAAAATTGATATCAACTTTTGTAAATAATATATAAATATACATTTCGCTATCCTGCTCTAGCTTGACTTGTATTCTTAAAGCGTGAGTGGGACAGTTTGAATTATGACTAGACTTAAGTTATCGGTTTTATTACGTGCAATGTAGAAGGAGACTATCGGACTACTGTAATGGAAAAATAATTTTAAATTGTGAAAAAAGCTTTAGAAAATCATACGTGTTGTTTATGGAAACTGTTTACATTTTTTCTGCTATGCTCTCATTTAAAAGCGAGTACTCATTGGTTCAGTGTTAGATTTTAATAATGTAATAATTAATGCATATTAGCGATGCCCTGCGATGTATTTTGTCTGAATGTTTGTCTAAATGAAGTTTCTGAAGTCTTTATTTTCCTAAATTTGTTTATTAAATGCAATTTATTGATTTGTACAGAATTCACAGCTACGATAAAAAAATTATCGCGGTTAAAGTGTCCTCGTCGGTTTCCGGTCATACTCGGAAATAGTGTTTTTTTTTTAAAGGTTGGATTACTAGTGCCCTAGAGGCCTTTCCAGTTTCACCAGGACAGGTGGGCGAGCAAAGCAGTGGGACTTGCTAACAGCTGCCCGAGCGCCTCTAAACGTTACCTAACAACTCAAGAGCAGCTGCTTCGCGAATGAATCTACTACCGGATCGAAATCGCGACTCGGCGAGAAACTCGGATACATGAGTTAGGTCTATACGTCTACTGCTTCACGAAACTTTTATATACGTTTAAATGAGTTTAAGGCGAAAAATACTTGACTACCCCATTTGCTTTGAACATTAATTACAAAATTCCTAGTTAGTACTGCACTTAGTGTGTTTTAATCAACTTAGTTACTTGCCGATTATTGGGTCGCGATTTAGAAGCGGTGGTAGATTCAGCTATGCACTGTTCTTGTTGTTACTAGCGTTAGCATGTTCTCTCGGACTGAGCCCCGTGAGCTCACCTACCAAACCCGTGCAACTGTCATTGCCCATCAAGGGAGCCGGTGATCAGGTAGTTGAAAAAATGTGTTCAACCATTCCGCCTGGTGGCCGCCACTATACCTGATCATGGTTTTTTTATTGCTTTATAGGTAGACGAACACACAGCCCACCTGTTGTTAAAGTTTAGAGCCCACAGACATCAACAACGTAAATGTCGCCACCCGACTTGAGACATGAGTTGCAAGTCTCGGTTTTATAGTACAACGGCTGCCCTTCAAACCGTAACGCAATACTGCTCCACGGCAGAAGTAGGTAGGGTGGTGGTACCTACTCGTGTAGACTCAACACGACAATCCACCACCACCACCACCACCACCAGATCATACTTTGATGTTCACTAATTGGCAAAATGTTTGAATTTTAATCTATAAATAAAATTGGAGTGTCTGTTTGTAATATTGAAATAGCCTCTTTTTACTACATGCATATGAATATATATACGGTACATACACCAAAATAACATTTTTTACAATTTTTGTCTCTCTGTCTGTCTGTGTTTGTTCCGGCTAATCTCTAGAACGGCTGGACTGATTTTTACGAGGCTTTCACTGATAGGTAGCTGATGATATAAAGAGTAACTTAGGCTACTTTTTTAGACTAGCATCGCCCCGCGGCGTCACCCGCTGCACGAAAATAACTGCAGGTAGCATCGCGGGACTCAGCTATCAATAATAAAATTAAATGCTTCCGAAGCGAAGCGAGGGCGGGTCGCTAGTTTAAATAAAAATGCAGTAGTGTCAAGTTTTTCTTTTAGTACACGAATCTTATACGAAAAATCTCAATATATATTTATTTTTAAATCGTCACGAAAAAAAAACTTCGAATGAATCTAATTATCCCATCTGTTAAGTTTTACCATGAATATGTTATTTGTTGAAACCTAAATAACTCGGCCGACTTGGTTGATTGAATGATTCCTAATTTGAAGAATGATTCTAGCGGCTTCCACGTTTGTAACTCTTTACAAATTCTCCAATGACTGTAAAAACATAACTATTTAATTTTGTATTATTATTCAACTATATAATATATGAAATTAAATTGACTGCTTTTTTAACTATTTATACTGATTAACTTAAAATTGTTGTTTGGATATTTTTTTATCTATTAATACTACAATTGAAATAGTCTTCACACTCATTTAGTTTTGTTATGCTCCTTCCCAGTCCGATAATAAATCGAACTTATTCTTATCAAGCACATCGAGGGGTGAAAGACTATCTTACCTTATACCTTTAAACGAGCAATTCTTGTATTTTAATATATATATATATATATATGTATATATATAATCTGAATCTCTGAAACGGCTCCAACGATTTTCATAAAATTTAGTATACAGGGGATTTCGGGGGCGATAAATCGATCTAGCTACGATTTATTTTCAGAAAATGTTGTTTTATTCGTGTTTTCAAAAACAAACTTTATTGATAATCAACTTTATGACTCTTCCAGACATCTATTGGCGAATAATAATACTATTTTGATTGCTTTAAAGACACAACAAGATGGCGTTATAAAAAAAAAGCCGACCAAGGCTCGGTCATCATCTAGTTTGGTTTAAGCGACATTTCGTTTAATACGCTACATTTATCTTTGTAATTAAAGGTCCGTTTTATTTGGTATTAGCATCGACGATTCGACATTTTTAATTGAACTCCAATTGAATATGCAATTTCGAAAAGGGCACATGTCGCATATTTTGTCAAATACGTTTTTTCATATACATGTAGTTTTGAGGCTTACCTACACCAATTTTATAATAATTCCACTAATTTTTAATTGTTAATTAACACTAAAATATATTTCAAAAGTAAATATTTTAAATATTACACTGTTTTAGAAAATAATCAGTTTTTTTCATTTCCTGAAAATTTTACATTTGAAAGATGTGCCCTTTTCGAAATTGCATATTCAATTAAGTTTACCCCATTCAAATAGCTGAAGAAGTTATTTTGTTATTATTTTTTTCCAATTTTAAACTTTATATGGCTCTCCTGTAAAGTTGCAAAAGTTTTGCTTAAACCAAATAGCCTAGTTAACTTAGTTTTTGGTCCAAGCTTACAAACTGTCACTTATTTTAATGAGCTCTGAGACACTATGTTCAATTTACTTGAATACTTTAAAGTATTGTCGACGTGTAAAATATAGTATAAGATTCTTGCTATGAATTTTTCCGTGAAATTCTATAGTAATGAGAGATATATTGATATGTTAATTATTTTCGTTAATACATTTTTTTTTATCTATTATGCAATTTAAAAATGTGGGATGTTCAATAGAAGGCGTCATTCAATTTATTATGGGGGCCCTGGTGACCACTTAGTGACCCTGAGATTCACTCATCTAGTCCAATAAAAACCGAAAGGCGTGTTTAACCATTTTTTTTTATCAGAAATAAGTCCAAGAAGGGTACACATTGTGGTTCATGACGTCACTTCTGTTAAAATAGGGCGTGAGAGAGATAACAATATGTTGTACCCATGCATCCACTATTCCTTAATACCATTGTTAAATATTAGTTGATTCATTTTACAACTAAATTAATGGTATTTAAAAAAATATATTTTTCAAATGATTTTGTGCATTATTGTTAGGAGAATGCTAGCCCACATCCGGCTTATTTCTACCGCGAAATACTCGTGAGCTCTGGAATCAATATTGGGTCAGTCGCGCACTGACTTTCTCGCCGGATCTTCTCAGTGGGTCACGTTTCCGATCCGGTGGTAGATTTTGCGAAGCACTGCTCTTGCTAGGGCCAGTGTAAGCAACACTCCGGCTTGAGCCCCGTGAGCTCACCTACACGTCAAGGGGAAGCTGAAATAGCCTCTCAAGGCTATCAGCATAGGTAGGAAAGAAAAAAAAGGTCAGTCAATAAACAATACACTAGAGACCTCAACTCTTGTCTTAATGTGAGTGGCGCCAGTCACATTGTGTACGTCTGAGGCTATGATAACCCACTTCAAAGCAGCTAGACCGAGAACTCCACGGCCCAGTTTGAAGTAGCAGTAGGTATTTGCTGTTGATTTAATACTCCACAAAGAAGATTAATTCACCCTGGCATATATTTAAAAAAAATGTAAATATTTTAAAGTACATTAAAGATGAATTTACTTTCTTTTTCTGCAGCCACTTCGTTAAAAAGGATTCCATTTATTCGAATTTAGGTCTTGTGTACATTGGTAGTAGGTTTTCCAGCTGTAGTGATATTGATTATAATTGTAATGTATTTATTAATATTTCGTTGTGTGTTAAGGTATAGTCTGTTCTGGCATTAGTGGTGTCACGAATCACTATGTCCAGTTATTCAGTACTTTCAAGACCCACATATTTATTTGACTACTAATTTCTGATTTTCTTTCAAGACTGTTAATTCTTGATTTCATAAAATGTATAAAACACATTCATAAACACTTTGATTTCCAAGTTCAGTTATGAATTATTCACTTGCTTTTGAAATGGAATATGGACCGTTTATTTTGAAAGTGGTGTAAGTCCATTTTCTTTTGTTTCGAGAAAATTAAAGGTTACTATATTTGTTGATTTAAAAATACAGGCAAATCATATGAAGTCTGGCTATGCCACCTACCTCTGTCAATTGGACTTACACCACTTTCATGATCGATGATTATGCAATTTCATTTACCGACCGATTTTAAGTTGTACAAAACATGGGATTTTTTTGAGAAATTAAACACGGACTAGTTATATATAAAAATTTACATTAAATTAAGCATGAATTACGTGATAGCTCATTTTTCTCAAAAATGGACTTACTTCAATTTCAAAATAAACGGTCCAATATAGTTTTAATGACTGAAATCACCATCTATTTATACATTGTGTTGTGTTGGAATGTTGAGATTATAGTTATGGTAGTGAGGGCGTAGGGACCAGTGTTGTAATCATTGAAATATTGGCAATTGTTTTCATATTTCACATATATGTATACAGGGATGATTTGTATAACTGAAAACTAATGCTATAATATGATTTCTATAGTGAGAATTTAAAGATAAGAAAATATTATATGCTTCATAAAAATATTTTTATCTACTGCCTAAAAAAACATTTTGTTTTTGTGAAGTTGAGACAGAATTCAGTACATTACTGGAAACCGTATGTTAACTTTGTATTAAATAAAATATTATTATGTATGTTGTTTAATTAATATTTTAAATGATAAACTAATGCACTATTGTTAAAATGTATCAAGTGTGTTAAAGGAGGCATCGGCCTTCGGTGTTTACGCTTGTGCTTAATTAAAATAAAAACAATACAATTTGATTTTACGTAGTTTTATTTACAATCGGAAGTAGTTGTCTAGGCGGAAACATCATTTTGAAGACAATTACAAACAATTACCAGCCTATTAATTTGTCAAAACTAGAATGTTTTTGATGTGGTGTGGCAAGCATTGGACAGGGTCAATTTTTTTATTGGTTAATACACATCTGTCAAATATCTTTGGTCCTGTGATGGGATAGCTACTGCCACACACATAAATATCTTCTATATGGTATCTACATACAATATTCAGTTCTGTATACTAACACACTTAACACTTATTAGAAATTTAATTAATAAAGTTTGGATTTATATTGTTGAAAATAAGAATATGACTGAATCTTAGTATTGTGTGCTCTTGGTTCAGATATTTTAGACTAATATGGTTTTTTTATATCTTAAATAATCTTAATTTGGTTTTTATTAATCTAAAAGTGTCGTTAACTTTTTGAAGCTTAAGAAATCGAGTCAACAGGGCAAAACGCACTGAAAAGATTCGAATACAACTGCTGTTCTGAAATCTAGTAATTTTATAGACAGTTTCCGTGATGAACATCGATGTAAGAATGATACTCATGGAACATACAGCGGGGCAACAGTTCGCCTAACCTATTACGGCCTTATTAATAAAATCGGTGTACTAGGATTAATAATTAGTTGTCTTGCTTTACATTATCTACTTTTCAATTACTTCAAACGTGATCTAATAAAAATCGATTTTAAATATATAAAAAGGTCTTAATAGCAAGCTATTAATATTTTTTAATCATTGTGAACCTAGTCAGGATGTTATGACTAAATAGCCCACTGAGTTTCTCGCCGGATTTTCTGCGATTCTGAGATTCTGCGAAGCACTGGTCTTGCTAGGGCCAGTGTTAGCAACATTCCAGTTTGAGCCCCGTGAGCTCACCTAGGGCGAAGCTGATATAGCCTCTCAAGGCTATCAGCATAGGTAGGAAAAAAAAGAGAACAAGGAGAAAAAAAAAAGATGACAAGGTTTTTCACGTGAGGGTAGTCTAAGTGTCAATACTAAAAAATTTGTGTTCTAAGATTTATTTTAATTTAAATATAATACAGCTTATATTGTTATGATTTATTGATACCAGGTTGATCACTGACCTCTAATACTCTCATTTCAACAATTATTTCTCCTCTGAACTCACTCAAACTAAAAACTTAATTATCATCACCATGGATATTTACTCCAAACTATTTGCACAACTGGAAGACTTGTCTACAACACTGAATTTAAGAATGGCACAACACGAAGAAGATTTGAAGAATGCAGCTACCACAGATCTCCCACATAAAACCATAGCGAGTTTATCCCGTGAGTTTGCTGAATTTAAATCCTTTGTGTGTAATGCACTAACTGCTTTGAAAACTCAAANCTGTCACTTTAATCGTATTTAAGTTATTGTTTTATGTATTTTTATTTATATGTATTTTTCATTTAATGTTAGATTATTTTTTTTAATGCTTAGTTAAAAATCATGCTTTATATTGTACACTATTCCCCTCTTATACATCGTATTTCTCTCTGATAATGGTTTGCTGGAAGAAAACTCATGAATGAGTTAAGCTCGCCTTTGTACATAGTATTTAGAATTCTTTAAATCTGTTTTTTATTGTATTTTCTTTTGTGTACAATAAGTATAAATAAAAAAAAAAGACAAACAACAGAAGGTTTTAAAGGTGGCGAAAATTACGTAGAAGGAAATTACACCGATGGTTAGTAAGTCAAGAATAGAACGTTAGAAAGACAAAACTGCGTAAACTAAGACACACCGTGTTTATTATTAGCTCGTTCTTATTTGCTAAATTAATATTCGTATTCAGATACAATGACAACTAATCTCGCGACAGCGCTGCCCGCGAACTGGCTCCTTTGGTACAGGGACATCGTGAGTTCTAATTCAGCCACTTGAGGGCCTCCCAGTGAGCACAGTAGCGACACTACGCAGATATTGCCCGACGGACGCATGCTGTAAATACATGTCAACATTTATTTCCGAGTTTTATGTGTATTTTAAGTGATTCTATTTATAGATTGCTATTTTTAATACGCTTTTATTAGCTTCAGACTTTGAATGACTGACTGATGCTTTTCAGGATATTATCAAAATAACCCTTCTACTCATATCTGTTCATAAAATATAACTACTGACACCATGCACACCACGCTTTTTTTTACAAGAAAATCATTTTTTCTTACACTATTTTTAATTCAAATTTATTAAGATTTATTTTCTATTTTTAGTGAGAATTTCTATAAAAGCGTATTTTTTTTNAAAAAAAAGACAAACAACAGAAGGTTTTAAAGGTGGCGAAAATTACGTAGAAGGAAATTACACCGATGGTTAGTAAGTCAAGAATAGAACGTTAGAAAGACAAAACTGCGTAAACTAAGACACACCGTGTTTATTATTAGCTCGTTCTTATTTGCTAAATTAATATTCGTATTCAGATACAATGACAACTAATCTCGCGACAGCGCTGCCCGCGAACTGGCTCCTTTGGTACAGGGACATCGTGAGTTCTAATTCAGCCACTTGAGGGCCTCCCAGTGAGCACAGTAGCGACACTACGCAGATATTGCCCGACGGACGCATGCTGTAAATACATGTCAACATTTATTTCCGAGTTTTATGTGTATTTTAAGTGATTCTATTTATAGATTGCTATTTTTAATACGCTTTTATTAGCTTCAGACTTTGAATGACTGACTGATGCTTTTCAGGATATTATCAAAATAACCCTTCTACTCATATCTGTTCATAAAATATAACTACTGACACCATGCACACCACGCTTTTTTTTACAAGAAAATCATTTTTTCTTACACTATTTTTAATTCAAATTTATTAAGATTTATTTTCTATTTTTAGTGAGAATTTCTATAAAAGCGTATTTTTTTTGTTTTTTTGAAACTATTATTTATTATTTATTGGTTGCAATGCACATGATTGTCACGTTATAAACGTGTGAGAGTCCGACATAATCAAAGATTTTTGTAAATATTGGTAGCAAGGTAACATATAAAAAAAAATCCGCACAAAATTTGTTATATTCATTCGTTTTATACAAATAAATACAGGGAAAAGAAGATACGATATTGTAGGAAACCATTCTTTAGCTTCCACACTTGGGTTGGTTGTGTTTTTAACATCACCAATATTTATCGATTATCGTAATTAGACCACATAAAAATCTTACTCGAAACATCGCAAATCTGTTGGTTGCACTCCGTGTGAGGCTTGAACGCTTATCATTCTCATTTCGAAGCTGACCACAGAGTCTTGCCACGAAGGACCGTGCATCGTGAATAGGTCCACCTAAAACAAGAAATACATTTAGTAGCTGTAGATAGATAAGTAAATAATCTCGTAGCTAAATGTTAAATGGCCATCACAACCTATAAATACCACATCGTGAATGCCGCCATTCACATAGAAATATAAGATTTCATTACTTTTAACTCAATTTTATTACATTAACCCCTTACGTTTTAATCTGGACAGTATTTAATCTAAGTAAAAAGTTATTAAGCATATTAAAATGGATAATATTTACTACCTACTGATAACAAACAAGACTCCGGCATATCAAATTTACCCGCGTATCCGCGCATCTTAAGCGAAATAAAACAAATCAGATAATATGATCCCAGAAAGATCATTTTTCAGTATCAAACATGTATAAAGGGTGTGAGAAAAATTCCCGTACTTATAGAGAACATAGAGAAGAAGTGCAGAATGCTCATATTTTTTAAAAACTATGCATAATAAATACAATAAATCCATAAAAAACCATTACACACACTACCATGTATTTGACACACACACGCATGCATATTATTTGTTTATTGTCAAACTTTTCATATTGCTTAAAGTCTGTGGTCAAATTGAGAATAGATTAAGTATTGTTTGTCTTTATTAATATTTTGCCTAAAGTGTAGTCTTGGTGAAATCTGTGATTATATAATTTGACAATAGAATCTGAATAATGTTCAAACTTATAATTTCAAAAATTATAGTCGAATCTCGACTACTGCTGGACCACTAGTAAATAAGAAAAGCTTCTTCGCTAGTGAGATTATTTTCAGGCGTTACTCGAGAAACAAGAGAGATACTCACGCTTCCCGAAGGCAGAAATATGTTTGCGACGAACGTTATGAAGTGATAGCTGTATGTACTGGGCAGCTGCAGACACGACCAATCTGACACCAGGCATGTTCTCTGTATTCTTGTGCATCGACTGTAAATAAGTTTTCGCGGTATTTTTTATTTATTGCTTAAATGGGTGAACAAGCTAACAGCCCACCTGGTGTTAAGTGGTTACTGGGGCTCATAGACATCTACAACGTAAATGCGCCACCCACCTTGAGATGTAAGTTCTAAGATCTCAATATATGTAGTTACAACTTACAACGGCTGCCCCGCCCTTCAAACCGAAACGCATTACTGCTTCACGGTAGAAATAGGCGGGGTGGTGGTACTTACCCGCGCGGACTCACAAGAGGACATACCACCAGTTAAAATTAACTTCTTATCTCGCTTACTGGCGTAGGTTAGCGTATCATGCACCAGGTTGTGGTTCGTTCTGTTATATCTCCATGCTGAACCCTAAATAGTTTATTCTCGAACCGCTGACTAGACATTCCGAAGGGTTATAGATTGTAAATATGAAAGAGAAGGCAGTCGTTGTAAGTCGGAGTTAGGACGCGGCTGCTGAGTCCCTCTGAGAATTGTTGTCTTTTTAATTAATATGATAAAGTTTTATAATATCCTTTTTATTTTTGTAAACGAGCTAAAATCCCATAACAGTTCGGGTTTGAAGGAAGTGGCAGACGTTGTACTATGAAACTGAGACTGATATTATTTCTGAAGGTGGTTGACGACATATTTTATATGTTGTTGATATGTATGTGCTGCGATAACCATTTAACACCAGACAGACCGTAACCCGAATAAGTAATACCAAAAAAATTTTTAAGTAATAAATTTATTGGATGTACAATAAAATAGAGAAATCAATGAGAAACTAAAAATTTCTTGTTGAACACATATCAATACTACTTCAAAACACGAATTGTTTGTTATTGAATGCGCTTTATAGAAATACTAGCGACCCGCCCTCGCTTCGCTTCGGAAACTGTAATTTATTATTGATTTCTCCACTATTTAATGGATGTTATTATACATATAAACCTTCCTCTTCAATCACTCTATCTATTCAAAAAAACCGCATCAAAATCCGTTGCGTAGTTTTAAAGATTTAAGCATACATAGGGGCAGACAGATATAGGGACAGAGAAAGCGACTTTGTTTTATACTATGTAGTGATGAAAAAATTACTTACTGCTTAGACTCTAGTCTATATCCAGTCGGGCACTCGATCTTGTGACAGTGGTAGCTTCCTCTTGTATTCTGACACACATTTCCGGAGTCTGACGTGCGGGCACACGGAGCTTCTCCCGTCTCGCATTCGTCTATGTCTAAACAATGAAACAAAATATTTGAATAATACAGCATATTATTTTCTTACCCCAAAGCAGACGTGTATTACGATGCCCACTGAGTTTCTCGCCCGATCTTCTCAGTGGGTCGCGTTTCCGATCCGGTGGTAGATTACGCGAAGCACTGCTCTTACTAGGGCCAGTGTTAGCAATACTCCGGTTTGAGCCCCGTGAGCACACATCTACATGTTAGGGCGAAGCTGAAATAGCCTCTCAAGGCTATCAGCATAGGTAGTAAAAAAATGTATTACGATTTGAAGCATGTGACGGTCACTCGATAAATATTTTTTATTGCTTAGATGAGTGGTAGTATAAAATGACAATAGGAGCCCTATAGATATCAACAATATTAATACCGCTACAGACATAGACATGAGTGCTAAATTTCAGTTCCATAGTACAACGGCTGCCCCGCTCTTCAAGCCGAAACGAAGTAGTGCTTCACGGCAGCAATAAGCGGGGTGGTGGTACTCACCCGAACCGGCTACCACCAGTTTGCGGCGGTGCTTACGTTGCTATAGCTTTTACCCCTGTAACCGCTTAAGTTCAGATAAGCCACAATCTCATCTATACGTAAGTACAATAGCAATAAAAGATTGCATACCAAGATTTCAAAGTTATTTTGTGTATTTACAATTAAGTTACCTATGCAACTTCTGTTGTCTTCAGATAGCCTGTAGCCAGCAGGGCAGGCGCATCGATAGCTCCCTGGCTCATTGACACATTCGCCGGCGCACAATTTCCCTCTAATACGGACAGACGTCCACTCTTCGCATTCGTTTACGTCCACGCACGTCCTGGAATAACACACGAAGAAAGTTTTAGAAAGCTCATCGTAAATTATGACTATGTTTACTGCGATGAATGACAAAACATTAAATTAAGCTTTCAAAGGTATGAACATAAGACGATAAAGCATCATGAGAAACTAGATGACGGTAGATAACAAAAAATCAAGAGTTTTTCTGTCTCATGCGAGGTTCGGACGTGGGTTGTTCAGCGACAGGAGGTTTTAGTCAGTTCGACTCCAACATGTCCCGCCCTCTATCCCCAGTGGACGGCGGAAGTCCGGCGATTTCCTCCTGACCAAAAAAAAAAGCCCATCAACCCTCTATAGTTTTTAAAACGGAACTTATGTGTATGCACCTATTATCGTTGCCGACTCGATAGCCCCGCTTGCAGTAGCACCGATATCCGCCCCATGTGTTGGCGCATCCGTGCTGGCAGACGTTCGGACTCTCGCTGCACTCGTCTACGTCCACGCAGACCTTGTCGTTCGAGGCCGCGTTGCGGAAGCCTTCGTCGCATTCGCACCGGTACGAACCAACTGTGTTCTTGCATCGGGAGTACGATGAGCACGGCTAGAATTTAGAAATAAACAGTTGTTTGGAAAAACGGCATTTATGACATTTTATATATTACTAGCTGATCCGGCAGACTTCGTAGTGCCTCAATCGATAAATAAAAGACCTAAACTTTTGTATAAAATAAACTTAAAACAAAACAAAAGGAATCCGTCCGACGGGGGACACATCAAAGGAAAAACAAAATTGTTATTTTTATTTAATTCCGAGCATTTTTATATCTATCTACCTCTTAAACCTTCCCTGGACTTCCACAAATAATTCAAGACCAAAATTAGCCAAATCGGTCCAGCCGTTCTCGAGTTTTAGCGAGACTAACGAACAGCAATTCATTTTTATATATAGAAAGACTAGTGACCCGCCCTCGCCTCGCTTCGGAAACATAAAATTTTATTATTGATAGCTGAGTGCCGCGGTATTACCCGCGGTTATTGTCGTACCCTGGGTGGGCCCACTGAGTTTCTCGCCGGATCTTCTCATTGGGTCGCGTTTCTGATCCGGCGGTAGATTCTGCGAAGCACTGCTCTTGCTAGGGTTCGTGTTAGCAACGTCGTCAGGTTTGAACCCCGTGAGCTCATCTACTGGTTAAGGTAACGCTGAAATGGTCTTTCAAGACCAGGATAAAAAAAAGAAATGAAAATAGTTACATTGCCATGTCTGCATTCGTCGATGTCATCACACCCGTTCTGTCCAACAAGGCGGTGACCGGCTGGACACTGGCAAGAATATCCGCCGTAGAAGTTTTCGCACCGTTGCAGGGGACCACACTCTGATGTATTCTTTGCGCACTCATCGATGTCTGTGTTAAGAATCAAAAAAAAATCGAGATATATTAAATAACCTAAAAAATGTAGTAAACTTTTCGAAAACCCTACACGTTTTTTTTTTTATTATTGCTTAGATGGGTGTACGAGCTCCCACCTTGATACATAAGTTGTAAGGTCTCAAGTATAGTTACAACGGCTGCCCCTCCTTCAAACCGAAACGCATTACTGCTTCACGGCAGAAATAGGCGGGGTGGTGGTACCTACCCGTGTGGACTCACGAGAGGTCCTACCACCAGTAAGAGTTGAGATTTCTTTAAAATTCTCATTCATAACTATACTATTATACATTCATTCATAACTATACATTCATAACATAACTAACTATACTGAGACCTTAGAACTTATATCTCAAGGTGGGTCACGCATTTACGTTGTAGATGTCTATAGGCTCCAGTAACCACTCAACACCAAGTGGGCTGTGAGCTCGTCTACCCATCTAAGCAATAAAAATAAATAAAAAAGTCATAATCAGTCGTGAAACAATCTCGCACTCTTTATTTTATTCATCGTGGTCACTCAAAAACAACGTCAAATTAACTGGTGCTTTTAAATTAAATTTAGAAGTTTCACTCGAAAAAACCAAATAATAGCAACGAGCTAGTTTTTATTTACTTAAAAATGCCTCAAGTTCTGTTCAATATATTATTATGTGCAATTCCTCAAATTGTCCAAGCTGAAATTATTAGATCGCTTACCTACACACCGCTTATCCTGTGTTACTTTATAGCCCCAAGGACACGATGATACCACAGCTCCACGGTCCGAGAAGCGGGTGAAGCTAGGTCTCAGAGACCAGGGCCCGCGCTGACCGTATTGCGCACCCACCGTGATCACGTTGGTATTGTCGGGGTAGCGGGGCTCAGACGGCGAGTACGACGGAGGGGGTGGGTGTGGGGCAATCGGAGATATGGGTGAAGCCGGCACTAAAGACGGATCTAGAAACAATAATTCCTGTTTCGGTTTTCGGGAGTCATAACTTAATTAAAATTAATTTGACGGCTTAATCTTGCGTCTCTTATTGTCATTATATCATTTGCAATGTTTCAATCAATCAATCAATACATGAAGTTTTTGATAAATGTAACCAATTCAGTAGCACAATGTTCACTGTTGAATCTAAACTATATATATGGTCCGAGCTTAAACCAAACAGATGAATCGGGTGTAATCTGTACTCAGTACAGCCGTTCTTTAAAAAGCCATCTATGATGATAGCAAGCTTACTATACCTAATCATTTACAGTAACAAATACTCTTTTAAAATTTTACATCTAGAAAATGAATATCCAATGGAGACCCAATATAACTTGAAACAATTCACGAACCTGCGGTAGGTTTTTCGTTTTCAGCTCGGCATCGCCATCCACACACACAGCGGAAACCTCCGTCGATGTTAACACACTCCTCATTTCGAGAGCACGTTGCTTTGTTAGTCGCGCATTCGTCGATATCTGACATAATGCAAATAGGTACTAAATTCATCATCATCATTGTTCAGCCTACAGACGTCGACTGCTGGACACAGGCCCGTATAAATTCCAAATTGCTAGAAGTTCACCAAAAGTGACCATATGGGTTGGACCAGTGTGAGGAATTACTGACCCTTACTTTTTGAGCATGCACGATTACAGTAAATTCAGAGCATACTAGCTGACCCGGCAAACGGTGTCTTGCCATATATAAGATTTCTAGAGAATTTCTAAAATACTAACTTATTGGAAGTGTATAAGGATGTGGAATATGAGTGAAAAAGGCCTGGAGCGCTGGGAACGATGAGGGAATGTTGTTTAAAAATAACAAAACACCAAACATTAATTGTTTTAATTTATTAAAAGTAATAATTATNACCCTTCAAACCGAAACGCATTACTGCTTCACGGCAGAAATAGGCGGGGCGGTGGTACCTACCCGTGCGGACTCACAAGAGGTCCTACCACCAGTAATTACGCAAATTATAATTTTGCGGGTTTCATTTTTATTACACGATGTTATTCCTTCACCGTGGAAGTCAATCGTGAACATTTGTTGAGTACGTATTTCATTACAAAAATTTGTACCCGCCTGCGGGATTCGAACACCAGTGCATCGCTTCAACACAAATGCACCGGACGTCTTATCCGTTAGGCCACGACGACTTTAGTTATTTACATCAAAATGCCTCAAGTTCTGTTCAATATATTATTATGTGCAATTCCTCAAATTGTCCAAGCTGAAATTATTAGATCGCTTACCTACACACCGCTTGTCCTGTGTTACTTTATAGCCCCAAGGACACGATGATACCACAGCTCCACGGTCTGAGAAGCGGGTGAAGCTAGGTCTCAGAGACCAGGGCCCGCGCTGACCGTATTGCGCACCCACCGTGATCACGTTGGTATTGTCGGGGTAGCGGGGCTCAGACGGCGAGTACGACGGAGGGGGTGGGTGTGGGGCAATCGGTGATATGGGTGAAGCCGGCACTAAAGACGGATCTAGAAACAATAATTCCTGTTTCGGTTTTCGGGAGTCATAGATATAATTGAATATGCAATTTCGAAAAGATGTGCATCTCTGAAAATGTAAAATGTTCAGAAAATGAAAAAAAACTGATTATTTTCTAAAGCAGTGTAAAATTTAAAATATTAACTTTTGAGATATATTTTAGTGTTAATTAGCAATTGAAAATTACTGGAATTATTATAAAATGGGTGTAGGTAAGCCTCAAAACTACATGTATATGAAAAAACGTATTTGCCAAAATATGCGATATGTGCCCTTTTCGAAATTCCATATTCAATTAAAACTACTACGGTTTAATCGCGCGTCCCTTATTGTCATTATATCATTTGCAATGTTTCAATCAATCAATCAACACATGAAGTTTTTGATAAATGTAACCAATTCAGTAGCACAACGTTCACTGTTGAATCTAAACTATAGATATGGTCTGAGCTTAAACCAAACAGATGAATCGGGTGTAATCTGTACTCAGTACAGCCGTTCTTTAAAAAGCCATCTATGATTTTACCAAGCTAAGTATAGTAATTTCCAGTGTAACAAATGCTCCTTTAAAATTTTACATCTAACAAATGAATATCGCAAGTGGACACGCAATATAACTTGAAACAGCTTACGAACCTGCAGTAGGTTTTTCGTTTTCAGCTCGGCATCGCCATCCACACACACAGCGGAAGCCTCCGTCGATGTTAACACACTCCTCATTTCGAGAGCACGTTGCTTTGTTAGTCGCGCATTCGTCGATATCTGACATAATGCAAATAGGTACTAAATTCATCATCATCATTGTTCAGCCTACAGACGTCGACTGCTGGACACAGGCCCGTATAAATTCCAAATTGCTAGAAGTTCACCAAAAGTGACCATATGGGTTGGACCAGTGTGAGGAATTACTGACCCTTACTTTTTGAGCATGCACGATTACAGTAAATTCAGAGCATATTGTGGAAATTCCAGACAATTTCATGGTGCCAGAACTGAAATACTTCCGGCTTTGACCAACATCCTTCCATATAAATGGGGCATCCTCACATACTTACGTCCAATTTTATCTCCAGGAGAGGCGAAATAAATGCCCTCCAGACAGCCTTGATTTAACTGTTATGGACTTTCCCTTGTGAGGTTATTTCAAGCCTTAAGCTTATAACAATAAACCGATTTCTATGCTCAATTTAAGCGAAAATAATCGCTTCGACATCGCAGTGATCAAGAGTCGACCTGCCAAGTCGTCATTAGAAGTTTTACTGTTCAACTAAATGAATTTCTTGAACGCGGAATCTTGCATTAAGAAGATTTTATTTTAAGAAATAAATTGCCAAAAACTGTACTTTGATTATTAGTAAGTAAACATTTTTTATAGAAGACATCATGTGTTTTTTATTTATTTTAGCGACTCACAAAATTTTACCTTTTTTTTGGAGCACCCTGTATTTTCCCTTAATTTAAAACACAGTAATTTATGTTAACACTGAACAAACGATTTCTGTTGGAAGAACTTACCAACACACTTTCCATACTTCGTGTCATAGGTGTATCCCAGTTCACAAGCAATCGATGGATATCTGCCTCTGGACCGAGGCGGAGTATACTGCCACTCTGGTAAAGATACTGAAAATATGTAATAAATATTATACTCAAAGTCACTAATATTGTTACCTAACATGCGGTTATCTATACTAATATTATAAAGAGGAAAGATTTGTTTGTTTGTTTGTTTCGAATAGGCTCCGAAACTACTGGACCGATTTGAAAAATTCTTTTTCCATTAGAAGCCGACATTGTCCCTGATGAACATAGGCTACTTTTTTTAATTTTTTTGTTTTTTTTTTGTTTCATGTGTGTTTTTGTTTCCGAAGCGAAGCGAGGGCGGGTCGCTAGTTGGTTATAAATTAAACGATCAGTAGTACCGTATTTCTCGATTAAGTCTATTCTTGAATATATTTTTATTGCAATTATAAAAAGACGAATCCCGTGATCACCGTGATAAGTGGCTGCTTATAGATATCGCCAATGGAAAGGGCAGGCCGCCTAGCAAAAAGCAGCTGTAGAAGAATTTTTAAATCCGATAGACATTTGAAAGTTCTTTTGATTATTTAATAACCCACACTTTTATTCCTGAACGCAAATTGGATGCAAGCTGAGGAGGTATTATAGTAATAAAATTCGTGTGCCAGCTGAGTTTCTCGCCGGAGCTTCTCAGTGAGTTGCGATTCCGATTCGGTGATAGACTCTGAGAAGCACTGCTCTTGCTAGGGCTAGTGTTAGCAAATTCTCTCAGGTTGAACCCGTGAGCCCGTAGGGAAAAAGAATCGGTTGTCTGTAAAGTCGGTTTACTGACGATAGTTGAACGTGACAACATCATAAGAAAATACTGATGGAATGGTTTCAGTTTTCAATTATCGCAATTATCGTTGCTATAAACAATTGACACTACATTCACTTTTCACTGAACTTCATACTTGACGAAAACATGTAAATGTATTATTGTATAGCAGCTGTCCACGCGGATTGCGCGCTCTCGCTTGAACTTCAAGCCTTAAATGTAACGCCTCAGAGCGAGGTAACGCCGCATGAGTCATGTTTTTTTGTGCGTGCAGCCGGCTCCATCGCATCATAAGACGTTGTCACGTCAATAAAATTCGCAAATCCGCCTAATCTTAGTAAGGGTATTTTCACCAATGTGCGATTACAGGGGAAATCTATTGTTTACTTACAAAAGCCGGTTAGCTCCAGAGTAATAATCTAATTGCCTACCGTACATTCAAGGGTTCTCGTACTTTATCAGCTTCACAATACTTAATCATCAAATTTCTCAATAAAATAAGACCTCAAAGGGATTTTTTGGGCTTCATTTCTCTTTAAAAACGCGAGTTCTCCTCGATTAAGAATTGCACGTTTTTTGGGTATTTACCAGAAATAGTCCTTGGAGTGGTAGTACTGGTCGTTGTTGAAGTAGTGCTGGTTGTAGTGGGAGGTGGAATGGGTATGCACCATCCTTGCTGGTTTCTTTTAAAGCCGGCAATACAGTCGCAGCGATAGCCGCCTGCTTTATTTATGCAGTCCTCTAAGTTACTGCAGATATGACTTCTTTCACATTCATTTATATCTAAAACAAAACACGTAACTGTAAAATGGAGCAATTCAGATCTACTATTGGGCTTCTAGTTTAAGGCATCTCTTTATATCTCAATCTTAGAGACCGTTAAATCATTTTAGTATTAAGCTGTGTAAATAATAGACAATAAGAAGGTTTGTAGAATTTAGCAATAATAGAAAAAAAGCTTATATTTTACGTTTATACATTTTTAAACTTCATTTAAATACAGTACATACCAACACAATTGCCAAAGAAGTCTTTTTCATATCCGTTTAAACAATGTACTTCGTTAGGGTCAAATGCTGGTGTATCGGTAGCTTCTGGCTTGTCCCTTCCAATAACATTTGTCCAAGTTTCTTTAGGAATTGTGTTTGTATCCAGTTCGATACCGCCATCATCTTCTCTTTCTTTTTCAATAGTTATAGGGTCTTTTGGCCTTGTCACACCCGTGACATATCCAGGTCTAAACGGTGAAGGTCTTCTAGAATTGTCTGCTCTACTAGGGTTATGAGTTGGTCTTCGTAATGCCTCTGTAGTAGTTTCTGGTTTAATCGGCGTTGTTATTTCCGGTCTTCTCGGTGTGTAATCTGATCTACTGGGACTGTAGTCTGGTCGTCGAGAAATTTCTGTGCTCGATGTAACTTCTGGTTTTTTTGGTGTGGTTGGTTCTACCCGACTAGGAGTGCTCGGTCTACGATTATACGGGTATGAAGGTCTTTTTGTTGAAGTCGTATATCTTGGTCTATCATAATATGGATAGTATGGGCGAGATCGTCGTGTTGTTAATGTTGTAGGCTTAGTAGTTGAAGTAGTTGTTCTTTGGGTCGATGTGGTTGTTCTTGGTGTAGATGTTGTTGTTCTTTGTGTAGATGTTGTTGTTCTCTGTGTTGATGTTGTTGTTCTCTGTGTTGATGTTGTTGTTCTTTGAGTTGGATAGGTTGGTCTGGTAGTTGATGTTGTTGCTGCGATTTCTGGAGCAGTTTCATTGTCATCCCTATAAGAGACTTGAATTAATGGGCAAACAGAAAAACAAAGATTAAACTGAAAAATGAATAACGTAAAACATCAGATTAACCATTTTAAATATTAAAATTAACTGAGCGATGTATTTTAGGAATCGCCAAATTTATTGCTTTACCACTTTCATTTATACTACACACATAAAAGAGTAGTGGATTAAAATTGAAAGAAAGAAATTCCTTAAATTCAATAAAAAACAAAATAAAATTTTTTTCTCAGTAACTTCTTTTACGTATAGAGATCTAATTTATATTAGCTGCCACGAATCTTAGTATATAGGATTACCTTTTGTTTCTTTTTTTTTCCTACCTTGTCGTTGGTAGCTTAAGGGACTATTAAAACTTCACGCGGCCTGGTAGGTGAGCTTACGGTCTCACCCTGAAAGAATTTCTAACACTAGCAAGAGCAGCGCTTTGCCGAATTACGTTATAATACTCATTGTAAAAATGAATATTTAAAAACAATCTAATATTTAAAAAAAAAGAGACTAATATTTAAAAAAAAAAGACATGCCCGCTGAGTTTCTTGCCAGTTCTTCTCAGGACGTAGGCTATTTTTTGTAAATTGGTGGTAGTTCGTTTTGACGTTCAACAAGTATGTACTTTCATTTATGTTGAAAAATTTTTTTTCATTTGATTTGATTTGAATCTACTACCGGATCGGAAACGTGACCCACTGAGAAGATCCGGCGGGAAACTCAGTGGGCTGTGTCTATGGGCTAGTTCGCAAGTCGAATTCTTCGTCGGAATCGACGATTTCGAAGAGGATGGTGACCGGTGCATAAAGAGCCTAAAAGCACCGAGACGATACATTTTGTAGTTTTGATTCGTTTTGTATGATTACTAACACTACTTACTCCGAATCGTAATATTCGTATTCATATAGCGGCGGTACCGGTGTGGTGGAGGTAGTGGATGGTTGGCGATAAGTACATGTAAATGAACCAAGAACATTGAGACAGTGCAGGCGTGGACCGCAGTTGTCTAGCTTCAACGCACACTCGTCGATGTCTAAAATGTAAATTTTCTATTTGAATAACATCATTATTGAAAAAAATATTTTATAAATAAAAACTTCAGAGGTGTCAAGGGACACCCGGATGGAACGAAGTTCCTTTCGATTAATTAATTAGTCAAGGAATTGTAATTTTTTTTTAAAGTTATAATAATAAATTACGGCATTATGAAGAAGAAAAAAACAATACTATGAACTAAATTACTATTGTTGAAACGCTATCTCGAGAAACTGTACTCATTACGCGGACCAATCGGATACGAGCAATGTCACGCGATAAGCGCCTACACGTTGATTGGTCAGAATGACGGATCTAAAAAGTGTCGTGACAACTTTTCGTAAGAATTTTTTCCGTCTAGCCCCCTTTCACAACGCGCGATAAGGAACTTCGTTCCAATAATCTAAAATGAAAAATAAACTTGATTGGGTTATTTTTTTTTTCATATTATCGTCATTATGCCTAAAAGTTTGTCGCCAGATTTACGTGTGTAAATTCATTTCATACATTACATATTACATAATGTTTTTTTGTTTATTAATGAAGGAATGTTTCTAAATTAGCTTGCATGATTTGACCGAAATTACTTACTATAGATTTTGACATTGCAATTTAAGTAAAAATATACGAAACAAAACTTTCGAAAAAGGGGGAAAAACTTCAACAATTTTACAAACACTGTAAGACTAGCTTTCGGTAAAAGTATTGTTAAGCCTGTTTATTATACTATACTAAGGAATACGTAAGCTATAATAAGACATTTTCTACATTAAAAGTGGCTTGAAAATAGCTGATTGAACTGTGACTTCATAAATGTACATGAATCGATGGTCCTTTGTTTACAAAAGCAGACTTAAACTTAGACTTACCCACACAGGATTCCAAAAGGGAATCTAACTCGAAACCATTCTTGCAGCGACACTCATGCGCGCCGTAAGTATTGATACAATTTTGAAATTCATCACAAAGATGCGTTCCTTCGCGACACTCGTCGATATCTGTGTAACAATAATCACTCAAATAACTTACGCAAATTGTAAACATTGATAACACAAAACAATTTATTAGAATATTATAACACAATAAGGATATACGTGTTGTAAAAATATAGTAAAAGTGGCCTATTAATATAAATTATTATAATAATTTTATAGCGAACCTTCGCAAACCGTTCCACCTGGCCGCAGTCTCATTCCTTCTTGACACTTGGTTTTGGCGAGTCTAGCAAGAACGAACAAGTAAATTTGTTAATTATCAAATAACACAATTGGAGACTTTTTTAATTTATTGCTTAGGTAGGTGGACGAGCTAACGGCCCACCTAATGTTAAGTGGTCACTGGAGCCCATAGACATTTACAACGTAAATGCCGCCACTTATCTGAGACATGACTTCTAAGGCCTAAATTTTTACAGTACAGCGGCTGCCGCACCCTTCACACCGAAACGCATTACTGCTTCACGGCAGAAATAGGCATGGCAGCATTTTATTATTTATTTATTAATTTATTATTATTCCACGGACTTGTATAAGAATTTACGAACCACATAGTGTTTCATGGTTACTGGATGCAATAAATATCACAACGTGACCACACAGCTTGGGACACATGGTCTACGTTGTAGCACATTTAAAACCATAATGCATTACTGCATCGAGGCAGAAGTGTGAAACCTGATGGTGAATGTGTTACATACCTCCGTGAAATACACGCAAATTACCTGTCTGTGGGATTTGAACAGCGGCATCGTCAACCTTCGTATTATTGTCCAAAATTGTTGTTTTATCACTCAATATAAACTATATTAGGGACTTACTTGGGAAGAGAGCTGATCTTTGATTTGCAATTGTATGCTCCGGGTAAATTAACGCATATTTCAGTCCTCTTACACACTTCAGTGCTTTCTTCACATTCATCGATATCTATAAGGATAAAATATTTATTTCTACTAATACTAATATGATATTAATTATATTACACGGAACAAGTGGTGGTAGGACCTCTTGTGAGTTCGCGCGGGTAGGTACCACCGCCCTGCCTATTTCTGCTGTGAAGCAGAAATGCGTTTCGGTTTGAAGGGTGGGACAGCCATTGTAACTATACTTGAGACCTTAAAACTTATATCGCAAGATGGGTGGCGCATTTATGTTGTAGATGTTTTTGGGCTCCAGTAACCACTTAACACCAGGTGGACTGTGAGCTCGTCCACTCATCTAAGCAATAAAAAAAACAAAGAAATACAGGAGCCCATAGACATCAACAACCTAAATGCCGCCACCCACCTTGAGACATGACTTCTATGTCTTAGTTCTATAATAGAACGGCTGCCTTACTCTTGAAACTGGCATGCATGACCCGTGTGGGCTCACAAGGATCCTTACTGGTCGTAATACATTGTAATAATAATAATTAAGAACACGTGTTTATAAACAACCACAATCGTTTTACTCACTTACCTTCGCAAATTCCTGTAGATGTATTAACCTTAAACCCTGGAGCGCATCTCTTGGAAACGTGATCTTGACAGAAGAAGCTACCGTGAGTGTTTATACAGTGTTGAGAAAGTCTTTGACAGTCATCCAAACTCTCCTCGCATTCGTCGATGTCTGTAAAATTAACCAAGAACTGAATATTTTCTAAATAATTCAAGAAAATTCAACAGTTACAGTGGCAGTTTAAAAATATTTCAATAAAATGGAATCGATTGATTGAAGTTGAACACCCAGACCCCAAATACCAAGTATATCGTTCACAATGACACTAACTTGAACCAGAAATGTAAGTTATATACTTACAGTAGGTACTTTAGGTTGTAACTTTGTTTTAAGCGTCAAAGCGAAACTGTCTCGGGCCTTTTTTTCTCCTACCTGATGGTCTTGAGAGACCATTTTAGAGTGACCTTAACTAGTAGGTGAGCTCACGAGGCTCAAACCTGACGATGTTGCTAACACGAACCCTAGCAAGAGCCGTGCTTCGCAGAATCTACCACCGGATCGGAAACGCGACCCAATGAGAATATCCGGCGTGAAACTCAGTGGGTTAATTTACTCGCCGAGCCCTTCGTCGTAAGCGACGGGTTCGACGAGGCTGTAAAGACACTATAAGTATGTACACTAACCGATACATTCATCGTCTGGTCCAGCTCTGAAGCCTGGAGGGCAAATCTCATTCCTTACTGGAGCCACAGGCGTCGTCACCTCAGGTGCTCCAGGAGCCGACTCTATCACCGGCTTGCCCGGTTTTCCAGCGCATTTGTAGCCTCCTATCGTATTCTCGCAAAGGTATTTCGGACACGGCGGTCGTGGTAGCTGACATTCATTTATATCTATGGTAAAATCAAAAAATAATAACAATTAGATCGGAACAGTCCATAGTCTGATGGCTAAAAAGTGGGTAATTTTTTTTTAGTAGATACCAATACTATGCATTTCAAAAATGACATCCACGATTAAGGGCTCACGATCGATTAGTTGTAAAGGTAGCAGCACAAATTGGTATTTACTACTATTATTGGTTTTAGGGTGTGTAGACTCATAGTCTGCGGGGGCACAGTCATCTAACAATCATGTTTCAAGGATGAAATATCCTAGCCTTTATAAGATCCATCAAAGACTTCGACCTAAAGTTATTCAGGTTGTGATTGTTTATTTACTCCTATAACCAATAAAAGTCGAGTTTGTCTGTCTTTCTAGAATAATAAACAGTTTATTAGGTTTCTCAAATTCCAATTTCAATTAATATCATATTAGTATCGTTTTTGAAAGACTTTTCCTAAAATGCACCCGAAAAAATATATTATTGTCTTTTTTTCTTCTTTTTTTTTTGTCTTCATCGTCATCATCATCCTCTGCCTGTATCTCTCCACTGCTGGATGTAGGCCTCTCCCATAATCCGCCACAATGAACGATCCTCCGCCTTCCGCATCCAATCTTTCCCAGCATATCGCCGCAAGTCATCGGTCCAACGGGCAAGGGGACGCCCAACGCTGCGCTTACCGGTACGCGGTCTCCAGTCCAGAACACGTCTGCTCCAACGGCCATCGGTTCTGCGACATTATTTTTGTATAATTTTCAAATAAACCTCACCATCACAGACTTGATTAAGGACATTCTTTTTGAATCCCGGTGGACAATTTGATCCCACGTCACGTTTGGTTGTCGGCTTGAGAGGAACACACTTGTACGAGCCCGGAGTGTTGTGACAGACGAATCCTTCTTCTGTGCAAATGTCATCATCGGCTTCGGCGCATTCGTTGACATCTAGATGGGAATAATTTGATGTATACATAATAATAGACTTTTCTCGGTAAGACGGTAAGTAGTTCCATGGAACAATAATTATAATAATACATAGTACAACAACACAATAAGTTCAACTTTTTTATTTATTTATTGCCTAGATGGGTGGACCAGCTCACAGACCACCTGGTGTTAAGTGGTTACTGGAGCCCATCGACATTTACAACTCAAATGCGCCACCCACCTTAAGATATAAGTTCTAAGGTCTCAGTATAGTTACAACGGCTGCCCCACCCTTCAAGCCGAAACGCATTACTGCTTCACGGCAGAAATAGGCGGGGTGGTGGTACCTACGCAAATTATAATTTTACGGATTTAATTTTTTTTATTACACGGTGTTATTCCTTCACCGCGGAAGTCAATCGTGAACATTTGTTAAGTACGTATTTGATAAATAACTGACATATTCTCTCAAATTTTTAATTTTTAAATTGGTTACCTGTAAAGTTGGAATAATGTCGCTTAAAACAAATAGCCTTCACTCTTCGATATAATAAGGGCTAATATGTTTCTGGCATACAAATGTTTATGAATCGTGGTAAATGTTTATCACTGCTATAACCTTGTGTTTTTTTCTTTTATTAATTAACAAAACTATTGTATTAATTATGAAAATTCTATAATTGCCTATTATTAATACCATGCAAACTTGGGCTTAAAGATCAGATCGCCAAGATTATCAGGAAATATCTTCGAGAATCCTAAAAGTATACTACTCATAATATAGTCATAGTCCGTACCTTTGCACGACTTTTTATCGCTATGCAGCCTAAATCCATCACGGCACGAACATCTAATGGTCTCTTGCTCGACCTCACAGATTTGCGCACAGGAATCTTTAGTGCATTTGACCTTGGGCTTTGCTGTCGATGTAGTTGTGGATGGTAGCGTTGTCGTTTCAACTTTTTCTGTTGTCTCTGGCTCATTTGCAGCGGTCTATAAGCACAAAATAATTTGCGTAATTACTGGTGGTAGGACTTGTTGTGAGTCCGCGCGGGTAGGTACCACCGCCCTGCCTATTTCTGCCGTGAAGCAGTAATGCGTTTCGGTTTGAAGGGTGGGGCAGCCGTTGTAACTATACTATACCTTACAACTTATATCTCAAGGTGGGTGGCGCATTTACGTTGTAGATGTCTATGGGCTCCAGTAACCACTTAACACCAGGTGGGCTGTGAGCTCGTCCACCCATCTAAGCAATAAAGAAAAAAAACAAAAGCATTTTAAAAATGTTGAAAAGACACGAAATTAAAATACCGTAATGTTATAACGTGATGTTAATAAAATTTAAAAATAATTTAGGATAGTTACAAAATTCAAATGTAAGCCTGTTTAATCTCTATATTATATATAAAAATGAATTGCTGTTCGTTAGTCTCGCTAAAACTCGAGAGAACGGCAGAACCGATTTGGCTAATTTTCGTCTTGAATTATTCGTGGAAGTCCAGAGAAGGTTTAAAAGGTAAATAAACATGAAAATGCTCAGAATTAAATAAAAATAACAATTTTGTTTTCCCTTCGATGTCCCCCCCGTCGGACGGATTCCTTTTGTTTGTTTTAAGTTTATTTTATACTAGCGACCCGCCCTCGCTTCGCTTCGGAAACATTAAAACACAAATGAAACCAAAAAAAAAATAAAAAAATAAAAAAAGTAGCCTATGTTCATCAGGGACAATGTCGGCTTCTAATGGAAAAAGAATATTTTCAAATCGGTCCAGTAGTTTCGGAGCCTATTCGAAACAAACAAACAAATCTTTCCTCTTTATAATATTAGTATTAGGTATTTTATTTGTCGATTGAGGCACCACGAAGTCTGCCGGGTCAGCTAGTCTTTAATATAAATTTAATAAAACAATTTACCGAACAACACTGATGAAAAGCTTTCTTGCGTAGAATCGTCGATGGACTATTGTACTCCTCATTAACTGGCTTACCGCAACCTTCCAATCCTTGAGTCTTTCCAATGGTGCGACCAATAGAACACTCCTCACAGCAGGCCTGCAAAATAAGTTTTAATTGACGTCAGAGAACAACAGGTGGCAGTAAGCAGTGTTATTACTTATAACCCGAACAAAGGAATGTACATATGATTTTATCAGGTCCTGATATACGATTCCAGAAGTCTGTCTTAAATGCTTCATCAATATCAGCCAATAGCCCTATATTTTCAGGAAAGACTGATAAACTGTAGGCTTAATCATAATTCTGCTCCGATGACGAATGTGGTGAAAGAGCGCGAAACATTACTTATTCGGAATCATGATTATCTACAACATCCACTGCCGTATATAAGCTTTTACTAATGGAAATGCCAATACGGCAATGACCGGTTCTGCATGCAGCTGTTTCCAGAAACCTTCAACAAATCTTCGGTCTACTTTAGGGCAACCCTACCTAAAGTATTATTATTCTTAATGGGAATAATCTTATATAATTTCTCGAAGATTACCCATAGCACATATGATACAACACCAAGTTCTTGCGTTAAAACCATGAAAAGAAAAGAAAAACATTACATTGACATGAAATCTATAGATATAAACCTAAAAATACAATTTCAATAAGCTTCAGGTACGTACCTGTCCGATGTTGGTAGCGATGCTGTTACATCTCTTCGAACTCGCCAACTTTACCCCGGCAGAACATTCGTCCTTTTCCCTGGAAACAGTTTACCGTAATTAAAATACAGACATGACATTATTTGAATCACATTATTGTTCAAGTATTTTCTCTGGTTTGCGCTAGTATTAGACATAATTAAAATATTTTTTACGGTCAGTTCATGAACACAAAAATTGTAAAGGATGTATTTGAACTAGTTATATGATGACAAATAATAAAGGCGACATATTAAGCATAAAAGTACACATTACGCATTAGTGATAGTCAGTAAAATGTTACAAAACACAATTTTTTTCACCCTATCTTTACGCTGTTAGCCTAAGAGGCTATTCCAGCTACGCCCGGATGGGTAGGTGAGCTCACGGGCTCAACCTGAGAGAATTTGTTAATACTAGCCCTAGTAAGAGCAGTGCTTCGCAGAATCTACCACCGGATCGGAAACGCGACTCACTGAGAAGATTCGGCGAGAAACTCAGTGGGCTGTGTCTATGTGTTAATTCACTCGTCGAGCCCTTCGTCGCAAGCGACGGGTTCGACGAGGTCGGTGACCGGTGCTTATGGTACCTAACAGCACCGTTAACGATCGGGAGGATCCGTAATGACGTGTTTAGGGCACCTACTTGTGCTGTTTCTCGCAGCATGCCTTTAGCGCCGTTATACAGGTAGGCAATTGCTCAGCATCTATGTCTTCAGGCGGCTGAATAGCTGAACAGTCCGTGGACAGCAACGCAGCGCCTTCCGCGTGGGTGCAACATGAATCTGTCACTGCCAATGTCTCTTCCGATGATAAAGCTGTGAAAATAAGTAAAAAAAATCATCATTAAATATTTATAACTACTGATACCATGCACCCCACGCTTTTTTACAATGAAATCATTTTTTCTTACTTTTTTACTATTATTTATTTTTTATTTTAATTAAAAAAAATTCTTTTTTTTTTTTTTAATATTGAATTGTTATCGGTCGTGGTCGGGGTCGGGGTCAAAATCATGTTCAAAGATTCCGTTACATACTAACATACATATGTCTGAAGCTAATAAAAGCGTATTAATATTTGACATCGTATGTATTTGTACTTTTTTCTCGTCGTTGGATTTAAGTGTCGTCTAAATTATACAGAACAATAATAAAGAAAACAACCATTTTAATTGATATTTGTTGGAAATATTGTTATAACTATAATTGAGACCTTAGAACTTATATCTCAAGGTGGGTGGCGCAATTTACGTTGTAGATGTCTATGGGCTCCAGTAACCACTTAACACCAGGTGGGCTGTGAGCTCGTCCACTCATCTAAGCAATAAAAAAAAATGTAAATAAGAAATTATCAAAAAAAAAGTTAAAATCGGTTAACGAAATAACTCTGTTATTTTAAAAACAAGAACACAATATAGTTTTTTTTTGGGCGGCTTTAGTGTTGCGTAAGCATAATAAATCTTTACAGTATAAGACGGACGAATCACCGTTAGCACAAGAACTGTAAAGAATTTGAAACGTCTGCCTATTTCTGCCGTGAAGCAGTAATGCGTTTCGGTTTGAAGGATGGGGCAGCCGTTGTAACTATACTTGAGACCTTAGAACTTATATCTCAAGGTGGGTGGCGCATTTACGTTGTAGATGTCTATGGGTTTCAGTAACCACTTAACACCAGGTGGGCTGTGAAATCGTCCACCCATCTAAGCAATAAATACAAAAAAAAAACGTCGGAAATAATATAATGTAAATAAAAAATGTGAGATCAGATTGTAAATCGTAAATGTAGTTGAATTATTGCTTTTTTATTTTTTTTTATGGCTTAGATGGGTGGACGAGCTCACAGCCCACCTGGCGTTAAGTGGTTACTGGAGCCCATAGACATCTACAACGTAAATGCGTCACCCACCTCGAGATATAAGTTCTAAGGTCTCAGTATAGTTACAACGGCTACCCCACCCTTCGAACCGAAACGCATTACTGCTTCACGGCGGAAATAGGCGGGGTGGTGGTACCTACCCGTGCCGACTCCCAAGAGGTCCTACCACCAGTGATTACGCAAATTATAATTTTGCGGGTTTGGTTTTTATTACACGATGTTATTCCTTCACCGTGGAAGTCAATCGTGAACATTTGTTGAGTACGTATTTCATTAGAAAAATTGGTACCCGCCTGCGGGATTCGAACACCGGTGCATCGCTACATACGAATGAACCGGACGTCTTATCCTTTAGGCCACGACGACTTAACGGTGTTAAGTGGTTACTGGAGCCCATAGACATCTACAACGTAAATGCGCCACCCAGCTTGAGATATTAGTTCTAAGATCTCAGTATAGTTAGAATATTATAAATATAGACTACACAATTCAAGTAGAAAATTTTCCTACTAGTTAAGATCAATTGCGATAAACCAGACATCATTCAATTCTTTTAAACACACTTGTCACGAGCCAAACTGCGTGGGCATGTTATCACTTATCAACTTTGACATGGTTCGTAAAAAAGTCGAGAACTTATTGGAGATCCAATGAGTTTGCTACAAGACATATATGGAGTTGATTTTAAAATGAAATCACATATATACCTCATTTTTTCACATAGCAGTAAATAATAACTCGTTGGGTTCTTATAATTACTAGTGGTCCCTCAGTAGTCGAAATTCGACTATTACACTCCTAATCACAGATTTTACCAAGACTACACTATAGACAAATAATATTAAATACTTTTAACAATAACAAAAGTTTGACATTAAACACAGAGAATCTATACCTAGTCAGGTCATAAATTCTGTCACATGTTTAATGTAAAATAATTGAAACAAGTTTATTCATTATGTAACCATTCACATACCAAAATGAACTTAACAAACATAGATTCTTATGACACTAAAGTTTATTCAAAATGACCTCCGTGATTTTGAATACAGGCCTTTAATCTGCGCGGCCAGTCGTCTATTGCAGCACGAACGAGGTCCATGTCAATATCGGCGGCTGCCTTAATCAAGGATGTCTTGAGTGACTCCAAATTGGGATGAGGCTTTGAGCACGCCTTTTCCTCCAAGTGTTGCCATATCTTGTAATCTAACGGATTCAAATCTGGACTGGAGGAGGGCCAGTCTTCATACCGGATGAATTCGATTTCACGCGCCGCCAGCCAGTCTTCTGTGCTCTTCGCTCTATGAGCTGGCGCCGAATCTTGTTGGAATATCCAGTGCCTGTTATTGAACATGGTATGAGAAACAGGTTCCACAAGGTTCGTCAGGACTGTATTTTGATACACAACTGCATTCGTTTTTACACCTTTCTCACAAAAATGTACCTCTGTTAAGCCCCAATAAGAAACTCCCAACCATACCATGAGCNTCTCACAAAAATGTACCTCTGTTAAGCCCCAATAAGAAACTCCCAACCATACCATGAGCGAGGATGGAAAATGACCTCGTTGGACACGCGGAATACGGTTGCTCGCTTCTTCACTACTGTGTGCGTACACCTTATCATTTTGTTTGTTGTAGCTCTCTTCTACGGTAAAAATTTTTTCATCCGAAAAAAGAATTTCCTGATATTTTTTCCCGCGTACCGCTTCAACAAAGCGCGGCATCTCTTCAGTCTCAGGTCCATTAGACGAGCATTCAAACGATGTCCTGTTTTTCTTCGATATGCCCGAAGCCCTAAGTCTTCATTTAACACCCTTTTCACCGTGGTTCTACCCCATCTGAAGGGCCAACAGTTTCTGCTTACGTTTGGGATTACTTTGAATTCGCGCCTTCACAGCTTTTATCACTGCTGGAGTCCTAACAGACCGAGGGCGACCACTTCTTGACCTGTCATCTACATTAGAGTCTTCATAGTATAGTTTGATGGTACGATAAACGAATCTTTTGGTTATATTCAAATTTTTCAGTATGTAAAAAATTTGAATTGGCGCGTAACCGCAACGATGCAACGCAATAACTGCAACACGGTCTTCTTTAAGCGTCCACTCCATATTTAAAAATGAGTTTTTTTTTTCCTTTATGGCAATAGTTAAGAGTAAAATTCTAAATGTATACTATTTTTATTTTCATGAACAATTTGAAATTCGAATTCAATAAACTTTTTTGTGGCCAGCATTCTAAAAGAAAAGTTTTTACTGTGTGACAATACTTATGACCTGACTATGTATATATGTGTGTGTTGTGTCAAATACATGGTAGTGTTTGTAATACGTTTTTTTTTTTTTGGATTTAATGTGTTTTTAAGCATATTAAAAAAAATAGCATTCTGAACTTCTTCTCTGTATTCTCTATAAGAGTGGAAAATTTCATACACCTCCGTCCACGCAATTTTCGTAAAAAGGACTACAAAGTTTTTGCTTCACGTATTAATATATAGATTAAAAATGTTTTCTTTTTCATCTTTGGCCTTTTCTAAACTTTTACATGCGTTGACATCCGATTTTGAGCTATGTTCACAATTTCAAGTCACCATAAATTTGGTTTAATATCAAAGACATACCTACTTCCACCTGAACAGACCAAACCTAAAGCAGGCTTACTATTCATAGTATTTATTTTAAAAAAATGTAGTAATTTAATAAATGGATATAATTATTAAAAGTAGCGATAGTTATTAGAATGAATAAAACTGCATGCAAAATGGGCTAATACGAATAAGGAAAAACAATATTCAATATCATAAGCAAGGGGATCTCTAGGCTACTAATAGCTTTAACTCTCTTCTTCAACCCTTGTGCACCCAATGCTGAGTATAGGTCTCTTGCCTTTCTCGTCCAGTCTCTACCAACCACTTTCACCAGGTCAGCGGTCCACCTCATTGGCTGTCTGCCCACGTTACGACGTCCAGAACGATGACTCCACTCCAGTACTTTTGTGCCCCACCGATTGTCAGTGCGACGGCATATGTGGCCGGCTCACTACCACTTTTTCCGAGCAATCACTTTGGCTATGTCAATCAAACCAGTTCTTCTGCGGATTTCGGTATTACGCATTCTGTATAGAAACGCCTAACATAGCCCGTTCCATGGCTCTTTGCGTGACTTGCATTTTGGTCATAATTTGCCTTGTGAGCGTCCATATCTCGGCCCCATACACCATCACAGGGAGAACATATTGCTCGAATGCCCGACGCTATTACGACTAATTAACTAACTAACTAAGCTACATTTCGTAAATGAACTAAAGTATTAATACAAAAATATTTAGGTCTTATCCGAAATCAATACGTAAGCAAGTTGCTTGAATATTAAACAACTTCTATTAATACTCGTTTCAATAGCGCTATTAAATTGCTCATTTGCAGGAGCCGACATGGTTTGATGTTTCGATATTGGCATTGGCATGAAAATACGCCTACGTAGAAGATGTCTCGTAAACAAAAATGCTTCTTGCTTATTATATATAACTAGCCGACCCTGCAGAATTCGTAGTGCCTGAATTGATAAATAAAAGACCTAAACTTTTGTATAAAATAAACTTAAACAAAAGGAATCCGTCTGACGGGAGACACATCAAAGGGAAAACAAAATTGTTATTTTTATTTAATTCCGAGCATTTTCATATTTATCTACCTTTTAAACCTTCTCTGGACTTCCACAAACAATTCAAGACTAAAATTAGCCAAATCGGTCCAGCCGTTCTCGAGTTTTAGTGAGACTAACGAACAGCAATTCATCTATACTAATATTATAATATTATATTAGTTTTCTCTCGAGTTCTTGACTCGGTTTAGTTCCTAGCTCCCGCCCTGAAACCTTCAGGGAAGAGGAGGTTCGGACTCCCTTGAATTTATGAAAACTGTATTACCCAAAACTTTACTTATTATTGTGCATGTGTGTATGGCTGCTTGTTTTTGTATTATGTGTATGTTTATATTTGCTTCCAGTTTGTTTATGTATCTATGTATANCCCACCTCGAGATATAAGTTCTAAGGTCTCAGTATAGTTACAACGGCTACCCCACCCTTCGAACCGAAACGCATTACTGCTTCACGGCGGAAATAGGCGGGGTGGTGGTACCTACCCGTGCGGACTCCCAAGAGGTCCTACCACCAGTGATTACGCAAATTATAATTTTGCGGGTTTGATTTTTATTACACGATGTTATTCATTCACCGTGGAAGTCAATCGTGAACATTTGTTGAGTACGTATTTCATTAGAAAAATTGGTACCCGCTTGCGGGATTCGAACACCGGTGCATCGCTACATACGAATGCACCGGACGTCTTATCCTTTAGGCCACGACGACTTAACGGTGTTAAGTGGTTACTGGAGCCCATAGACATCTACAACGTAAGTGCGCCACCCAGCTTGAGATATTAGTTCTAAGATCTCAGTATAGTTAGAATATTATAAATATAGACTACACAATTCAAGTAGAAAATTTTCCTACTAGTTAAGATCAATTGCGATAAACCAGACATCATTCAATTCTTTTAAACACACTTGTCACGAGCCAAACTGCGTGGGCATGTTATCACTTATCAACTTTGACATGGTTCGTAAAAAAGTCGAGAACTTATTGGAGATCTAATAAGTTTGCTACAAGACATATATGGAGTTGATTTTAAAATGAAATCACATATATACCTAATTTTTTCATATAGCAGTAAATAATAACTCGTTGGGTTCTTATAATTACTAGACAGATTTCCTAATCACAGATTTTGCCAAGACTACACTATAGACAAATAATATTAAATACTTTAAACAATAACAAAAGTTTGACATTAAACACAGAGTATCTGTATATATGTGTGTGCTGTGTCAAATACATGGTAGTGTTTGTAGTACTTTTTTTTGGATTTAATGTGTTTTTAAGCATAATTAAAAAAAAATTAGCATTCTGCCAATACCGTCTTTACTATAAGGGCACACGGGGCCCGTGCCCGGAGACATGTCCAAAAAATGATAGTATGCGTCCATGCACGAGCGCCGGAAGACGCTGCTTAATGCCGAGTTCTCGAAGAATGGAGATATTAAATACAAAAATATTTAGGTCTTATCCGAAATCAATACGTAAGCAAGTAGCTTGAATATTAAACAACTTCTATTAATACTCGCTTCAATAGCGCTATTAAATTGCTCATTTGCAGGAGCCGACATGGTTTGATGTTTCGATATTGGCATTAATGAAAATACACCTACGTAGAAGATGTCTCGTAAACAAAAATGCTTTTTGCTTATTATATATAACTAGCCGACCCGGCAGAATTCATAGTGCCTGAATTGATAAATAAAAGACCTAAACTTTTATATAAAATAAACTTAAAACAAAAGGAGTCCGTCTGACGGGAGACACATCAAAGGGAAAACAAAATGGTTATTTTTATTTAATTCCGAGCATTTTCATATTTATCTACCTTTTAAACCTTCTCTGGACTTCCACAAACAATTCAAGACCAAAATTAGCCAAATCGGTCCAGCCGTTCTCGAGTTTTAGTTAGACTAACGAACAGCAATTCATTTTTATATATAGATAGATAAATTCTAATAAAATAAGCTTTTTATCTTCAATCTTCGTTATCAAACGTGCTTGATACTTTTCAGGTAACATAATTTACCTTTTTTTTTATTGCCCTTGTAGGCAGACAAGCATACGGCCCACCTGATCGTGAGTGGTTACCGTCACCCATGGACCTCAGCAATGCCAGGGGCAGAGCCAAACCGCGGCCTACCGTTAAGTACTCTCCACAAGCCTCGTTTGAAGAAGGACATGTCGTAGCGCTCGGAAAACAACGTGGAGGGGAGCTCATTCCAAAGCCGGATGGTACGTGGCAAAAAGATCTCTGGAGACGCACTGTGGATGAAGGCAATGGCTCCAAGTAGTATGGATAAACTAGAGTTTACTTGGAGTAGACTCCGGTGGCGGGCGGTGCGATAGTAAACGAGATGATGGTATCATCTCAAACAATTCCTCAGAGCACCATGTTACTATTCCGCTTTTTCACGGTGTATCACGATGCTATGACATACATACATGCCTTACTTCGAAAATACTTCCTTAAATAATAATAATATACGTCTTAAATAAAGTTTTTTAAAGTTTCATATGCTTTGAAAAAGCTAACGAAAACCCAAAATAGCAATATATTTGTGTCATAGCACTCACTATATTTGATTAAATGAAACATTAATTACAACAATCTTTCGCTCTGCGAAATCAATATACTAATAATACGGCACTTGATAATACCGTGACCCGAACACACTAGATGCAAAGATTTATATTAGTAATCATATCATTTACATAACACAAACATTATTTATCTTAATATTTTCACATTTGTGTTCTATTTGAATAACTTATATTTAAATACGACCTTTAAATGAATATGCAATTTTGAAAAGGGCACATGTCGCATATTTTGTCAAATACGTTTTTTCATATACATGTAGTTTTGAGGCTTACCTACACCCATTTTATAATAATTCCAGTAATTTTCAATTGCTAATTAATACTAAAATATATCTCAAAAGTTAATATTTTAAATTTTACACTGCTTTAGAAAATAATCCGTTTTTTTCATTTCCTGAACATTTTACATTTTCAGAGATCCTTTTCGAAATTGCATATTCAAATAAATAGGCACTGAACTCGATTCTCGCTTTGATCTTATTGCCCAAATGGTAGAATGGGCTCATCACTACAAAATGATACTACCGGATATAATTTTTATTACCATTCTATTCAATTCTAATTCTCCATCAACGATTGAAGACGAATTTTATTTGTCGAAAACGATTTCAAAGCAGTTTTCCAAGAATTTTTTGCTTAGTTTCGATAGAGCTTATAGATATCAACACACCTTGAAACATGAATTATAAGTCTCAGATTTACAGTACAAATCCGGTCTTCAAATCAAAACGGAATAATGTTTTGCGGCAGAACTAGGCGGGGCTAACCTAACCTAACCTATACGATATCATAAGATATCGTACCACCAGTAACCACACAAATTATAACTTTGCGGATTTTATTTTTATTGCACGATGCTATTCGTAAATCGTCGAAATGATTCGCTAAATACATTATGCTAAGTACATATTTCTTACGAAAATTGGTACCGTCCTTCGGGATTCGAACACCGGCACAGTCGCGTCCCTCGATACGAATATACCGGGCATCGTACCATTTAGGCCACGACGATTCGAGTCTGCATAAACAGCACGTCGACTAACTTCTCAACTGTATTGTATGTGCATTCATGGTAATGTTAACGATTGAGTTCCACGGTGAAGGAATAACGTCGTGTAATCAAAATTGAAACCCGCAAAATTATAATTTGCATAATTACTGGTGGTAGGACCTCTTGTGAGTCCGCGCGGGTAGGTACCACCACCCTGCCTATTGCTGCGGTGAAGCAGTAATGCGGTTCTGTTTGAAGGGTGGGGCAGCCGCTGTAACTATACTTGAGATCTTAGAATATATATCACTAGGTGGGTGGCGCATTTACGGTGCATTTATGTTGTCCATGGGCTCCGATAACCACTTAACACCAGTTGGGCTGTGAGGTCGTCCAACCATCGAGGCAATAAAAAAAAATGAAGCTATCTTATCTTCCCTCCAGTTAATCTTAATATTGGGAACAAAAACAAAACAGCCTATATTAAACGTTAAGTGGTTACCGAAGACATCATACTGTGATTGCTACCCTTTTTTTTCGGGTAGGGGGCTGAACCTCATACGTAGAGTCCGCGCCTAGGGGGCACGCGAAATATGTGAAACTTGACCTACTTGAGGCTACTTGACTACCTAGCGTATTTTCAAGCCCCCTTAAAATAGTCATAATAACATATCATTCAACATTATCTGAGAAGAGGCATAAGAAATTCATAATTCAGAGCTCCTCGTGGCGTATTTCGTTCGGCTAGAAAATATCCCCGGACGGAGCCTAATGAAAATTTTAATAAGCCCACACTCGTTTAGAAACAGATTACCGCGTACACCGTTTAATTTGGGACGCAACAAAACAGGTTATAATGATTTTAACATTTTGCGGCTTATTGTCGAGCTGTGCCCGGGTGGAAACAAAATGTATCTCTATACTGAGGAAAACAATACTGTTAATGGAAATAGCTCTTTCATTCACATCTACCTAATTAACCACGCAAGGATCAATTGAACAGAAAATACTTGGAAATTGAAAAAAAACAAAACCAACAGACAAGTGTCTCTTAATTTTTTTTTTAATAATCTAACAAATCAAAATTATTTAACATAAATCAATTTATACAGTAGAGCAAATCTTCCAATGCGCTTAAAGGAGGCACAGTTCCCAAGATACTGGCTGCGTTACCTCATTGGACAGCCAAACTCACACTCTGTGCAAAGTACCAGCCAGCCTTAACATCACGTATAGCTTCCTTCAAGCGTTTGGAGATTTCAGAGTGTCTCTTAAGCCTAGAATAATTTACACATTATTATTTATATATATAAAAGTAAATTGCTGTTCGTTAGTCTCGCTGAAACTCGAGAACGGCTGGACCGATTTGGCTAATTTTGGTCTTGAATTATTTGTAGAAGTCCAGAGAAGGCTTAGAAGGTAGATAAATATGAAAATGCTCGAAATTAAATCAAAATAACAGTTTTGTTTTTCCTTTAATGTGTACCCCGTCTGATTCCTTTTGTTTGTTTTAAGTTTATTATAAGTTTAGGTCTTTTATTTATCGATTGAGGCACTACGAAGTCTGCCGGGTCAGCTAGTATTTTATATATTATTGAAAGCTCTGTGATTGTTCTTGACCCTGAATATCCAATAACAACTATATCGAGTTTTATTACAATTGAATCAATGGCTTAGGAACACAAGGAACGAAACAGATATTGAGTTTCAGTCAATGGATCTTCTAGTGAAACCCGGTAACGCTTCATTGTCCCTAATTATATGAAAAACAGAGATTTGTTAAAACTACTCGCGCGCCACCTGTCGGTTATTAACGGCGTTATAACAGAAACCTTTCCCACAGTGCCAACCGCAACTGTAGCAAGTTTTATCACAATCGGATGAATGGTTCAGGAAAGTATAAAGTATAGACACACATGCAATTATTTTTTATATTTATATTTTTTTACGTACGTACGTTTATTTTTTAATATATCGATAAACGCACTTTCATTAACATGGTGTGAAGTAAATTACGAAGACCAAAATCAAAGATTCTCAATTTTAAGAGGTCTCAAGAACTTAAGCTAGAACTTTATCACTGCGACTTAGTTAAGAAAATATAGCTGCAATATCTAGATCAGCCTTTCCCAAAGTGGGCGATAACGCCCCCTTGTGGGCGCTGCAGGCCTAAAGGCCTACCGCCCCGGTAAGAGACCCAGAAAAAAAGGGGCGTTGTGTAGAGGCTTGGGTGACGATTTGTAATTTCATCCAAGAGGACTCTTAGATACCGACTGAGCTCTCGCTATAGTGGTTTTTAAGTAGGTGAAAAAATGGGGTACTAAAAATTAATTATTCTCAAAGTGGGCAGTGGACAAAATAAATTTCGGAGCCCCTAATCTAGATGATCGCGTAAGCGTGCCTGTGTCCGCTGATGATAATTATTCGTTTTTTTATTATGATAAGAGAATTACTGCGCACTCAGAGGACTTTTGAGGTTCTCCACGATGAACGGTCACAAGAACTCAACCAGGAAGGACAATTATCAACCAGAGAACCAACTGTGAATTTGCAGACGAAAAAATAGTTACTGTAACTTTAAACGACGTAATTTGCTTTTGAGACTAATAGCCGTAAACAGACTTTCACATCAATACGGCCCTGATAATACAATATTTAATCTGTTATACGCTGACGGGACTTCAGACTTTTCGGAAATAGAACAGTAAATGCTGACGCCCCATTGATCGCAACGTTTCTAGTGCATCAAACGTAAGATTAATTGACATGTGATACTTCGAATTACTACGGGTTCAACTCGCCGGGTTATCCGCGGTAACGTCATGCCGGATGTAAATATACAAATAAATATAAACAATTTATTAGCAAACACGTTAGTTACAGTTTAAAGATAAATTTAATTAAAATTGTGTGCCTTTGATATTAATCTAGTATTTAATAATATACTTGAACTTAATTAGACAACGAACATACTAAAGTCGTAATTATTTAAATAGAGTAATTGAAATAATTACCGCAAATTTTACTTTTTAAATAAAGCGTTATTGATTCTCACATTCAAGAATACATTTTATACGCTGCTCAACTTTTAGTATAATCAAGTTCAATTTTAAGATAATAGGTACGAAAACAGGTACTAATTATTCTACGGAAATACGTAGTTAGCACGTGCACAGGTAGGATTTTCTTATATTGCTTAGTTGGGTGGACGAGCTCACAGCCCACCTGGTGTTAAGTGGTTACCGGAGCCCATAGACATCTACAACGTAAATGCCGCCACCCACCGAGAGATACGAGCTCTAAAATCAAATTATAGTTATAGCGGCTGCCCCATCCTTCAAAACCGAACCGCATTACTGCTACACAACAGAAATGGGCAGGATGGTGCTACCTTCCCGTGCGGACTTACAAGAGTTCCTACCACCAGTAAATTCCACGATGAAGTAATAACATTAAATAACAAAATTCAAATCTGCAAAATTTATATATTTTTTTCCTACCTAAGCTGATAGCCTTGACAGGCTATGTCAGCGTAACCTGACAAGTCGGTGAGCTCACGGGGCTCAAACCTGATGACGTTGCTAACACGAACCCTAGCAAGAGCCATGCTTCCCAGAATCTACTACCGGATCAGAAACGCGGCCCACTGAGAAGATCCGGCGAGAAACTCAGTGGGCTGTGTCTGTGGGTTAATTTACTCATAATTTATAGTTAATTAGGGTTCGTAGGGCGTATTGTAGGCTCGCACGAGGAGAAACCGCTTTCTTATTCATTTCTACCGCGAAGCAGTCATGCGTTTCAGTTGGGAATGCGACAGCCATCATACATACATACATACTGGTAGTAGTATGTAATATTATGTATGATGGCTGCATGTATGCATATATGTCTATACTAGCGACCCGCCCTCGCTTCGCTTCAGAAACATTAAACTTTATTATTGATAGGCGAAGCCCGCTATGTTGCGCGCGGTACGACAATAACTGCGGATGACGCCGCGGGGCGAAACTAGTCTAAAAAAAGTAGCCTAAGTTACTCCTTATATCAGCAGCTACCTATTAGTGAAAGCCTCATCAAAATCGGTCCAGCCGTCCCAGAGATTAGCCGGAACAAACAGACAGACAGACAGACAAACGAAAACTGTAAAAAATGTTATTTTGGTGTATGTACCGTATATATAGGTATATTCGTATGCATGTAGTAAAAAGCGGTTATTTCAATACTACAAACAGACCATCTATTTTTATTTATATGTATGCTGCATCTATGCCTAGATGGCGTAGTTAGGTACTACCACTCCGCCTATTTCTACCGTGAATCGGTTGTACTGTAAAACTGAGACTTAGATCTCATGTCTCATAATGGGTGGTGGTATTTACGACGTTGATGTCTTTGGGCTCCGGAAACCATTTATCACTAGGTTAGTCGTAATCTCTCTACAAATCTAAACAAAAAATTCAATTCCAATAAGGCTTCGATCTCATAAATACGTATGTGAATCCAAACTAGCGAATGGGGTTATTTTATCTACAAGATAACTATCGGGAAGTTATTAAAGCTTAATGTGAACAATTTCGTTCACATATTTTGTTGTTAAAGATTACGACTTTTGTAAATAATTTTCCATTAATTTCATATGTTTGTAATTTTTTTTAAATTTTTATTTATTTATTTAAGGTTTACCGACAAGGTTTACAGTAAGACATAAAATAACATTATTTCATGCTGGCTGACAAATAAGAAGTGATTTAACTCTTTTTTAAATTTTCATTTCTATATTTTGTTTTCTTGTTTTGAATACCTGTATTGGAATCCCGTGTGTGTCATAAAATTGATATAGGTTTAATAATCAAACAGATTTTACATTAACTATATTTATTAAATTAATTCATTTCAAAAATTCATCCTCCATAGAGTCAAAAGTTTTTCTAAACAAATAAAATCTAATCAAAGTTATGAGGATTACCGCTGTACTTATTATTTCGTAGTCCACTTGTATTTCTTCTTAAGTCTGTGTCATTTTACGATGATGTCTTACATTTCCATGTTAATAATTGACACATTAAGCCTTGACCTATATTTTTATTTGCTTTAACATACAAATAAAATTATTAACTTTCGAAGAAATCTAGATTCGCGGTTATCTATTGGATTCGGCAAACGCACAGTAGTTAGACCATTAGAAATAAAATAAATAAGAATAGTCAAAATAATAACGCTGATAATTTCATTAACTTTAATTAGCTTACCGCAATAAATCTATATATTAATAAGTAAAGGAAAAACTTTGTATCCTTTTCTACGAAAATTGCGCGGACGGAGGAGTATGAAATTTTCCACACTTATAGAGAATATAGAGAAGAAGTGCACAATGCTAATATTTTTTTAAAATAATGCATAAAAGATACATTAAATCAATAAAGAAAACATTACACACACTACATATCATGTATTTGACGCACACACGCATGCATACTATTTATTGTCAAACTTTTGTTCTTGACGTCTGTTGTCAAATTGAGANTACCCCAAGATTAAATTATTACAATTATTAACCTATATGTTTTGTTGATGTTCTAATAAATATATAAATAAATACATATGTTGATTTTAATAATTTAATAGCATTATGACGCAGAGTAAATAATGTTTTTGCACGTGAGTGTACCATGCGCAAACTTACCCCCACTACGTCAACAAATGCTCAAGAAGTTTGCCGGTTATTATACCTAATTTAATATGTTTGTAATTTTTTTTATTTCATACAGATTGATAAGTAAGAAGTGATTTAACTCCTTTTTAAAACTTAATTTCTATCTTTTGTTTTCTTGTTTTGAATAACTTTACAGTTGTATTGGAATCCCGTGTGGGTCCTAAAATTGATATAGGTTTAATAATCAAACAGATTTTACATTAACTATATTTCTTAAATTAATTCATTTCACAAATTCATCCTCCATATACTTAGTCAAAAAAATTTCTAAGCAAATAAAATCTAACCAAAGGTATGAGGATTACCGCTGTACTTATTATTTCGTGGTCCACTTGTATTTCTTCTTAAGTCTGTGTCATTTTACGATGATGTCTTACATTTCCATGTTAATAATTGACACATTAAGCCTTGACCTATATTCTTATTTGCTTAAACATACAAATAACATTATTAACTTTCGACGCGGTTATCTATTGGATTCGGCAAACGCACAGTAGTTAGACCATTAGAAATAAAATAAATAAGAATAGTCAAAATAATAACGCTGATAATTTCATTAACTTTAATTAGCTTGCCGCAATAAATCTATATATTAATACGTGAAGCGAAAACTTTGTATCCCTTTCTACGAAAATTGCGCGGACGGAGGAGTATGAAATTTTCCACACTTATAGAGAATATAGAGAAGAAGTGCACAATGCTAATTTTTTTTTTTAAATAATGCATAAAAGATACATTAAATCAATAAAGAAAACATTACACACACTATATATCATGTATTTGACGCACACACGCATGCATACTATTTATTGTCAAACTTTTGTTCTTGACGTCTGTTGTCAAATTGAGATTAAATATTGTTCGTCTTTGTTAATATTATTTATAGTGCAGTCTTGGCGAAATTTATGTTTTTTTTTTTTTTTATTGCCCTTGTAGGCAGACGAGCATACGGCCCACCTGATATGAGTGGTTACCGTCGCCCATGGACTTCAGCAATGCCAGGGGCAGAGCCAAGCCGCTGCCTACCGTTAAAATTACCTATAGAAGTATAAAATACAATCATAATAGTGTACAAACTTACAATTCCAATTAATTATAGTCGAATTTCGACTACTACGGGACCTCTAGTATAATTAAATGTATAAAGAACTTAGTTTGCCAGAAAAAAAATTTAAACACTATCAACATTTATTTGGGGGGTTTAATTCCTTTAAATAGATAACCACCGCGTTTCTCTTCAACCTAACAGAGCACATGATTTAAAATTTAATTATCGGATATTCTAATGTACTCATTACTGTTACAAACGTTGACAACAATTACAATATTTAAACAAATGTTCATGAAATAACCAGACGCTTACTCACCATTGACGGTCGAAAATAAAAACGTAAAAATCACTATGAACTTCATTTTGCACTTAATAATACACTTAAAAACTTTTAATGCACTCGCTACCGATGAAACACATTTTAGTTCGAAATCCCGTGAGAAGTTTGAATGTACGACGCGGCTAGTCTAAGAACTGTTCAAGTTGGTAATGTACCCGTTCTCCGTGGTCCGGGTCAAGCTAAACTATGTGTAACTGATAAGATTCTGCGCATGTCTGTTACAAGCGCGGGCATAGTTCGGCCGATTTGTAAAAACAAAATTATTTATGTAAATTCGGTGTATTTTTTTATTCATTTATTTATACGGCCAAGCAGATTGGCTCTGCTCTGACACTGGCATTGCTGAAGTCCATGGGCGACGGTAACCACTCACTATCAGGTGGGCCGTGTGCTCGTCTGCCTACAAAGGCAATAAACACAAAAGATGAGATCGAGATCTGCCTGAGATTGAAGATGCCCATGGACAAATCGCGTAATTTTAATTTAAATTCACTTGCCGTCCGCGATGCGATTGTAGAATATTATGGAGTAATCATATTCAAACGAACAAAACTTGATTGAAGTTCTCGGGTAGCGCGGGTAGGTACCATCAACCTGCCCATTTTTGCCGTGAAGCAGTAATGCGTTTTGGTTTGAAGGGTGCGGCAGCCGTTGTAACTATATTTGAGACCTTAGAACTTATATTGAGATATGCGTAAATGCGCCACCCACCTTGAGAGGTGGGTGGCGCATTTACGTTGTGGATGTCTATGGGCTCCAGTAACCACTTAACAACACCAGGTGGCCTGTGAGCTCGTCCACCCATCCAAGCAATAAAAAAAAAATTGTGAATGTACGAGCTTACGGCTCACCTCGTGTTTAGTGGGCATCGAAGCCCATAAATTTCGCAGTAGGAATTCTACAACCTGCCTTAAGACATGAAGTCGAAGTCTGTATTGGATTATATAAAAGTTGTAACGCCTTTCAAACCGGAAAGCATGACTGCGTCGCAATGGAAATATTTTGATTGTGATAAATACAGGCTTCAATGTTCGGCCCACAACCCTCAGTGAAATTTAGCCCACGGATGGGATCTTCTCAGTGGGTCGCGTTTCCGATCCGGTGGTAGATTCTGTGAAGCACTGCTCTTGCTAGGCCCAGTGTTAGCATCCGATTTGAGCCCCGAGAGCTCACCTACAAGCTAGGGTAACGCTAATATAGCCTCTCATGTTTATCAGCATAGGTAGGGGAAAAAAAGTAAAATGATTACAGCTGCCATTCGTATTGCCAAGAAAATTTGTTACAAAGCTTATTTCAGTTATCTCAGTCTTATTTTGTTGGTGAATCTCTGAGATTTGCATTTTGTATTTTAGACGAAGCAACGAGTGCGGCAAGTTGTATTTATTGTATGTAAACTATACAAATAAATAAAATTGAAGTTTCTGTTTGTAATATTAAAATAAAAGCTTTTTACTACATGCATATAAATATATGTCATACAGGCATATATATATTTATATGCATGTAGTAATGTATACGGTGGATATAACAATATAACATTTTTTAATTATTTTTATCTGTCTGTTTGTACCGGCTCATCTCTGGAACGGCTGAACCGATTCTGAAGGGGATTTACACTGGCAGATAGCTGATGTATATGATAGATAGATGATATGATTGATAGATGATGGATAGCTGATGTATGCGTAACTTAGGTTACTTTTATTTTAGAAAAATTCCAAAATTTATTTTAAGGTAAAGTAATGTTTTGTTAAATTCCACGCGGACAAAGTCGCAGGCATTGCTAGTAATAAGTAAAGTGTACGAATTAGAGTTACGCGAGGCGATAACAAAAACAAGGAATGATATATTATATCTTTTTTTACACTGTTTTCCCCGTCTATCAGCTATATGTTTCATAAACGGCAACTTTCTTGTTAGCAAGTAATGTTCACTTTTGTTCCGTCCAACTACACAAAATGAAAATAAAATATCGTATATTTTGATTTTCAATGGTTCAAATTGAACTTCAATTTGCAATGGTTCGAATTGTGAGGCATAATTAATAATATATTAATAATAATATATTAATAATATATTAATATATGAATAGTTCAATATAAAGAATAAATAAATGACCACTTTATATAAATTATGAAAACGGCTTTCGCGAATCTGATTTTTTAATTTTCATGTCAGAATAATACACGCCGAACCGAGCAAAGATGTATTAGAATGTGACAACTTATTTTCTTATTCTAAAAAATATAAATTATTTTTTAATTGGTTGAGTATTCATGAAAAGACAAAAGATCTGCATTAAGGTAATTTGTTCAAAAAGCCTTATGCCTCACAATTCGAGATTCGTAGATCAAAATGTATGTGAAGATTGGCCACAGTTAACTATTATGTTAACATTACAGGTGACAAGGTTGTTGAATTTTAAATTTCTAGATGATTATTAAAGAAATCTATGATTTTTTTGTTGTAAATTACATATGTTCGCTTGTATGCAATAAATTCTACTGCTAATCAAAATGCTTGTTTACTTAATTCCCTAAACGAACTTAAGATCTTTAGCATTATTTTATTGTATATACTTTAGTATTATACTGTTACCCGTTACAAGTATCCGCAATGTTTTTTTTTTTTATTGCTTAGATGTGTGGACGAGCTCACAGCCCACCTGGTGTTAAGTGGTTACTGGAGCCCATAGACATTTACGACGTAAATGCGCCACCCACCTTGAGATATAGCTCTAAGGTCTCAGTATAGTCACAACGGCTGTCCCACCCTTCAAACCGAAACGCATTACTGCTTCACGGCAGAAATAGGCGGGGCAGTGGTACCTACCCGTGCGGACTCACAAGAGGTCCTACCACCAGTCAATGTTACCATCCCCTTTGAGGAATGAGGATGAAGTCACAATTGGATGATGCATGTATCGATTATTTTCATTTAAAAACCGTTCATAATTCCTTCTCGGTATACTTGAATAGGCAGAATTATCGTATTTATCCGGGAAAAAATTGTTAAGAACATGCATTGAGTCGACGATTCCGAAAACAGTTCATTGTTCTTTTTTTGAGGCCGTTTGAAGACAGTGTTGCGCAAAGGATAAGATGTTCGGTATATACCTACTTATCGAGCAATGAGACTATACCGGTGTTCAAATACCGTGGGCAGGTAGCAATTTTTACGTTCTTAATAATACTAGAGGTGCCGCACTAGTCGATATTCGACTACAATTAATTGGAATTGTAAGTTTGTACACTATTATGATTGTATTTTATACTTATATAATCACAAATTTCGCCAAGACTACACAAAAAAAATATATTAACAAAGACAAACAATATTTAATCTATTCTCAATTTGACAACAGACATCAAGAACAAAACTTTGGCAATAAAATTAAATAGTATGCATGCGTGTGTGCGTCGAATACATGGTATGTAGTGTGTGTAATGTTTTCTTTATTGATTTAATGTATCTTTATGCATTATTTAAAAAAAAATTAGCATTGTGCACTTCTTCTCTATATTCTCTATAAGTGTGGGAAATTTCATACTCGTCCGTCCGCGCAATTTTCGTAAAAAGGGATACAAAGTTTTTGCTTCACGTATTAATATATAGATATGCCCACGAATGCCTTCCAAGATAAAGGTTCAATTCGAAAACTCATGAATTGTAGTGTGCGTAATTACTGTTATGCGCTGGGGTTCGGGATAATTAAAAATTCTACCGAATTACAACAATGTACATATTAAACACTTAGAACACTTAAAACACTCAACAAACACTTTAAAACTCTCAATTCGCTTCTTTCGCTTCGCTTCAGGTGATCCGTTCCCTGTTTCGCTTCGAAATAGTTCAGATTACTGACTGACTGCGTGCCATCTCTGCAACGCTTTTATAGTCGAGACGAAATCCCTAGAATCGTCGAGAATATTCCATAAAAGCCGGGTATTTTTTTTCTTTTTTGGTCAGGAGGAAATCGCCGGACTTCCGCCCTCCACTAGGGGGTGGAGGGCGGGGCATGTCAGAGTCGAACTGACTAAAACCTCCTGTCGCTGAACAACCAACGTGCAAACCTCGCATTAGACAGAACTCATCAAAGGGGGGAAAGTGAAGCGTTTAGTGCGGAGCACATCTCTCCCATCACCCTCCCACCAGCCCTCTCGGTCGGCAGGCTATCCGAAGCCCGCCTAGATGGCGCCGGTTAGAGTGAGCAAAATCCGGGTATACTGTGTTTCCGCAATCTGACAATACATGGCGTTGTACTTCTCGAGCGTTCTAGATGCTACTAGATCCTTCGATATTCTTTCGACTATTCGGCGATAGATGGCGTTACTCTTACCAGCGTAACATTACTAAACAATTGAGTCACAAACCTCAAAGTCAGGCAGGTGGTAGAATTAACATTATGATCTCTGTTGGCGCCGACGACTACTTAATACCAGATAGATCGTCAACTTTGACTACCTACGCGATAAAAAATAAAAATAAATCGAAAATATTCCGCGTGATTAACAATAATATTATAGTAAACGTTCATTGACCGGATATATACACGTAGGCAATAAAAAATACTTGCTAATTAGTACGAGTAAGCTACGCGTAATTTGTTAAGGGCAAGATTGCTATGTTTATTTTTTTTAATTATTTCGCCTTACACTAAGGTGACGTTCTACCATGAATGTTGCTAAGCGTATGTAATTTGTTGGAAGTTTTTGATACTAATCAACATGACGCGAGTGTAGTCCCGACATAGAAGTAACATCCTCCCGACTCCCCCACTGCAGGCAAGTCGTTCAGAATTAGGCGCGGTAACTCCATTCCCGCCATCGAAATCTTCGGCCAGCCCATTTCGTGGTCGATCGTCTTTACCCCATGATCTACAAGCGAAGTGAATTGTCCCTTCGTAACAAGGCGACACTCTACAAAATTTGCATACGTTTTTTTCATAATCTATGCAAGTATAGTGTTCGCTCAAGCAGCCCGCATGCTCTCTCAAGGTCATCCAATCCCGTTTTGCAGGATAGCTGTCGGAGCACCGTGCTATGTGAGAAACGTCGAACTTCACGACTACCTAAACATATAACCGATACGTAAAGTATTTAAAGGAAGCGTCAGAACGCTACTTCGACAATGCGACGCGACACGAAAACCCTCTTACCGTGGCCGCTACTAATTACATATCCGACTCAGGCGACGGGGTTACGCAAAGCCGCTATCGCCCGGAACATGTCTTGTCGGATCCCCCGGATCTACTCTCGGTGCTTTTAGGCTCTTCAAGCACCGGTTACGGCCCTCGTCTAACTTTTAGATTGCGACGAAGAGTTCAATGAGCGACCTACCCACAGACACAACTCACTGAGTTTCCCGCTGGATCATCTCAGTGGGTCACGATTCCGAACCGGTGGTAGATTCTGCAAAGCACTGTTCTTGCTAGGGCTAGTGTTAGCAATTTCTCTGAAGTTGATCCCGTGAGCTCACCTATTAGTCAGCGAAAAGATGAAATAGTCTCTTAGGCTACCAACGAATAGGTCGAAAAAAAACTATACCGCGTTTCATTTCAATTCGTTTAAAAATAATGATGTAGAAATGCAGTGAGAACAAACCTACAATGAACTTTTTCTGTCAATACAGAAGTAAATACAATTATAGTGTTAAAATAATATAGATATACAAAAAAAATATTTAAACTACTGCTTAAATATGAATGAGAGCACTATTAATAACGAACAAACACACACACACACACACACACACACTACAACTACTATCCAAGCGCCCGTTTCAATGACCTAAGCGGGCAGTCGATTTTACCGCATCAATAAAATTTTGATTTTCAAATTTTATCAAAGACTATTCTTTATTAACCTCGTTTATATACAAAATACCGGTGACTGTACACGTTAATATATTAATATATCAATAAATAATTATAATTCATGGTTTTAATTTATTCTATTTCCTTTCATATTTAATGACATTGTAATATTTTATTAATTACAATGTATTATTAAATTTATTTACATGCAAGAGTGAAGCAAAAATTAAAATGGCTTGAACTAATTTAAGGATGTCGTAAGTTAAAATTAAATTAAAATTGCTAAATTCAATGACTTTTATTTATATTTGACTGTCATTATTTTGTTGCATCCCTTAAGAAATTGCTAATAAAAATTACGAAAACATCGACCTCGAGGGCAAAACATCAATTTAAATAACAAAAAAAATTAGACTTAAATTATGTAACTTGTACTTTTGAGTGAACTAAATAATGTTTTAGCGGAGAAGTCTGCGTCACAGATAAGACAAGCACATTCGTTCATTACATTCATTCCCACAGCTGTCAGTTTATGATTGTAATATAAACGGTACCTGTAACATTCATCGAATATCCATCCCGACAGGAGCCCTCTTCTTCGATATAGCGAAGGCGTTCGACAAAGTCTGGCACAACGGTTTGATATACAAACTGTATAACATGGGAGTGCCAGACAGACTCGTGCTCATCATACGAGACTACTTGTCGAACCGTTCGTTCCGATATCGAGTCGAGGGAACGCGTTCCCGGCCCCGTCACGTCACAGCCGGAGTNTCGTTCATTACATTCATTCCCACAGCTGTCAGTTTATGATTGTAATATAAACGGTACCTGTAACATTCACTGAATACTAAGCTTAAGCTAATAGGTTATCTTCACATTAGTGATAATGTTTTTGAAAATTTAGGTCAGAAATAAAACGGGACCATTTTCGAGACGAATATGACCGATCGAAACAAGAATCTATTACGTGCCTCCGATGCGCTGCCAGAATTTACGGATCGTCCAGTGCATCATAACCCACGCGCCCCCTAGGCCCGGAATACTCGTAGGAATTATCCGGCATAAGCGCATAGTTCAATACAAATACAACAGCCCTCATTACCCATTGAGCCACGAACACTCGGATCCAATACCGTCTTTACCATAAGGGGGCACACGGGGCCCGTGCCCAGGGCCCCCATTCTCAGAGGGCCCCGAAAGACCGACAATTTCTCTCACACGTTTATTCTCAAAACATTTTTGTCGGGCACATTACACTTTTTTCACAAATCAGTAGTCAGAAGGCATATACTATGCCTATAATAGAAGATTTTGCTCAACAGAAATCCCGAAAGAAACCGTTATCGAAATCGTAACCAAACAACCAGCAGCATTCTAATATCATTAATGACATATTATATCATCCTGTATTTGATTACGTATAATAAATGGTCATACTCAGTAAAAAAATGTTATTTTATTTAATTTTTTTTATTTTCCAAAAGGGCCTCAAATTCTTGTGTGCCCAAGGGCTCCATCCGAGTTTAAGACGTCCCTGCTCGGATCTTAGAGGCTGTTGAAAATTAGAATATGGAAATAAAGCATTGTGTGGTTTAGGATAGTTAATTTTTTTTCCAATAAAACAATTGATAACGCACAATGTAATACACGTATCATTAAAATCAGTCGTTAGGGCAAGAGCGACAGATAAAGTACGCTTTATAAATTGCTAAATGTTACAATATATCGGGTATTTATAAACATCCTCCGAAAAAATGCTGTTAATCAAATCATATCGCATTAAAGGAGGAATAACAGAGAATTTTCTGGGTGGGAAACCTTTATTCGCTTGGTGTCACGGAACATTATTTTTAAGAACAACTTGATAAGACTGCTGTTTCTCAGTTATTCTCTAATTAGTCGTTGTAAAACTCTCCACATAATTTCTATTCCGATTTCAGTATTGGCAATAAATTCAAATAAGGAACCGAATATTAGCAACACACGTATAAAAGTAATTTATATACAAAGCAGTTAATAGTACCTAATATAAGGCAGTTACTGAAAATAAAGTAGGTAAGTCTAGAGATAAGAGCGATTGGTTTCCAAATTACAAGAAAAATTTAAACGTAAGCCAAACTAGCATTGATACACCCTGGATCCTGAAACTATCAGGTCAAATAAGTATTATGATAACCACCCAATTGGAATAAAATCAGTTTAGCATAATAAAAACTATCTATCAATTATTAAATATATTATAGTAATAAAATTGAAATATAAAAAATATTATATCTATCTATTACTATTTTATGTTGTTTTTTTTGTATGAATATCCTTTATCTTTGATCTTCGATCGATCTGCGATCTCCAAGGCGTAGTCTGGAAAAGCTTCTCATTCTTCTTGGTCAGGTAACGGGGAAGCGAGCCAAAGGTAGGGCACCAACGAGACACTATAAGGGGACAGTTGGAGGCATCATCCAAGTGGATGAATGGACAGGATGGATAGATAATACTTGCATACGTGTGGTTGCAGTTCTCAGTAATGATGGAACGGCAAAGCAGAAGAAGAAGAATCCTTTATCGGAAAAAAAAATCTGCTCTAAGGAGAAATATCTTTCCAATTAAAAAAAATCATCTTAAATCGATTCTGTTGATTAGATGATTGAGACCAACCAAAGATATTATCAGATATATTACTGTTTACTTAGATCGTGTCAAGCTTAATGAAGAAAACATTATAAAATAAATAGATAACGAATTCTTAGAATTGTTAGTGACCACACTTGAATTCTGATAAGCAACAAGATATTTATAATGGTCATCTAATTCAGTATTATTTATTCAGTATTTCATTACTTCTTCTTCATTATTTAATACTTCACTGGATAGACGCTGAATTTGATATTTGTTTGAGCGCCCCGATGGTTGCAATTCGCTTACTTTCCTCAAATTGGTCATTATGAACAAAAAGGATATTAAGTAGAGGCATCCCCTTAAAACTAGTATCCAAAGAGGGAGAAGGTGTCACGAGTATTTATTTCTACATGTATATATTTTTATCGCTATGATGGGTCTACGGCCCGGCTTGTCTTAAGTGGTCATCAGGGCGCATAGACATCAGCCACGTCAATGCCACCACCTACCTTGAGACGCGAGTTCAAGTCTGTGTTTTTACAATGGCTGCCCCTGCCTTTAAACTTAAATGCATTACTGCTTCGCGGCAGAAATATGCGGGGTGGTGGTGCCCATTCATGCGGGCTCACAATACGCCCAACCATCAGTACGGTATGAGGAAGTGGTAGTAATTCGAAATTACTGTAATTGCATAGATATACAATTTTATTTACGGTATGAAGCTAATAGACGATGACCGAGCTTTGCTCGGTTTTTTTTGTTGATAAATTGGGTTTTTTAGAATTTATATTTAAATACGAATTACATATTGATAAAATGATGAAATATTCCACGATCGTTTATGCATTTTTAAGTGAACACGTGAGTTAAAAAGACACAAATAATATAAATAAACAATTCATTTTCTTGGTCTAACCTTAAACCAAACACTCATGACTTCGGGTGGCTTAACAACGCCATCTGCTGAAATAAGCAGTTAGTTGCTGGAGTCGCCGATGTAACAACTTCTTCCTACACGAGTAGTAGATAGCCGTGTCATCGACGAAGAGCGCCAGATGGGTCTCCGGAGACCGGGGTATATCGTTGATATACAGACTGAACAGTAACGGGGAGAGGGCGGAGCCTTGCGGGACTCCGGCTGTAACGTGACGGGAGCGAGAGCGCGTTCCCTCGACTCGATATCGGAACGAAGCAGAAATAGAGAAGATTCAAGGGTTTATTATATAAAGATCGGGCCTTTTTTTTCGGGCTGGAGTCCGAACCTCCTACGAGGTCCCCGCGCCTAGGGGGCGCGCGTGGTATGTGGGACTGGTCCGCGACTGCGAGACCGCGGGCCCAAGGATGTTCTCAGGGCCCTACCCGCTAAACGACTCCCCTGCACTCGTCGCACAAGCGTCCGATCCCTTCCGAGGTCAGAACCCGGATGAGGTAAGGGGGTTACCGTGGTCAACACTACAACCAGACGGTGCAGCTCAGCTCAAGGACTCCCGGCCGTCGTTTCAGAGCCTTCGATTCGCCTCGAAGGCTCCGTTGGCCGTCTCGGTACGGCAGCCCGTCAGGCGGCCCAGACGGTGCCGCTGGTGTCCCGGAACACCCCGCTGGACCAAAACCAGCCTGCCGGGTCGGGACGCAATACACTCGGTGTATCGTATCGCCTTGGCAGCGCGCTAGAGCGCTGGTAGCGCACCGCGCGGCCTCTACGAGCTTTCTTACTCCTAATCCAGAATTAATTTTTTAACCGTTCTCGAAAAAAATCTTAACTCGAATTCAGAATAAAACGCACATCGCTGAATAATAAAACGCACATATCACTATCCGTCAAATTGACAACACTAGCAACCTACAGAACGAATTTAGGGGAATCTAGCTTTTGAATTTCTCTCAACTGAGTTGTCATGATTAAAGTGGTGTTGCAACCTGTCAATTTTGAAATTATTTTGAAAATAGGAGAAATTTCCAAAAGTTCAGTTTGATCGAGATTTCTGGTAAGGATTCGAGGGCCCCCAAGCTGCCTGCCCCGCCTAGCCCCTGGGTAGCTACGCCACTGGTGGTACCTACCCGCGCGGACTGACAAGATGTCCTACCATCAGTAATTACGCAAATTATAATTTTGCGGGTCTGCCAATTGATCTAGAGACTGCTTAGGTTGGGATACTACTTTTGTATGTGTCGGAAAACTTGATCGGGTACCGATGGTCCGGGCAGGTCTTGCAGATGACGCAAAATTTGTGACGACATTCTATGGCTCAGTCCTTTGCCAGTGTTAACTCATTTTCTTTTCATGTTACGCGGTTAGGCACCTAATCAATTCAATCCTGATTCTCTCATACTTTTTGGTTATCAAATTCCTTGTTCTTTCACAGTGAAAAGGTCAAAAAAATGAGCTCTTCAGTAATAACGTAAATTCCGTCTTTCTGGAATGTTAATAGCTTCTTACACGGCTTATTCGAGGTTTATTGCTGTCATTTGCTGAATGTTATTGCAAACGTCAAGAATGACCTTTAGCAGTTGAGTTACGTAGGGCGGTTTGTTATTTCCAATCTTCGATCAATAATACTACTATTATTGATCGAAGTTTCCAATGCATGGTAATATTGAATATGTTATTTAAGTTAATTTTTATTTAAAATGTGCGTATTGGAGAAACTGTGTTCTGTTTAGATTATACTGAAAGTTGTAGTAACACAGAGGCTCCCAAAATTTGTTGTTTTGAGTGTATCAGTGAAAAGGTCGCGGGTAGGTATTTTTTTGCATGCACGCCATATTTGAAATTCATCAACATGATGTCCACATACAGTGATGTCAATGAATGAATATTTTAGGTCCGTTTACTGTTTTAAATGATTTCAGACAGTACCTATTTGCAGATCTTTGTTTCCGACTAATTGAATTATTTGACAGACTTCACTCAATGACGCTGAAGAAAAATCCTTTTTAAAAACAAAGAGTTATAAATAATAAAAGATTATTATATAAAGATTAAATACATTACTCTGTGGGTAAGTTACCGTTCGCAACAAAAATGTGAGGTGGTGGTACGTTCGAACCTCACAGTACTTAAATTCAATAACTTTAAACTAATCTAAGTTGAACAATTTAATATTGAAATTGCACATCTTGAGAAAAACTTGGGTTATTTATTACTTAAAATTCATAAGGATAATTGAACATAAATTGAAAAAAATATATTTATAAATAGGAGTTACATACAAACGTTCTTAATCCCGCTGCTGTATGCATGAGAGAAAGAGACGCAAGACAGACTGACGCCGTAACGCGCTACGTAACGAAGCGGTTTAAAATCCCATAAGAAGTTATCACTTCAAAAAATAAACATGGACACAAATGAAACAACAGATACAGTGTTATATTTAATAATTAATTTATTTATGAATAACAAAAAAAAATTCAATTATTTTATTTCCTAACATTTCTGTTGACTTTATCATAGATCTCGGGGAAGGCTTCCTTGCAATTAGGCAGCGAAGCCCGCACTCTGTCGTAAAGTTTATGGTCGAACATTTGTCTGAATTCCTCCCTCGTTGTGTAAGTATCGGCATATAGCATTTGGAAGCCTTGGTTCTGGATCACGAAGCTCTCTACGCGACGCGTCGATGCAATCTAAAAGTTTGAAGTTCATATATCAAAATTTATGTAATTATAGTCATAATTTACTGTGATTAAAATAAGTTTTCAATCATCAGCATATTGTTTGTGTTAATTAAGTTTTTTTTTTATATCTACACGTTTTGATGACTACGCGACAAAATTAAATATGTCGGAGACGGTCATTAGTTTGGTAGCTAAACGAAACGCAACACGATTCCTAAAAGATGGCGGCGCGATTGCGATACGGTATCGTCGGAACTCGGCTAACTTCGTGCTACGACAGAGCCTAGCCGATGGAGGCGCGTAGACGCCATTACAGACTTACCAACCAGCCTTCTTGTAGAGCGGAGCCTCCGTCCTAAGAACTGTCATTTGTTTTCGTTTGCTAACGTCAAGAGAAAATCTCTAAATTGTTCTAAGACAACAAACGTTATTGGCGTACTCAATATTTCTCTTAGCTCGATGACCTTATTTGCCCCTACGATGTCTGACGATGGTGTTAATAATTGTGGCTTCTCCGACATATATATAAAGTACATACTGTGTTCGTTACTGTTCGTAGTGTGTTCGTTCGTTCAAGATGGGTGACGGCATATACGTTGCTGATGTCTATGGGCTCGGCCATCACTTAAGAACAGGTGGGCTGTAAGCTCGTCCACCCATTTAACTAATAAAAATAAATAAAAATGTGCGTTGAAGCATCCTCTATGGGATACATGGAGAGCGGCATACATCATTGTCTATGGGTTCTGGTAGCCACTTAAGACCAAGTAGGTCTGAGACGAACATGTAGTAAAAAAAATATTCTTTATTTAAATTAATCTTTCAATTTAGCATCTTGTCTTACTGTTTCAAATCCTTTGGCTTTTGGAACGCCATACACTCCGATATCGACAAACATCTGTGATTCCTCGCCAGGTTTTATCTTCAGTTGTCCAGGATTGTTGAATATTTTGAAAGGACACAACCATATAGGGTATACCTGAAAAAATAACTCTCAATGGATTCCTTTCGTTTTTTTTTGTATATGAAATAATATATATAAGTAGAAAAAAAGTTTTACTTTGCAACATATTCTGTCTCTTACATAAATAAATAATATTTCGTGCTACTAAAATGCTGTAAAATCAAACCCGAACAGAGTTGATTGTATAAATTCAATTAGCAAAATTTAATTGGATTTTTTTTTATCAAATCTTTTGTATACATGATCAAGCTCAAACACAAAGTATCAGTCTCTAATACAATAACAGTTTGCGTAATTACTGGTGGTAGGACCTCTTGTGAGTCCGCACGGGTAGGTACCACCACTCTGCCTATTTCTGCCATAAAGCAGTAATGCATTTCGGTTTGAAGGGTGGAGCAGCCGTTGTAACTATACTTGAGACCTTAGAACTCACGTCTCAAAGTGGGTGGCGGCACTTACGTTGTATGGGCTATGGGCTTCAGTAACCACTTCACATTAGATGGGCGGTGAGCTCGTCCCTCACGTAAGCAATAAAAAAATAATATAAAAAAAAACACAGGAAACTTTCCTAAATATCTAGCAACAACTATACCTAGTTTTATTACACTCAAATGAATGATTCAACACGTTGATTGCGGGACCATTGTTGTAAGACTTTCAGCCAGTGCGTTTGGGGTCCTATCGAGGCAAGATCGGACTTCTTTGCAGTGCGTATGAGATATGATAAGCCTCACAAAGGACCGTTTTTAATGTGACTTATGCCCATAGCAATTTTGACAAGTCGCCTCCCATTTGGAGCCAAAGAATACGGATATGACTGCCGCATCAGAGGACTATCGCGCATTACGCATTCAACGTGTTAAAAACATATAGAGAACACACAAACAAAGAAAATTGAAATCGAAAATTCATTTCAATTGTATTTTTATTAATTAGATCCGTCTTAAAACTATTTACCTCGAATTCGTCGTGAAAGAACGCAATTGCTTTCTCCAAGAGCTCAATTGGTATTAGCATGTCTTGTATCACGTGAGCCTTGTTGTACAACTTGGTGACGGCTTCAGGCTGCGTCAACTTCAATAAGGAGACCTCCGGAGGCATCAACCAGCCGAACAGGTAGCGGAAAATAAAGTTGTTCCCAAACGAAATTATGTCCTGGTGGCAAAATTAAATTTATAAGTCACTTTACCTTTTTAATACGCTTTTATTAACTTCAGACGTATGTATGTATGTTTGTAACGGAATCTTTGAACATGATTTTGACCTTCAAAACGTCGGATTAACTCGAAATTTGATATACTTATTAAGGACCGATGACAATACAATATTTAAATAAAAATTGAAAAAATTGAAATTAAACTAAAAATTAAAAATAAATAATAGTTTAAAAAACTATTATAACAAAATACGCTTTTATAGAAAATCCAACTAAAAATGCATGGTATCAGCAGTTATAAATATTTTATGAACAGATATTAGTCTGATTTATCCTGAAAAGCACCCCACGCTTTTTTTACAATAAAATCATTTTTTCTTACACTAATTTTAATTCAAATTTATTAAAATTTATTTTCTATTTTTAGTTGGATTTTCTATAAGAGCGTATTTTGCTAGTTCTTTTAAACTATTATTTATTTATTACTGTCTTTGCAGGCCGAAAAGCACGACCCGGCTAATGGTAAGTGATTAGCGTGGCTTATGGACATATACAATGCCAGGGGCACAGCAAAATGCCTGTCTATACTGAGATTTCTAATGTAAATTCTTGATTCCACATCATCGCCGACAAGTACTTAAATAACTGAAATAGGCGTTTATTTCAAACCATTAGTTCCGACGGAGCAGCGGCCCGTCCAATGGCTAGTTAACCATATAAAGAATAATTAAAAAAATTGTTCTTACTTGCAATTCCCAGAACAGACTTCTAGTGTGACGATGGTAGTAATCTCTAAGAGGTATATACTCTATCGCGGTGCGCTTTCTTTTTAAATGCTTCTCCACTTGTTTGAAGAACCATTCCGCGTGCCACACCCCTATTGGATTGAGCTACAGGAAATAGGAAATAGTTTTTATCTAGTTTCATAGCCAGTCTAAAGAGATCCCCACAATAGACAATGACTAATATCCTGGAGTCGATACAGTATATTATATTTTGTTAATATCACTTGGCTTGATCACGTACCAATTTAATTTGAAATACACCTTTAGTCTCTTCCAAATCTGAAAGTAGATGACAAACCTCACCTTTCCATCTCTGCCGACTTCATCCACCATGTTTCCTAACATGAGCACGCCCGAGTCTCTAGTGTAAAGCAAGGCCTCAACGAATTGGTGAGGGTTCGGCTTCAAAGATTCTTGACTGAACCGCTTTGCTAGGTCGGGAAGATTGTTGAAAGGGTAATAATGTATGCGGACATACCTGTGAACAATGACGCGTAAATTTATCATATTATATTGTTACGCCGGTAAGAGTAATGGCCATCTGTCATCGAATAGCAGAAACTAATATCAAAAGAACTAGTAAAACCGAGAACGCTCGAGAAGTGCAACGCCATCTATTATCAAATAGCGGAAACACATATCGAAACAACTCGACCTATCAGGAATGTTCTCGATAATTGTAGAGGTGTCGTATCGACTATAAAAGCATTGCAGAGATGACACGATAGCAGTTAGTTATCGGATTTACTCGAAGCGAAACAGCGAATGGATCACCTGAAGCTGAAAAAGCGAATTACGAATTGTAAAGTGTTCTGTAAGTGTACAAAGTGTTAAATAGAGTTTTAGTTTGTAGTTCGGTGGAAGTTTTATTTATTCCGAACCCCAGCGCGTAACAATATTCAGAAGATATTTGAAAAAATTATGCTGAAATTACAATCAATTACAGAAATTATAATCAATGTAATACAATAAAAATTCAACCTTATTTCTCAGTGAGGACAGTGGCAGTTACGTTGATATCTATAGTCAGTTAACTATAAGCACCTTTAACAGAACATTTAACACCATAGAACAGTTAGAAGTGGAACTTACTTCTTAGCCGGAATAACTTTGATCACAACTGAAGTCAGAAATCCAAGGGTGCCGTAAGACCATGGAACAGCGTAAAATAGATCAGCGTTTTCGTCCTAAAATAGAAATAAGTATATGCCTTAGTTAGGATTATTTTTAGCATATGCTTCCAAGCTTATTTTCATTGCCCTTATAGACAGACGAGCATACGGCCCACCTGATGGTGAGTGGTTACCGTCACCCATGGACTTCAGCAATGCTAGAGGCAGAGCCAAGCCGCTGCCTAACGAGCCAAGCCGCTGTGTATTAAATGGATACCGAAAAAATCACATAATGAAGGCCCCATCCGGTTTGAAACATGAAGTTAAATTCTCAATTGTATTGCATAAAGGCGTATGGAGCATGACTTCATCTACTTAACTCTAGGACCACAGTACTACACTAAGTAATTCAGTTTGTATTCATTGCGCATTCAAACAATGCGAGCATTCCATCATTAAGTATCGGTGCCGATGCGCCACTTCGATAAAGCGGCACGACACGAGAACCCTCTCATCGTGGCCGCCGGTAACTACATTCCCGATCCTGCAGACAGAATGGAAAGCAGTCGACGTCGCCCCAAACACGTCATTTCGGTCATCATTCTTGTCGAACCCATCGCTTGCGACGAAGGGCTCGACGAGTAAATTAACCCACAGATACAGCCCACTGAGTTTCTCGATGGATCTTCTGAGCGGGTCGCGTTTCCGATCCGGTGGTAGATTCTGCGAAGCACGACTCTTGCTAGGGTTCGTGCTAGCAACGTCGTCAGGTTTGAGCTCCGTGAGCTCACCTACTAGTTAAGGTTACGCTGAAATAGCCTGTCAAGGCTATCAGCTTAGGTAAGAAAAAAAAAGCGAGCATGAGGCTGTCGTCTCGAACAAACCTTACTACAGTTAACGACAGAGCCGTCGGCGAGAACCAGCTCGTACTCCAGGCACACATGCTGAAAAAGCCCGTGGACGTGCGATGTTGTCTCCACGCCGGTCCCCATCACCAGGCCGCCGACTGTGAGTTGGTCTAACTCTGGAACAACGGGCAGCGCCAAGCCTAGCGGCGCCAATGTGCGGGACAGCTGACCCATCGTCACTAGAGGCTCGCAACGGACTGTCTGGAAATATTAAACAAAATGAGGTATATTAATATCCTCCTCCTTCAGTCGATCGCTCATTGCTGAGCATCGTGATGCGCCCGCCTGTGACCTTTTTTTGTAATTTGTAGCCTCTTATGTCGGTCAGTGGCGTGGCTCAGTCTCATGTCCAGATACTCAGATGATATTAATATAGTATTATCTATTTAAAAAACAAATAAACGGTTGTCAACCGTTATGTCTTCATGGTATCCTACAATATTTCGGACATAGATCGTAGGAACTCTGATCGTTTGGAAAGGCAGATCGTTATCGGTAAAAAAAAGTCGAACTGTAAAGCGGTGTTTTAACAGGGCGACTTATCGGATGGAAATGCTGGTCAACGAAACTCTCCACGAGGGAAAAGTAGGGATGGATGGGGAGAAATAGACTGAGAAGACCACAAGAGTCACGAGCTGCAACAATGAGAGAACGACTGAGTAGAAAAAAATTCTACATAAAAACGAACAAACGAATGAAGATTAATTAATGTTGTTATCAATAAATAGATTTATAACGTCTTTTTTTTACAAAAAAGGCAAATCATGTATGATTTCCTTCTCTATTTGCCAATCGGTAATCTTTTTTTTTGTATAGTAACTAGTTTTAATGTTAATATTTTAGTGCTATCAATATTTTTACTGGAATAAGATTTTTCGTTTTTCTAAAATGTTAATAACTAAAGGGATTAAATCTTGGCCTGGTGTTAGTGACTGTGATCGATACCCGAACATTGGACGAACACGTTTAATTAATAAACTCAATTTTCATTTACAAATTTATCAAAAAAACATGACAACAAGTTTGTAGCAATCGTAACTAGACCGAGGCGTCTATCGTATTCCCATCAAGTGGTACCTAGACTTACACCTGCTTCAGAGCTCAAATCGCTTACGGAAGAGACCAAGTCGAACTACTCCGAATTAATAAAAATCAAAAATGCAATTTAAAATTGTACAGCTCATCAATCAATTATAAAAATATTAGTTATTAAAATTCTATTGATTTTGTCACTTTTAAATTTTTGGGTTGGTTCAAAGTCGTGTGACCTACCAATAAGAGAAACTCTCACCATATTCTCTTTGTCCACCTCCAAGACATCAACTAGATTAATTTGTATGTTGGTAAATGTCCTCTTGTACATACTGTGTCGAAAAGACATTGTTTGCCACGTTGGCCGGGCTGTGCAGAGATGAGTCGACTTGTCGCCGGATAACCATTCTTTTATCTGTAATTACCATAGTTAATAGTTTTATAAAAGCAACAACATTTATTGCCACTTAGTTCCCTTAATTTCATAAGAATTTATGATAAATCTAAATTAAAAAAGCCGGTTGGTGTAAAGTTTTTTTTCTAGTCGTCGTGACCTAAAGGATAAAGACCTAAAGGATAAGATAATTTTGTCATATCGAGAGATGCCACTATGCCGATGTCCGAATTCTGCCACCATGTATCAGTAATTTTGGAGAAATACATACCTAACATGTATTCACGAAAGACAGCTGTGATGAAATATTAACATCGTACTATAAGAATTAGACCTACATATAAATTGGCGCTGTAGGTCGTAGTTACCGTTCGTGATGCGTGTACCCAATTGAGCTTGGTACTCTTTATATATTTCTGCAGTAAAACAATAATGTATTTCTGATTGAGGGTTATTGACTACAATAACGACTTCGACCTAATATACCAAGTTCCACAACGTTTTTAATTAAGCATTTTAAAAAACCTCACCTGTCTTTGAACCTCTTTGACTTTATCATCATGCATCTTTGGAGCACTATTCATCTTGAACACAACATAGTTCCTGATTATCGACCATAACTTCCATGCCGCTGACATAGGCAACAGGGCCAATATTACTATCACCCATCGATATTCCACTACGAGGTACTCCAAAAACGTTTCTGTTTCTATGGCCATTTTATTTTTTTAACTAAAAATAAAGATAATCTGATTACGCTGCCAAATGAGAGAACTGTTTTGCAATGACAATGAACTTTCAACTGTTTCTGAAGCTGGTGAATCTACGCCTACCTACGTAATCACACAATAAAGGAACATCTACCTTACTCAAACGATTTCAAGTAAAACGGTCTTGTGAAAAACGGTAAATTTAAAATGAATCGTGTTGATTAGATGATAAGGTTAATCGCATACATGATCAAACAACTCTTTGATATAAATAAATCAATTAGCTGATTAATGTATTGACAGCTCAACAGATCGAAATTTGTAGTTGCTAAACCAAATATAATCTATGTGAGACTAGTTAGATTGTTGAATGGACATAGCATAACGACTGGTTCGATTTTATGCGCATTCCAACAATTAAACGTATGTAATTGTAAAAAGCACACAGCTCGATTGAGTTTTGTGAATACGTCTGGCCTATCCCGTCAGACTGTATCGATGACAGCAATAAAACAAACGGCCTTCAGCACTGACACCGGTAATAGGTGAAGTGGGAAACAAAAGACAGAAATATTGAAAATTTCTTAGTTATTTCCTCAGATTTCGGATCGTAGACTTTATCATACTACTTTTAAGGTTTAATATCGAGTTCATTATTTTCAATTTATTATTTCAGACATTTCGAAGGTGCTTTTTCCCTCTCTACCTCTTAGCTGGTAGCCTAAGGCTGCGATTCCGGCCCGGTAGTAGATTCATTCGCGAAGCAACTGCTCTTGAGTTGTAAGGTCTCCTTTTTTTTTATATACTAACAATCACGCCACGTTAACTGGTCCCGTGGTGAGTTCGTAAAGAACTTGTGTTACAGGTATCAGATAACGGAAATAAATGTAATATTTTTATTATACACATACATATATTTAATATACATCCATAACCCTGGAAAAGACATTTTTATATTTATCATACAAATATCTTCCCTTGGCGGGATTCGAACCTTCGACCCCCTCGTGTAGTGACCATGTCACTTACCACTACACCAGACGGCCTTTGGAGGCGCTCGGCAGCTGTTAGCAAATCCCACCCCTCCTGGCTGAGCCTTTGCTCGCCTACCTGTTCTAGTGAAACTGGAAAGGCCTCAAGGCCACCAGTAATCCTTCAATCATAAAAAAACTAAGAGGCTATTCCATTTACGCCCCGACGGGTAGGTGAGCTCACGGGCTCAACCAGAGAGAATTTACTAACGCTAGCCCTAACTAGAGCAGCGCTTCGCAGAATCTACCACAGAATCGGATTCGCGACCCACTGAGAAGATCCGGTGAGAAACTCAATGAATGGGCTTGCTTTTCGTCGCCGATTAGACGGTAGTACCGTAAAGGCAGTTAAATTTTTTTTTTTTTATTGCCTTGATAGGCAGACGAGCATACGCCCCACCTGATGGTGAGTGGTTACCGTCGCCCATGGACTTCAGCAATGCCAAGGGCAGAGCCTAGCCTAGCCTAAAATTATAACTAGTGGTCCCGCAGTAGTCGAAATTCGACTATAATTAATTGGAATTGTAAGTTTGTACACTATTATGATTGTATTTTATACTTCTATAATCACAAATTTCGCCAAGACTACACTATAAACAATATTTAATCTCAATTTGACAACAGACGTCAAGAACAAAAGTTTGACAATAAATAGTAGGTATGCATGCGTGTGTGCGTCAAATACATGGNACGACGTGCAAGCTGCTCTGCACGCGTTTTACGCAAGAGCATCCGGGTGATGGAAGGCCGGCTATCCTCGACCCACGCTGGTTCTGGCCCAGCGGGGTATTCCGTAGGGTAACCCACTCTAACCGGCGCCATCTAGGCGGGCTTCGGACAGTCTGCCGACCGAGAGGGCTGGTGGTCGTGGCGCCGACGACCGCCAGTCCGACGTCCCGAGGGGGAGGGTGATGGGAAGGATGTGCTCCGCACTAAGCGCTTCACTTTCCCCCCTTTGCCTTGTCATGATTTCTGTCTCATGCGAGGTTTGGACGTTGGTTGTTGAGCGACAGGAGGTTTTAGTCAGTTCGACTCTGACATACCCCGCCCAGTATCCCCAGAAAAGGGCGGAAGTCCGGCGATTTCGAAAATGGTAGCACGGTATTAAGAACAGAACTTTTCCCACATTTACCTAATTATTACATACACAATATTATTAGAAGTATTTAGTCAGTCTTTAATCATTTATTACAAATTATCAGTTAAATATCACAGGTGCAATGACATTGTCTTATCAGTTTTACATAACAGGTGTATACGGTAATCACGTTTTGTTACAGGATTAAATTTAAATTAAATTTGTTTTTTTTTTCCTTGACAGTACTTATTCAAATAATAAATGACAATTTTCACGATTACGTAATTTTTTTTTCGACTCATGGTTCATATGATTATAAGCAGTAACAGATACTTGTCCATATATAGGCATCACATAGCGGGAACCGTTACTCACCTTGAGAAAAGGAAATATTTAATTGCATTAATGGCTAGTCCTAACCTACTAACCGGATTTTAAATGGTAAAGATCAGAGAAAAGATTCGATTGAAAATAATTTACCATATGCGTCTGCTATACACGACAATCGATGAACCGCCACGGCCGATATCAAACCACAATACTGCACACGCATTAGCTTAACACACTATCAATATACCAGATGACCTGATACAATGACCTGAGAACAGTTTTTTCGGAATCAAATAATAATTCAGTTGAAAAGCAATGCAAACTAGAATGACTAACATGCAAACATACATATGTATGTTGTTTGTAAAGACGTGTATGTGTACAGACACAATTGGAGTGAACAGAGATGCGATTACGCTTGTTAAAATAAATTGAACTAGAAAGGACGTTACCTACGCCTCGTGTGAAGTTTTGAAATTGAAACGCGATAATCCATATACGTATACAGGCCTTATTATCATAGAACCTTTTTCCAATATAAATTTTAAAGTCACGTTTCAAAGTCGATGCTGACGAAATGTTTCTGTCAATTACTTAGTTTGTCCGACTACTTATCCACAGTAGTTAGTAGGCAGCGGCTTGGCTCTGCCCCTGGCATTGCTGAAGTCGATGGGTGTTTTCTTTTTTTATTACTTAGATGGATGGACGAGCTCACAGCCCACCTGATGTTAAGTGGTTACTGAAACCCATAGACATCTACAACGTAAATGCGCCACCCACCTTGAGATACAAGTTCTAAGGTCTCAAGTATAGTTACAACGGCTGCCCCACCCTTCAAACCGAAACGCATTACTGCTTCACGGCAGAAATAGGCAGGGTGGTGGTACCCACCCGCGCGTACTCACAAGAGGTCCTACCACCAGTAAAGTGGGGTACTTAGCTTGTCCGACTATCTACCGTAGTTATATATTAGTAAGAAATAATTTGCTTTGCATCATAAAACAAAGCTGTGGCAGAGGTAAAAATACCAACTCAGCGCAGATTAAGCTACTTTTTTTTTAATGAATAATTACTGCTGGCCGAGAGGCCTTTGCAATTTTACTAGGAAAGCCAAACTAAACTACAGTCTAGGTAGAATGGTTTCAAATTATTTGAAGAAAGCTGGTAAAGAGGTGAGGAAAAAGAATAAATGAAATGTTACAGTGGCAGCTAATAACATGTTTATAATGTATATAAACAGTATCCTTATAATGTGATGATCAATGAAATAGGCCTATCTAGTAAATAATATTTATTTGTGACCTGGAAGACTATATAATAATGCCACGAGCAATCCCACGGCAATGAGCCATTGGACACGCGAGTGCCAATACACGGGGTATCACCTACATACGTCCGGAATATACCACTAGGTCAGAACCAGCCTGCCGGATCTAGACGCTATACACCGCGATCCAGTCGCTCTGCTAACAATGATATTACTCCTCAGCAGTGCGCTAGAGTGCTGGTAGCGCATCGCGCGGTTTTCACGACTGCGACGGATCGGTACGGAAAGGGAAGAGCTTTCACACTTTCTCAGCTCTTCTCCCATGACCGCGTCGAGAACCTGCTCCCTAATCGGTCCTAGGGTGGCGCCACGAGCACGCACGCCACCTCGAAGGAGACGGTGTGGTATCCAGGGTGAGTCTTGACCGGGAACGCGCGGACGTCGCAACGTGGCCACATTTTCACGTGTCAGGACGCCTCAGACCGGTGCCCCGTAGAAAAATGACCACACACCTAAGGACTAGATCGCAGTTATTATTTTTATTGAATTAACATTTTCTCTGTGCTTTATATTTGATCTCCTGTAGATTTTGGTAGTCCAAACTAGGGTTAACACAAAAACTTCTAATGCCTAATCTGTACTCGGGTCAATGTAAAAAATTGGTGAAATTTATAGTAGGCAAGACAACAGTGTAAAAAGAGTTGCCGGATTTTCTCGGTGGGTCACGACTCCGATTTTGCGAAGCACTGCTCTTGTTAGGGCTGGTATTTAAAATTCTCTGAGGATAAGCCCGTAACTTCCCCGTCCGCCCAAAGCTGGAATAGCTTAGGCTACCATAAAATAGGTAAGAAAGAGAGAAAAAAATGTTTTATGAAAAAAAGTTGATTGAATGATTTTTTCTAAGTTTACGTATCGACTTACTAGCGTTTACATAGCTTTTGATTATTATAGTCAATAAAAAAACAGCCTAGACTATTTTCGTCGAAGGTCAAAAGGGACATTATCCCTTTCGATAATAATCAATTGATATATATTTTTATAGCTCTTATGGTTGAGCGATCTCACGGTCCACCTGGTGTTAAGTGCTCACCAGAGTCCAAGGAAACTACAACTTGAATGCCGCCGATCTTCTTGAGAAATTAAGTCGAAGTCTCAATAGTAACTCTGTAACATTTCTCCCACCCTTGAAACTGGGACGCGTTGTTGCTCCACGGTAGAAACAGGTAGGTCGTTGGTACCGTGCTCACAATATGCCCTAACACCGGTAAAAAAAGCGAAAAGAGAACTTAACTTAACTTAAGGTGGTAGGACCTCTTCTGAGTCCGCGCGGGTAGATACCACCACCCTGCCTAAATCTGCCGTGAAGCAGTAATGCGTTTCGGTTTAAAGGGTGAGGCAGCCGTTGTAACTATAGGTACTTGAGACCTTAGAACTTATATCTCAAGGTGGGTGGCGCATTTACGTTGTAGATGTCTGTAGCCTGCAGTAACCACTTAACACCAGGTGGGTTGTGAGCTCGTCCACCCACCTAAACAATAAATAATAATAATAATAAAAAATAACAAAAGACAGAATCACTATTCACTATTCACATGAAGCTGTCACGTTCTTCAAGAAAATTTGAATAATCTATTTCGAGATACAGCTTAATATATATCTGATAAATGCTGATATTAACGAGTACATAATATTCTTACTACTTACTACTACTACATATTCTTACAAGAACTGTTAAGGTATATGGTGCAGTCACAAATTAATTACTATTATACTCACTATAGAGTCAAATTCTCCGAAATCAGCCCGCAATACTATATTTCTTACAACGTGTTTATCACTCCATTGCTACTGGCAAACTGTAAAATACTGTAAATTAAAGTTACATTACAAAAATCACTTTAGCCCTCGTATTCAATAATCGACCTTAAACAAAAGATTATTAAGTATTCTATTATTTATCGTACAGATTCTTCGTCGGATTCAAACGCACGTTCTTATGTAGAGGTAATAAGGTTGAATTTAATTTTGTTGATTCAACAATTTACAAATCAAAATTCAGATAGTCGTCAAAACCTATTATCATAATAATATCTTAATACTAAATGACGTGTCTATTGTTAAGCATTTTCGTTGCAAATTTTTCATTAAACGATAAAACCTTGATCGATATTAATCTAATGTAAACAAACTACCTTACTTTGCAATTACTAAAAATGATTACTAATTGCATTAATTGTTCTAGAAGGAAGGAGTTCACGGCCTACTTTTTTTTAATGCCCTTGTAGGCAGACGAGCATACGGCTCACCTGATGGTGAATGGTTACCGTCGTTCATGGACTTCAGCAATGCCAGGGGCAGAGCCAAGCCGGTGCCTACCGTTAAGTACTCTTCACAAGCCTCGTTTGAAGAAGGACATGTCATAGCGCTCGGAGAACACCGTGGAGGGAGCTCATTCCATAGCCGGATGGTACGAGGCAAAAAAGACCTCTGGAACCGCACTGTGGATGAACGCAGTGGCTCCAGGTAGTATGGATGAACTCTACTCCGGTGGCGCGCGGTGCGATGGTAAAAACGAGATGATGGAATCATCTCAAGCAATTACTCCTGCGTGATGTTAAGTTATTAATAAAACTCATATACATCACAACGTAAATGCCTTTTTTTTTCTACCTATGCTGATAGCCTTGAGAGGCTATTTCAGCTTTTCCTTGACGTGTAGGTGAGCTCACGGGGCTTAAGCCGGGAATGTTGCTAGCACTGGCCCTAGCAAGAGCAGTGCTTCGCAGAATCTACAACCGGATCAGAAACGCGACCCACTGAGAAGATCCGGCGAGAAAATCAGTGGGCTCGTAAATGCCCCATGTACCTTTAGGCACGATGTCGTGTGAAAAGAACAATCAATCTCTAACTGCATTTACGTAGACGGAACATTAGAAAATTATCAAGGTTCCGGTATAGACCATAATCAGCAGACGCGCGAAGTCCACGGTCTGTCGACGCGGGGGAAGGGGTCTTGCCGGTCTTCGCTTTAGATTGTGTCAAAAAGGTAACATGACGAAGACAATCAAATTGTAAATATTTATACAGAGTGTGTGATTATTTCACTCAGATCTGTGTTACGATAAGATAGTTTTCAGAAAACCTATTAAGTAAAATTTAATATATGTATTCTGTTAGTCCACAGACGGCCCCACTGCTAGACATGGGCCTACATGCATCTACAAGGGGATTTCACGTCATTAGAGATCCTCCCGATCCATTAACGGTACTTTTAGGTACCTCAAGCACCGGTCCCCGTTCTCATCGAACCCGTCGCTTGCGATGAAAGGCTCGACGACTGAATTAACCCATAGACACAGCCCACTGAGTTTTTCGCCGGATTTCCTCAGTGGGTTAGGTTTCTGATCCGGTGGTAGAATTTGCAAAGCACTGCTCTTGCTAGGGTCAGTGTTAGCAACACACCCGGTTTGAGCCCCGTGAGCTCACGTACGTCTAGAAGAAGCTGAAATAGCCTCTCAAGGCTATCAGCACAGGTAGGAAAAAGGGGGGTTCGCATGACCCAGGTCGTCGGTCCACCTTATGGAAGGCTTACCCACGCTATGACCGACGATACTCAGTCACCACTCGAGAACTTTTTGGCGTCAGTGGCCATCTGTTCGACAAACAATTTGCCCTGCCCCAGGGGTATTTCCCCTAAAACCAAAAATTAAAATTTTACTACGTAGGTACATCGCGTTTTTCTCATTTTTATTAAAATCAACATCAGAACACCATAATTGAGATCAAAGTGTTACTTCACGCCTGGATTAAGGATTTGCTCTAATAAGCAGTGTGCTTAGTACGAGCTTTTTAACGTTCTCGATAGCGAAAAAGTTAACTCAAATTTGTATGGAGTCCCAGTCCAGTCCATCCAGTCATCTCGTTTTTGTCATCGCGCCGCCCGACACCGGAGCAGAATTCACCCATACTGGATACCTGGAAACACGACATTCATCTCTTCCCAGAGCACTTTTCTACCACGTACCATTCGGCTTTGTAATGAACTCCCACGATGATTCCCAAGCGCTATGACTTGTTCTTCAACTAGACTTGCGGAGAGTACTCGGCAGTAAGCAGCCACTTGGCTCTGCTGCCCTTGGTATTGGTGACGTCGATGACTAATTAATTATACTAAGGCAGTGAAAAAAGTAAAACGCGTCAATATTGTCTTATATACCTTTAATGTTCCAAGATCGGTAACAAGTAAAAAAAGTGTTTTCACAAGGATTATTATTCGTTATTAAAACTACTTTTTACATCAATGTTTTATGTTAACGAATTATATCGACGAATAGAAATTAGTAGGTACCTAGTTCGTGACCAAAAAAAACTGTTAATTATTCAAAACGTCGGAATGTATGTAACAATAAAAGAATGCAAGATTAAACCGTAAAAGTACTTTTATTTATGTCTACAAATGGTGCAAAACCAAGAAAATATTCATTGTTAAATTTACATATTTTTTTCATTCACAATTTCGAATTTGGCTTCTTTGAGTCCTCGTATGCCACAGGTATCGCAGTATCTTTCAAAACAGCCGTTTCTTTTGGCACCACTATTTTCAACACACCATCAGCCGATAGCGTTGATGTGATTTTGTTGGGCTGACTTCCCTGAGGCAACTTATATTTTCTCACAAAGTGTCGAGATATGAATCCCTGTTCGTCTTTCTTTTCTTCGTGTTTCGCTTCAATCACAATAAAATCATCGGCTACCTTTACCTGAATTTGTTCAGCGGTGAAATCTTTGACCAGTAAATTGATCTCGAATCTGTCTTTTTGTGTTTTCACAATATCTCCGTCGTGCCATGGAAGGTTCTCGATCCAATCGACAGAACGAAGTACAAATTCGTCCCCAAAGTTTGACGGTTTACTTAACTGAAGCATTATTGGTAATGGTGTGTTCTAGAACTGCCGCCACTGTTAACGGAGAAGGTAGGATACTTTATCGCACCTCAATCGATAAGTAACTGTTGTAGGTATTTGTTTGCTGTCTTTGAGTTTTTATAAGTCTTTAACAGATGGCGTTGTATACCATTTTTTAATTGTATTTTTTTAAGCTAGGGAAGTATCATTATGTATGTGGCAAAATCTTTATGAAATGGTATTAACTTAACCCATAGCTCAGTGACTTAACCTCATTACCTACATACAAGCACCAGCACATGACTTACATTAGCATTACAAAAAAAACCATTCAAATTGTCTTTTGTATGACACGTTCTCTCATTGTCTATGGTTTAGTAATAATAATTACCGTAAAACGGGGTGATTGGGGATTGAGAGGTGAATGGGGAAAAAACCAAGAAAATCTTTCAACGTTCATTATTAGTTTTATATTCCTTGCAAAATCTTCCATTTTTTGTAGTGTAATATTAGAATGTTGAAAGGTCACAAAGCAACTCTGAATATGCATTACCTGCTAACTTTCAAAAAATCGCATTTCAAATTAACTTCTTGGGGTGGTAATTTTTTAGTGCTAGAAACTTTGCTCTTTTATTTCTTAACAATAGAAGACGACTGTGATTTATAACGTTATTTAGTGTTTGGGCTTTCATATATAATAAAGGGTCTAAAGGTAAAAAGTCTCAGTTGTTATTGGTTTTAATGTGTCTGTGGGTTAATTTACCTCGTTGAGCCCTTCGTCGCAAGCGACGGGTTCGACAAGAACAATGACCGGTGAGGTGAAGTGGGACGTCTCAGGTATAAATAACTACCAAAGGAGGGGTCAATTGGGATGAAAATGCATTGAATGGGGACGACTTAAGTATTAATATGTATAGGTTTGTAGGGTTGTCTATGTAGTTACAACAATCTTTTTTAAGTGTGTTGGTAAGAATTTGGTTTATTCATGATGTTTGTCTAAAACTTTTATTTAATTATTAATGTAATGTTTTTTCTTTGTTTGGCAAATATTTATATTATCAGTTACGTATTGTTTTCTATTTTTAGATATGCCTCGCGTGTACGTATCAAAGAGTGCAAAACTTTATAAGAGATAATATGATCCCTTAATATTAAAAACAGCAATAGAAGCCTATGAAATTGGGAATAAGTCTTTAGTTGAAAAACTACAATCTGGGTAGGAAGTAGGCATGGTCGTTGCGCAACGTAAAGTGTTATTGAAACTATCTTTAGACAAAATAGCGGTTAGCTAGTTTCGCCGTACTGCAATAATCTGCTAACATCTACTACCTCAATCACGTCACCGATCACGAACACAAATCACACAACGTTCAGCAATATTCGTTTATCTTCGTACCGCTCGGTCGGCAGCTATCGCGACACGCAGCGCAAACATCGGTTCGATCGAAATAGACAATAATCATTTTGTCTCTTTCACGCACACGACTGAGATGCATTTGACCTTTGACTTTAGCCCTTAAATCTCTTAACATAAGATTTATAAAATTAAATTATGAGTGCAAGTTGAAGTCGAATTTTGTGGCCTTGAACCAGTTATTCACGAGTCGCGCGTTTAGCGACAAAGTGTATTAAAAACGAGGCGCTAAGTTTTAAGTTTAATTACCAATTGAATAGTTAAAAATATAAAGTGTAAGTTGTTTAATATACATTAAGTTTATAAACCTTGTAAAAATCTGTTATAAAGTACGATACGAACTCTTTAAAGAAGTAAAGCTAACATATCCTATCCTTAAAGATAAATTACAAATAAAGTCGTAATTAGGTACTGAAATATTAATCGCCACGCTAACTCGTTCGCGTGCATTAGTTTATTGCTAAACGAAACCCGCTATTGCTCGCTACTGCAATAGCGCGTTTCAAAAGCCGCTATTTACATTTGATAGCTAGTTTCGTTTCGCTAACCGAAAATGCCACTACAGCCCACCGCTAGGAGGCAGTTACCCAGCTATGGAGACTTACTTCGCCACTTCAATCTAGACTCTTCTTAACCGGATGAAACTAAGGGGTGGTATTTTTCTATACAAATTAATCCATGGAATAACCGACACACCTAATCTCTTAACCCAGATAAATCAATATTTATATAAATGATCACTTCTTTGGTGCAACTAAATAAATTAATTAATTCATTCATTAAACCAAGTAGCGCCAGCCCTAGCAAATTTCTCTATTGAAACTAATTTCGTCCCCATTAGCCCCCATTTCTGGGTGAATAGGGATATCACATATTTTTGCTTTTTTTTGCTTAAACTGGAATGCTAATTGCATGGTTTTAAATTAAATAACAAACATACTCCCAAGACTCAATCATTTTGATCCTGATATAGAATTATATACATCAGCAACTACCCTATAAATGTTCATCAAGTTGGGATTTGTCCCTAATCATCAGGTTTTACCGGTACCTATGTGATTCGAAATACTTATCTGACTATCTGACGATTATGTACAGACTGTACGCTAAGGCGAAATTTGCGCTAAGGCGTTTCAAATTTAAATCTGAAGTAAATAAAAGAAATTGCCCACAATGTATGTACTAAAAAAAAAGTAATTCATTTAACACGTTCTCAAATCAATTAAAACCTCTCTAACGTCTGATAAACTAATAAATATTTAATATGCTTTATTAAAGTAATTAGTTATTAAGTTAGGTACCTACTACATAAACTTGACTTTTATGACAAAATATCTTTTGCTATCTTATTTTTCTTAAAATCTGTTCATAGTAATAAAATAAAATAATATTAAATAATTAAAACATAGATAGAAAATAGCTGGTAGGTGAAGTGAATTACGAAAATACAACTCAACCAATGGATATTGGTATCTATATGTATATATACAAAACAATGTATATTGTAATAGTTTAACCTTGTGTTATCTGCTTATCAATATTTTTCTACGTATTTTTAACGTAAAAACATATCTCCAAAACTGTATGTATACCTACATCTGTGATGTAAATTTTCAAACATGTCAAACGATTATGTAGCAATTGTTACGGGTGCTAATAAAGGATTAGGATTTGCTATAGTGAAAGATCTTTGTGAAAATTTTAAAGGTACTGTATACCTTACATCACGTGACGAAACCCGTGGAAATGAAGCATGTGAAATACTGAGAAAATTAGGACTAAAACCAGAATATCATCAATTAGACGTATCCGATCCTCAGAGTGTCCAAAGATTTGCATCTTACATTCAAAACAAGCGTGTTGAGATTTTGATTAACAACGCCGGCATACTGTTTTTAAAAGACGCAAAGGAACCAAAATTATTTCAAGCTGAACAGACAATTTTAACTAACTACTTTGCGTTGGTTAATTTCTGTGAAGCAATATTGCCTTGCGTCAAAGAAGGCGGGAAAATCATTAACATTTCAAGTTCTTCCGGGCACCTCTCAAGAATCCCCTCGGCAGATTTACGAAAAAGATTCATGTGCGAAAATTTGACACTAAACGAACTCAATTTATTGATGCGCAACTATATGGAAGCTGTAAAGAACAATGAAGAAATAGATGAAGGCTGGGGAGATTCGCCTTACGTTGTTTCAAAAGTAGGAGTTAATGCATATACGTTTATACTCAATAGAAAATTATCATCCAAGGGTATGTTTTTGGATTTATTATAAGTAATTTATATATTTTTTTATTTATTTAGTTGCAGAAGCTAACCCATGTACAGTAACACACAGTTGATATTCTATTCACTTTTACACGCACGTTTCGTTTAAATATACACTCTTTATTTGATATCTTTTTGCTTACGTCCAAAATTTGCTATCATTCTTTCCGTTCATTTAAATATAGTAATGAGAACTTCGTTATAGATAATATGTAAATTTATTAAATAAGACTTAAATATTAAGGCTTTGTGGCGGGAATGCCAGAAGCGTAATTGTATGACCTGGTTAATTTTGTTAATTCCGATTTAAAAGTGTATTAAATGGTGACTTCTTAAGCGCTTAGTATCTATGAAAGTTAAAACTTTGGAAAATGAAACAAAGTCGCAGGACGTGGCTTTTTGGGTTCTTCCAAAAAGTCCAAGAAAGTCTTCATAAATTCCTATTTTACAGAAACATTATTTAATTTCATCTAATCTCGTTTCATTTCCTTTGATTTGATTTCGTTCAATTTCATCCTTATTATTTCAAATAAATCAGCTTTATTTCATTTGGCTTCAAGTAGGTAAATATTGGTATAGAAAACTACATAAATGATTATTTAAAATAATTGATAAAATAAACTCGAAGCTGGTAGCAATGGCGTTGCAGAAAATCGATTGTCATATTGTAAAAAGAAGAAAAAGATAATAAATAAGAAGATTAGTCCAAACCAGTTCTTATTCAGCTTTCAATTAAAATATATTTAATTTTCATAGTTACCTATTGTTTTGATATCACCTCTCAGGTATTATCGCGAATTGCGTGCATCCAGGCTACGTGATGTCGGATATGACAAGAGGAGCCGGAAACGTTAGTCCGGAACAAGCCGCCAAATTGGTGACGGAAATAGCACTCAATTCAAAAGCCGGCGGTCTATACATATGGCATAACGGGGACACCGTCAATTGGAATGGCCCTGACCCACGCGGGTTTATAGACGGGAAAATTTAAGTAAATAATCTTTATTTTAAGTCTTTTGTATAATTTATACTATAACTAGATGATGACCGTTTTTTTTTTTTGATAACTCCATCTTGGTTAGTTACGCTCAATTAAGAAAAATAGTATTATTATTCGCCAATAGATGTCGGGAAGAATTGATTATTGAAAACACGAATAAAACATTTTCTGAAAATAAATCGTAGCTAGATCGATCTATAGCCTCCGAAATCCCCTGTATACAAAATTTTATGAAAATCGTTGGAGCCGTTTCCGAGATTCCGATTATATAAGTATATACAAGAATTGCTCGTTTAAAGGTATAAGATAATATTTAAACTAATTCTGACTTAAATTAACATTGCAATGTTCATATGCCAGACCGTTAGAACGTTTTATTATCTCAAATATATTAGTGTATAATCTATGGTCCCATAGATACAACCTACGGAGTTTTTAGTGGGTCGCGATTCCGATTCGGTGGTAGATTCAGCGGAGCACTAATCTTTCTTGGGCCATTATTAGCAATGATCTACCAGTGATTAGGTTGAAAATAAAAGTTCCATTGGTCGATATGTTGATATATCTGTATATACTATATATATACGCTCAGCGTAATTTAGAAGGCCGCTTTTCGCCTAAAAATGGTCCCCGTGTTTAGGCCATCTGCAATTGCCACGAGTCTCGTTGGAAAATAAAGTGCACTCTTGTTGGAATTAAAACAAAGAATATTTCATGTTACCATTGACAATTCCCACTTCTATGTTATCAACAAGACTGTATAAAAAAAACAATTTCCCTAAACGATATGGTACTCGAAATATACCACAAAGATTGTTACTACTTTGATAACGCATGGGTGAAGTGTGAAAGTGGCCTACAAAGTATTTACTGGTTACTGGCCCACAAACATCACAAAACAGTGTCCTGTGACTTAAGACATCAGGCCAGAGTTCTAGCTGCTAATAGTGACCTTCAAATCGAACCGCGTCTGCTTCGCGGCCCAGACAGAGAAAGTTCTTCATGAACACGTACCAAATACGCATTTCATTAGAAAATTTGACACCAGTCTGCGGGATTTGTATTTCTTTACCCACCCTTGTGTGATAGGATTCTTTTTGTTTAACTTTAAGGCAAGAGTAAGACGGCAGGCAGGCTTGTTCATTACAAGTTGTTATAAAAAAAACAAGGAAGAAATGAAACAAAATTCCCAGAAAGGAGTACAATGAATGCATTTTAAATTGACTTTTCGTTTATTACTTATCTGTGTAAGTAACATGTGAACTTTATTGTTTCTGTTGCGAGCGGAGGGGTTTGCATGAAAAGAACGAATTTAACATCTTGCTTTTAATTACTTTCATATTAACGTCACTATAAGGTACAAATGGAACAGCGAGTCAACGGCATCTCATTTATAATATAGAAAATATAATCTGTCCACAACACGGTTCACGATCCGGTAATAATAATATAATAACGAACATACAAATATTGTGNTATTGTTTCTGTTGCGAGCGGAGGGGTTTGCATGAAAAGAACGAATTTAACATCTTGCTTTTAATTACTTTCATATTAACGTCACTATAAGGTACAAATGGAACAGCGAGTCAACGGCATCTCATTTATAATATAGAAAATATAATCTGTCCACAACACGGTTCACGATCCGGTAATAATAATATAATAACGAACATACAAATATTGTGAGGCGAAACGATATAAAATATTGCAACGACCGGGCCGAATTCGAATAAATAATAATTTCCATTAAATAAAACAAAATACGTTAATTTATTTTACAAATTCCTCTGTTATTATATCTCTCTGTTTATTTATCATTATATGTGTGTTGGGGGGGAAGGTTATCACAAGTTCACTTGGCGTCGATGGGTTCGGGGCGGGGGCGGGCGGCCTGCGCGGGCGTGAAGCCGGGCGGCAGGGGCACGTAGGGCGGCCAGGCGGGCGCGGGCTGGGCGGGCGGGGCGGGCGGCGCCTGCGTCACGCCCAGCGCGTTGAACCGCACGAACATGTCGTGCTGGTGCTGCGACAGGCCGCTGCCGCCGCTCACCGAAGTCGACATGATCGCGGGGTCCATCTGCGTCCAGTCCGAGAACATCGGACTGTTCGTGTTGTACCCTGGAACAGGCTCTACAATCACTTATGTTATCGAAATGAAACGAAATTAATTGTAAGGCTTAATTTTGTATGCAGTTAGAACAGCGCCCCTAGCGGCAAACGTAGGCAAACGATCCCATTCCATACAAATATGAGCTAGCTTTTACGCTATCGAGAACGTTAAAAAACTTGCACTAAGCACACAGGTGCATGCGGGCGCCCACGTTCGTATTATATCACCAGTTCTATTGGTATAACGACTATAACGGGTATAGCGATCATAATAAAACATGTAAGCTTGTAACGCGTCCGGCACTATCAGCTGTTAAGAATTTGTTTATGCAAGACGTTCTGTAAGTACCTTAAACTAGGGATTGATGTTAGAAAATTAAATTATTTTAACTTTTGAGTAATATTTGAGTATATTCTAATTTCATTTTCGTTTTTGCCAATTTTAGGCTGTGCTATGCATTATTTTTAGTCCTCTTTTTAATTTTTCCAATAGAACACTGCCTACCATTTCCCTACGTAATACAGTCAAACAAACCAAAAATATACCATTTATGAATGACTCAAGCACTCAAAATGGGTGCCACCTACATAAGCCTATCCTTCTTTTTGTAAAATTCGTATACTGTCTTATTGAATATAATATAAATAAAAGCAATGACATCAGCAGTAGTACCTTGATGTGCGGCGTGGAGGCGCGGCCCGCCGGCGCCGTACGTGTTATTGACATGACTGAAGCCCGGCGGCGCTAACCTGGATCGACGTGCGTTGTCACTGTTATAAACAATCAAAATAATCTATATATGTTAATATATAAATGAATTGCCGTTCGTTAGTCTCGCTAAAACTCGAGAACGGCTGGACTGATTTTGCTAATTTTGGTCTTGAATTATTTGTGGAAGTCCAGGGAAGGTTTAAAAGTTAAATAAATATGAAAATGCTCGGAATTAAATAAAAATAACAATTTTGTTTTCCCTTTGATGTGTCCCCCGTCCGTCCTTTTGTTTGTTTTAAGTTTATTTTATACAAAAGTTTAGATCTTTTATTTATCGATTGAGGCACTACGAAGTCTGCCGGGTCAGCTAGTAACAAATAAATACATAATCATNAAGTCCAGGGAAGGTTTAAAAGTTAAATAAATATGAAAATGCTCGGAATTAAATAAAAATAACAATTTTGTTTTCCCTTTGATGTGTCCCCCGTCCGTCCTTTTGTTTGTTTTAAGTTTATTTTATACAAAAGTTTAGATCTTTTATTTATCGATTGAGGCACTACGAAGTCTGCCGGGTCAGCTAGTAACAAATAAATACATAATCATTTATTAACAAAGCCAAAATCATAGTTTGAATTTTCATGGAGCAAACAATAGGCGCCTGTTAAGAATAAATAAATTCAGACATTCAAATTAGACAAATAATGTTTTTTTAAAAAGAAAAAGAGAAACAGCGTGAATATATTTATAAGATTTTTTTCAGATTCACCAAACACTAAACGTCGTAAGTGACTATTAAAACGGTGTACTAAATACATACGAATAACGTCATTAACTGCAATTTGTTAGCGTGAATGTGCAAACCCACATACTGGGCTTAAAAAGGATCTCATCTAAACAAGAACCTATGTGAGCATGGACCACAGCGACCACATTAAAGTGCGTAGGAAATGTCACCATCCGATACCAAAGCGAGTCCTTAGAAGTGCAAATAAAGTTAAGAAGGTTTTTAGGAAGCGAATAATATGTATATCTACTAATTTAATAGTACCATTTGTTTTTTATACTTATAAAAAATAGGGTAGTATTATATATTGTAGTATTGATTTTTTTATTGCACGGCGGACACGACTAGCAATATACTTAGTGATCATCATGACTCATGGACGTCTGCAATGTCAAAGACAACGCCCAGCCCTTGCTTATCGAGTAAACGCAATTATCTCGACATAATATTTTTTTTCTATAAATTCTCTCCAAATTTATACATCGTAACTAACCCGCCCGAAACGGCATTTTGCATCATTTCATTCTCCATGAGTTCCGCAAACGCTTTCTGTGTCTCTTTAAACGGATCGAAGTCTAAGTCGTCGTCGCCATCGCCCGCCGCCCGGCCCGCCGGCTCGCCACTACGTACATTGTTCATTCTGAAGCAAAATTATGACGTAAGATTATTAATATGAACGAATTCAATATCTGAATTAAAAAAAAAAAGCACGCGTTGATACAATTATTAACGGGGGAATTCCCGTGCATCAATTACGACATCGACCACATCACAAGAAGTCGGATTGCAAGAAACAAACATTAAAACATGGGCAACTCCACATCATTTCAGATCCTCCCGGCCTACTAACAGTGCTTTTAGGTACCTCAAGCACCGGTCAAGTACCCCAAGCATCGCAGAGTGAATTAACTCACAGACACAGCCCACTGAGTTTCTCGCGGGATCTTCTCAGTGGGTCGCGATTCGGATCCGGTGGTAGATTCTGCGAAGCACTGCTCTTGCTAGGGCCAGTGTTAGCAGCTTCACTAGATTTGAGTCCCGTGAGCTAGTCTACTCATTCGGTGACGCTGATATAGCCTTTCAAGGCTATCAGCATAGGTAGAAAAATTTGACTAACTTTAAAGGCAACTGACTGAAAGTGAAAGGGTGACAAGGTCGTAGGACCATTTAAAGTTATCGCTGGGTACTATCTGGAGGAAAATAACAGCTTATAGACAGCAATAGAGAAAGCTGAGCGAGACCTACGCCTCCATCCATACACAGCTAATTTACAGACCGATTGTAAACTTGTTTCAACTAATATTGTCAGTTCGGAAAAAGAGCCGCTATATTGCTATTTAAATGCTGCGGGTTCCCTGGATCGCATCGGACCAACGCATCAATCCTGGAAGAATTAGGCGTCTCCGCAAGACTCTCCACCACTTGCCTACGTAGGACTTCCGAGTTTTTCAGTCACGTTGCGAGGAAAAAGAGTGACAATCTCGAAAGACTACTCATCACTGGCAAAGTGGAAGGAAAGAGACCTAGAGGGCGTAGTCCCATGCGCTGGTTCGCTCAAATTAAGAAGATATTGGACTTCAGTATCAATGTCGCTATCCACTGCGCAGAGGACGGAGGGAACGGAGGAAAATAGTCCTAACAAAAGTACTCCGTAATGGTCACGACCCTCAACACTGAGGAACACGACGCAAGGAGGAGGAGGATATTTTATTAAAGCGTATTCATTTGTGTCTCGATTATTACAGCAAGTATCAAATCGTTAAGACAAGAAAATAGCATTTGTTTAGGAACCAATTTAATAATGTAAATAAGAGGCACGTAAGGGGGCGTCCATTAATTACGTGAGGCGTTTTTGAGAATTTTTGACCCCTCTCCCCCCTTGGTGAGATATCGTAAGATTTTTCTCAACTCCCTCCCCCCCCCTCCTCTAATCTCACGCGAGGTTCTTCAAAACATGTAGACTTCAAAACTTCAATACAAAGCAGGCTAGAACGTGTACGCGCGTCGCTGTTATTCGGCTCTATACGTCGCGATGTTTGTCGACTCGCATGTGTCGATAGAGCTAAATAATCGAGCGCTATTTCGCTGTTCTGCGAAGTTCGGACGAATACGAAAAATACTATTTTCTCAGATTTGGCCATATTTTATTCTAGAAATAAAATTTCACGCAATTTTACACCGTTTTCTGCGAGAAATATAAATACGTGATATTTGCCAAGAACACAAACACCTCATGTAATTCATGGACGCCCCCTAACGCGATGCCATAACCAGGCAGATGGTCAGATCTAGTAAGTAATGCACTAGGTGGTAGTCTGTACCGTGCGGTCCATGCCAGCCATGACCGAGCACTGTGGAGGAACGTCACGTGTGGTCGCGATCCTCAACAGTGATGGAACGATATAGAAGAGGAACGTGTTATCTCTGTGTCACTGTCGCACGCGACCTTTTCAATTTAAAGAGTACGACCGGACTTTTTGACGGTAACGCGAGGAGTGGAGTTGTGTGATTTGTTTTATTTTGTCTATTTAGTGTTTCTTCAGGTTTAAATGTGTAATAACGGTGGTTTATTAACTGTTTAATGTCTGTGACAGTGTACAAATGTGGGAAAATGAAACAAAGCCGCTAGACGTAACTTATCGGGCTCCTCCAAAAAGTCCACTGAAAAAATCTCAGTAAATGACCACCATTTTACTGAGATTATATTTCATCCCATATCATCTCATCTCATTTCATTTCATTTCCCTCCATATTATCATTGTTCATAAAAATTAGAATATAAGTTAAAATAAGACATGACTTAAAGGTCTTAGTTACCAGGGTATAAAATCTCTTTAAAAATAATACGTGTAGTAACAAAGCGGCGTCACCTCTGCTTGTGTTCCATCTCGAGTGCCTCCGCGCTGAGCACGTTCCGCGGCAGCTGGTAGCGCCGCTCGTCGCCGGCGCGCGCGTGCAGCCGCAGCTGCTGCGCCTTGTGGAAGTCCGTGAAGAACTTATCCATGTTCTCCGCTAAATATCGACCTTCGCTCTGTAATCGATAGAGGAACTTTACTCCACGCGAGTCCCGCGGCACCAGGTCTACACATTTAAGTCTTCATTCACAGACCGAGACTAGACTAATATTTTGCATTGTTGTGAAGTATTTAGGGTGAAGAAGGAGGAGGCGTGTGCGTGTGTTGGTTGTCCGTTGTGCGCTCTCCTCCGGAAACTTCATCGGAGCGATCAATAAAACATTACATTACATGTTTATTCGCGCCAACGACCACGGTGGATCGTTACACGTTAACCACTGACTGACTAACGTATGTTGCTCATTACTACAACTGCATAGTAAGCTAAGCGGTGCGGGGTATACCAAAGTTTACGTGTGTATATTTGTCTGTTTGCCGGGGTATAATGGTAAGACCGCGCGGGTAGGTACCACCACCCCGCCTATTTCTGCCGTGAAGCAGCAATGCGTTTCGGTTTGAAGATTAGGATAGCCGTTGTAACTATAGTTAGACCTTAGAAATTAATATCTCAAGTGGAAGTCCAGAGAAAGTTTGATAAATATGAAAATGCTCGAATGAAATACAAACAAACAATTTTGTTTTTCCTTTGATGTGTCCCCCGTCGAACGGATTCCTTTTGTTTGTTTTAAGTTTATTTTATACAAGTCTTTTATTTATCGATTGAGGCACTACGAAGTCTGCCCGGTCAGCTAGTATCTATATATTAATACGTAAAGCAAAAACTTTGTACCCCTTTTTACGAAAATTGCGCGGACGGTGGGGTATGAAATTTCCCACACTTATAGAGAGCATAGAGAATGAGTACACAACGCTAATATTTTTTTAAAATCATGCATAAAAGATAAATTAAATGAATAAAGAAAACATTACACACACTACCATGTATTTGACACACACACGTATGCATATTATTTGTTTATTGTTAAACTTTTGTTATTGTTGTCAAATTGAGAATAGATTAAATATCGTTTTGTCTTTAATAATAATTGTCTAAAGTGTAGTCTTGGCGAAATCTGTGATTAAAGAAGTATAATAAAATCTTTGACAGCAGAATCATAATAGTGTATAAACTTATAATTTCAATAAATTATAGTCGAATTTCGACTACTGCGGGGACCACTAGTGGAATATAATTAGCCAATCGTGTGGTGCGGGGCACGTACGTTGTGTGCGGCGTCGAACCCGTTGAGCAGCGCGGCGTGCGCGGCGTGCGCGGGCGGCGCGTGCAGCACCTGCGGCCGGGGCAGCGCGTAGGGCGGCAGCGCGCCGAACGCCGGCACCATGCTGGGGCTCCGGTGGTAATTAGCACCTGCAATGCACAGACCACGGATTCAATCTAAGCTTACGAGGATGCCGCTATCCAACTTGGAACAGTATATTGTCCTCCTCCTTGCGTCGTATTCCTCATTGCTGAGGGTCGTGACCACCCTTTTGTATCACCTTCACACGTACGATCTTTCTCCATCTATTCTTGTCTCTGGCGGTGTGGAGGGCGTTGTGAAATGTGGAATCAAGAGCGGTGCGGATCTGGTCGGACCTACGTATCGGGCTGCACCCCCGAGGTCTTTTCCCATCTACCTTACAGTATATTGTAGCGAGTACGCAAGTACTCACACTCGACTAAGCTCAGCTCCACATCGTATACTAACAAGTATTGTTGTCCAATTGTTTTGTGTATAAGTGCATGTGATCTTTATATTCATTGTGAGTCTCTTGTGAGTCCGCACGGGTAGGTACCACCGCCCCGCCTATTTCTGCCGTGAAGCAGTAATGCGTTTCGGTTTGAAGGGTGGGGCAGCTGTTGTAACTATATGGAGACCATAGAACTCATATCTCAAGTTGGGTGACGCATTTACGTTGTAAATGTCCATGGGCTCCAGTAACCATTTCAAAACCAGTTGGGCTGTGAGCTCGTCCACATACCTAAGCAATTCAGTTAGCATGGCACTGAGAACAAAATGGATCTCACCTAATAGTTCACTAGCGGATTCCATTCCTATACTGGAGGCGGGCATGTAATGCTTAGGCTCGACCATGACGTTGTGTTGCCGCGCCAGCAGCTCCCTCTGCCGCAGCAGCATGTCGCTCTGTTCTCGTTCCCTCAACAGCATCTCCTTCTGGTCCAGCAAACCCTGGTTCATTTGACTAATTGGCCTATCGTTAACGTAACTAATATCTCTGTCCAGTAATCCGTAGCCGTTCAGCACGGGCCCCTTGAGCTGCGGCAGCAGGTGACCGCCGTCGACGAGCCCGGCCAGCATGTCTCGGTGCCTCTGCATCATGAGGGCGTCGCCGGCGTCGTTGAGCAGGTCGTGGGTGTCGTCGTCCAGCAGGCTGTGGTCGCTGCTCTCCAGCAGGTCGTGGGTCTCCAGCAGGCTATGTCGATCCGATTCTAATTCGTCCAGGTCATTGGAGATGTAGTTGTGTTGCGAGTCTGTCTCGAAGACCGAGGAGTGCGGGCGCGGCGCGTCGTCCGCGGGTCCGCTGTCGGTGCTGTGGCTGGGCTTGTGTTTGGACTTTTCGTTTTTACTTTTCTTTGTGTGTGTGCTCGTGCCGTTCGTGTCTTTATTTCTCGTTCTGTTTGTGTCGGTGTGTGTCTCTTTAACGTTTCTCGTTTGTGCCTGCTGCTGTGCCGTGTCCGTGTGCAGTTCCGTGGGACTGGACGACCCTGATATGCCGTTTTCTTGTGACTTAACTAGAAATAGAAACAACGAATCTTATCCATCTATACTAATATATAAATCTGCAGTGGTTTTTAGGGATGTTTCGTTATAACTACTGAGCTAAACTTGAAACTTGGTATCCATGTAGAAAATACATGTACTTAATGGATAGGCTGATATTTATATGAGTGTTGGACTCCCTACACCAGTTGCGGGGGCGTTAATGATGAGAATCTTTGTGGGGGTGAGAAATAATAATGTTAATTTTAAATGGCCAGCGAAGCGGACGGGTATAGCTAGTTTCAATATATTTACATAATAAATCATGTTTATCTACAAAGAACATTTCAATCTCTGCCAAAAAAAAACCTGGACTTATCGCCTTAAAAACTCAATTTTTTTAACAATACACAATCTATTGTAATCTTTTCGACAATATCATTAACGTCACAGCCTGATTAAACTTTCATGAGATTACATGTTATCGAAAATGCCATGTGATGACCTTGTTGAATGTAAATAAACATGGTATACACTACACAACATATACAAGCTTTCTAATTATTTTAAAATTCTAATAGGAACATGCGATAACCGTTGGAAGTCAATAATTTTAACAACCAGCATCAGAAATTCGACCATAATCACTGACTCCTCAAAATTTAGAATGAAAATATAAGACTTGGCTTAAAGGTCTCGTTACCGGGCCATAAAAGTTTTAATAAAATAGATTCTACCAAGACTAAATCTCGAAAAGTTTAAAAAAAATTGGTCGACAAACCGCAGAGGTTATGGGTACTTAATTGTTTTGTCTTTGCCTATATACGTATGTAGGTATATAGATTTTAGATCACCATCGTCTGTCGTTTTCGACAAAACTAAATACATAATAGTCTTGGTATACGTTAAAAGCATGTTACCTTCTTTTTTTAAATACTATAATGTTTAATAATACTTATTTTAAAAATCAATATTTACTTTGATTTGAGTCCCGTTTTTTTTTTATTATTATTTTATATGCACAACTCAGGGCCTACTCAGAGGCCGTTTTTTTCTTATTAGTATCAAAAAATTTACAAGTCACAAATTATTTTAATTGTTGTCATTATAAAATCACTCAGGCTTGTAGATGTTACTCTTGTCCACCTCTACCAGTGCTCTTGTCCATCAACTTAACTGCCAACTTTAACCTAACCTCATTGGAAGGGTTTGATAATACTGATCCCAAACCTCAAACCAGAACGAATGACTGCTTCGGTGCAGAAATAGTCAGAATTAGGGTATCTACGGGTCTGTGAGCTTAGGATACGCCCTACCACCTTTTTTTTCCTACCTAAGCTGATAGCCTTGACAGGCTATTTCAGCGTAACCTTCACTAGTAGGTGAGCTCACGGGAATCAAACCGGAGTAGCCCACCACCAGTAAATCGGTTATCAATCGCAATACCCTTAGACCAGGCGATTGTCCATTCGCCGTGGACCCTTAAGGTTACTTAGGACGGGCCCTCGGGAGACAGGCGGTTGCTACTCTAGACACCACACAGTACAGTTATGTAAGTACAGTTGAAACATACCGTGTAATTGTTGTGGTTTCGGACTCGTTTGTTTTCTGGCGGGACTATCTGAAGGAGGGGAGGACCCGAGGCTGGGCCAAGCTTCCTTCCCGTTGGCACTGCTACCGCTACTACTGCTGCTGCTATCACTGCTGTCGCTCCTGCTACTGCTACTGCTGCTCGAACTGGTACTGCCATTCGCACATTCCTCTTTAGATCTATGAACAATTATTTTAATGGGACTGGGAGACGGTAGGACCTCTACTTACTGGTGGTAGGACCTCTTGTGAGTCCGCGCGGGTAGGTACCACCACCCTGCCTATTTCTGCCGTGAAGCAGTAATGCGTTTCGGTTTGAAGGGCGGGGCGGCCGTTGCAACTATACTGAGACCTTAGAACTTATATCTCAAGGTGGGTGGCGCATTTACGTTGTAGATGTCTATGAGCTCCAGTAACCACTTAACACCAGGTGGGCTGTGAGCTCGTCCGCCCATCAAGGCAACAAAAAAAAATAAAAAAATACGAGTTTGCTTGAGCTTCAATATCTTATGAGAGAATGCAATTAGGTCTTACTTTATAAATCGTCACGCATTGAAAGCGTACTATCATTTGTGAAATTATATCGATTGACGAGTCTCAGTTAAATGTAACGGTTAAGTTGAAATGTATCTATACATTATTCACTAAAACAGACACCGCACTTGAATGTTTTCATTTCAAATCTCGTGTACTCACTTAGAATTGACTACGTTGTTTATATGTGACGATGTGACCACTGTCGTCGGTATATAGTTCGATTGATTACCTGAAATGGGAAATGGGTAATGGTATATAGAAATATATATATATATATTTTTTTTTTTTTTTTGTTAAATAATTTTTTTAATACTGAGACCTTAGAACTTATATCTCAAGGTGTGTGGCGCATTTACGTTGTAGATGTCTATGGGCTCCAGTAACCACTTAACACCAGGTGGGCTGTGAGCTCGTCCACACGTCTAATCAATAAAAAAAAAATGATGGGACAGAAAAAGTAAATTGGTCTTACCATCTTTTGAACCGCTCTTTTCTGCATTCGTACTAGAATTACCTGTGGGTCAGTTTAGTAGATATTAAACCATTGGATTTATTAAATGAAAAAACAAAAAATATATAGCTGTGTCAATGATTTTTTTTTATTGCTTAGATGAGTGGACGAGCTCACAGCCCACCTGGTGTTAAGTGGTTACTGGAGCCCATAGACATCTACAAAGTAAATGCGCCACCCACCTTGAGATATAAGTTCTAAGGTCTCAGTATAGTTACAACGACTGCCCCACCCTTCAAACCGAAACGCATTACTGCTTCACGGCAGAAATAGGCAAGGCGGTGGTACCTGCCGTGCGGACTCACAAAAGGTCCTACTACCAGTAAAAATGGTTTAAGAATCTTCAAAAAAATTGTTCAATGTCCAGTCCGGGATGACTAACGTGGATTGTATGAGAGATGTCGGGCTGCCGGAACTACTCAGGGGCCGCATGTCGGACGTCGACCAAACTATAATTAAATCCTTCATACCGTTCTCATGTAAAAGCAGAAGTAGGGTTTCCGCAAAAACTTGAAGTTTAAATTAAATTTTATCAAAATAATGATTTGTTAAGGATTAAAATAAATACCAATAGAGGATTGAAAATTATCCCCGGGTTTGCTGTTAACAAATGAATTATTAACGCATCTCCATTTATTTATTTATTTTCTTTTCCTTCCCATGCTGATAGCCTTGAGAGGCTATTTCAGCTTCACCCTAACGTGTGTAGATGAGCTCACGGGGCTCAAACCGGAGTGTTGCTAGCACTGGCCCTAACAAGAGCCGTGCTTCACAGAATCTACCACCGGATCGGAAACGCGACCCACTGAGAAGATCCGGCGAGAAACTCAGTGGGCTGTGTCTATGTTATTCGCTCGTCGAGTCCTTCGTCGCAAGCGACGGGTTCGACGGGGACGGTGAGCAGTCGCATATCCATATTGTTTAATCTTTGCTACCTTATTAACGTTGTTAATTATTACAATTATGATTTGCCTAATGACCGTTAAAGCTTATCGACAAAAAAACAACACACCTAATGCTACGTCACAAGTAAGTAAAACGTGAAATGTAATAGGAAAGAACCTGAACCGTTAAGTTGCTTGTCCTCGTTGTTTTTATCCCGTTGCTGCGAGGCGAGCAGCTGATTGTGCAGCTTCCTCTCGTAGACCTGATGCAGGCCGGCGTGCATTTCTTCCTTCGTGAAGGACGCCTTCGGATCACCTGAAACATTGAGATCGGTTGACTAATATCAATCAGGTTCAAAAAAATTTAAGTTATTTATTGCACTCCTATACTTATTACGGACGTCGTTTCACCAAATGGGTATTTTAAATCTTTATCTTAATCATTTTGGTCTAAAGTTAGGATATTCAGTCCATGTCATAGATGTCCCCATATACATATAGTGACCCCGATATGAATGCGTGGGGGACTCAAATGCTATTTAGATTACCTCTTATCACAGTCCTAACCAATCATGAAACCCATTCGGCATTACCAGTGCAACATTTTCTTTAAGTAACCATAAACAAGATGTGACCGCCTATCTCTGCCGTGAAGCAGTAATGCGTTTCGGCCTGAAGGGTGGGGCAGCCGTTGTAACGTAACTATGCTGAGACCTTAGAACTTATATCTGAAGATGGGTGGCGCGTTTGCGTTGTAAATGTCTATGGGCTTCAGTAACCACTTAACACCAGGTGGGCTGTGAGCTCATCCACCCATTTAAGCAACGAAAAAAAAAAAAAAAAAAATAGTGATCCTGATGTAAATTCATGGGGGACTCAAATGCTATTTAGATTACATCTTATTACAGTTTCAACCAATCATGAAACCAATTCGACATTATCAGTACAACATTTTCGTTAAGTAACCCTAAACAAGATATAGTGTTTACATTAGCTAGAGGTGAATGAACTAGCTAAATCAGGTGTCTCACCTAGGTCGTGCAGGTACATACAGTCGGGCTTGGGACAGGGCTGGTTCTTCATGAAGTTGGCGCAGTACTTGGTGGTGCCGAGCGAGCCCTTCAGCACTCGTCCGTCGAGCGTCACGTTGTTGACGCCCTGGATGGCACGCAGCGCGTCCGCCGACGACACGTACGTCACGTACGCCGACGCGGACGGACCCTGCACCATCGTAATTAACAAAACCAAATCTTAGCTCTGAGTAATAATCATCAACAAAATATTCCTGGAAGGAGTGTACTGGGTGTTAGGAGATCGCTTCCAAAAACGAAAATTTTGTACCTACAAAGTTCTGCATCAGCTGTTTTTGATTTTGTGTTTCATTGCTGTTTTTTTTAGTAATATATTTTTTATGAAACTATCGTTTCATTTAGCTGTACTAACATTATGGAGCGTAAATAATGCTAATAAAACGTTTTAAAAATGTTTTTTTAATCAGAACTGATTTCTTTTCCCTCCCCTCATCAAAGGTGTCATTAGTACTATCGTCTGTGTTCGTATTCGGTCTCCTAACACCTAGTATAGTAGACAGAAGTGGTGACCGGGGCCACATAAATACCCATCGGTGGCCGTGACTTAAATATTACCAAATGATTTGGGAGATCAAGTAGCTTATTTCCAAGTTTATTACACTTTGCCTATAATCTACCAATACGAAATTATTTAAAATAGTACAAAGAAATATATCTACAAACAAATACTGAATACATTCATGGTACCAACGAAAGTATTTCTCAATACACTCATGACACTATTTTGTAAAACTTCAATTTGTCTTATCAATACCTTTTAATTGCCTTTGAGGCGGACAATATTTTTTTTCTGCAAGTAATTTTAGTGCAATGAGACTATTATGTGCTTTCAGGCATTAAGCCGGTCTTCAAATAGTGTTACCAGAGGCAGTAACTACATGTAAGTGCAAAATGTACTTGTGTCTAAATCACAAAACTTTACATAGTTAATGATGAAGAGGATTAAATGTTTCAAATTTGCTTTGAGTCCTAGATTTTTTGTAATAGTAATTTACGAAATATTTTAAACAGTACAATTTTAGAAGTTAAATGTTGTAACTTTTAAGATAATTGTAAGTATAAAAAAAAAAAAAATATTATTATTTATTACTAACCTGTGACCCTGCATATGTCGTACTTTGGTTTATAACTACTTTGTGAATTTTGCCATACTTTCCAAAGTACTCTTGCCGTTTTAAAATCTGAAATCATAATAATAAATTATTTTAACTCCGCAATTAAGAACCACTACTCGTTTACGAGAGTTTTCATCAATATTAGTCTCTAAAAAAATCCCTTAAAATATATGTTCTGTTCTATCACTGGCAGCGCTATTATCACCAGGAATTATTATTTAACTATACAGTGCCTTTTATTTAGTGCACGTACACGCTACTATGAAAGACATACTGTTTATTCATGATAAAAACCAGCAAACTTTTTTTTTTCCTACCTAAGCTGGTATCCTTAAAGGCTATGCCAGCGTAACCTTAATTAGTAGGTGAGTCCACGGGGCTCAAATCTGAGGACGTTGCTAACACTAGCCTTAGCAAGAGTAATGCTTCGTAGAATCTACCACGGAATTGCAAACGCGACCCAATGAGAAGATCCGGCGAGAAGCTCAGTGGACTGTGTCTGTTAATTTACTCGCCATACCCTTCGTGGCAAGCCATAGGTTCTGCGACCGGGCCAGCAACCGATTCATAAATGAGTTTTAAGGAATTCATGAACTAATAGTGGACGCTTATTTGACTCGTGAACATGGAAACTTAATAATGAATCGTTCGTGAGACGTGTAGCCACATATAGTACAGTGTACCTCCGGGTCTGCGAGTCTGACGGGCAGGCCCACGACGAACACGAGGTTGTTCTGTACGACGCGAACGTTCGCGAGCGCACGCCGCGACTCTAGCGTCTTGTTGCGACGTTTCTGCTCGCGGGCTTTCTTCTCCGTCTTTATCGCTGCCACCTGCAAACGTATTAACCAAACGATACTATAATTATTATTATTTATTTATTTTGTGATTGAAAGATTACTGGTGGCCCGGAGGCCTTTCCGGTTTCACCAGGACAGGTGGGCGAGTAAAGGCTCAGCCAGGAGGGGTGGGATTTGCTAACAGCTGCCCGAGCACCACTGAAGGAGACCTAACAATTAAGAGCAGCTGCTTCGCGAATGAATCTACTACCGGATCGGAATCGCGACTGGCTAAGAAGATCCGGCGAGAAACTCAGCGTGCTGATGCATGGGTTAGGTTGCATGTCGAACTCTTTGTCGAGTTCGACGAGTACGATACTATTATTGTCGTGGCATGCAAGCTCTTTGACAGGACATAAGACAATACTACCACGACTAGACACAGACTAAGACAAAGACTTGACAAGAATTCGAAAAGAAATGGAACGAGGGCGGACGTGACTAGAGACAGGCAGTATTTTTTTTTTGACTTCCTAAAAGACGGACATAAATCAGACGACAAGGAACGAATTGACCGTTCTCATGTTTTTTTTTAATTTTTTATTATTACTTTTATGGGTGGACGAGCTCACAGCCCACCTGGTGTTAAGTGGTTACTGGAGCCCATAGACATCTACAACGTAAATGCCGCCACTCACATTGAGATATAAGTTCTAAGGTCTCAGTATAGTTACAACGTACATACAATAGACGACAAAAGAACTAACCGACCGTTCAATTATTATATGTGGATTTCCAAAAAATATATATATTAATAAAATATATTGATATTCTACAACTTAGCATTGGTAAAAATCAATTATCGAATTTACATAAGAGTCTTTCACAAATCACAAACAATTATAAACATGACAAAAACAATTAGGATTAGACAAATTAATAAATTAAAATAATAATGGTTATGTGGAAAAAAGTAATTAGTTACATAGAAATTGAACATAATTGTTACAAGAAATAAATTAAATCATTATCATTATTATTTTGCAATCAATTATTTAATGTTCTCGAATTAATTTAGAATGTGCGATTAGTGATGTAAAAAAAAACACTTGAAAAATGGATGGAACTTATTTAAAGTCCACAAAAAAAAATATACTGTACCTGCTCTTGACTGAGAGGAATGAAGTCTGCCGGGTTTTCTGGGTATGCCTTCCGACAAGCTGGGCAGAGGCCGTTCTCGCCTTCTCGAATACGATTCCAGCAAAACCGACATATCTGCGAAGTTAAATAAGTCTTTAGGCTCGGAATAAATTTTTTATAGGACCGAATGTGTTTATTGGTACACAACGTAAATCTAATCTGATCTGATCTGACTAACCTAGCTTGTTTCTTCTTTATTGCTCTAAATAAGTAGAAAAGTTTATGGTCTATCCGATGTCAAAATGTTACGAAAGCTCATAGGACTCACAATCCTATGGAAACGGACAGGATGGTGGTACTCATCTGAAATGCTTTATGATAAACCTAACCAATAGCAGTAGCGAATTTATTTCATTGAATTAGAACAGTTATTTTTTTCATTAATTAGACATGACTGAAAGTTTACTATTTATAAATTCAGTGTGTTACAGTATATCTTACTTGGTATCCACATGTACACGGGTAGAAGTGGAGGTCGTCCACTTCCAAGGGTTCCATACATAGTGGACATTCCACCTGAAATTTAAAATAAGCCATTGAGTTTTTTTTTTAATACTAGATGGTTTTAGAGTCAAGGGACAAAATTATCCATTAAGTAAATTATGATATGACTGATTGTATGTAAAAATTAAATTCAAAATATTTTACTTATATAGGAGTTTTTTTAATTTATGTTTTAAATATTCACATAGATTAGATAAGTTATTTGGGCACAAGAGTGGACATTTAGCAGGCTTATACATCACTTTGCTAATGGCAACGGTAAAAGATAAAATAGAACACTAATTAATTGAGCATCTAAAATGATTATTTCATTTACTTTAGATTAAATTAACTATTTTGGCTTCAAATCGTATTCTAATACCAAATATGGTTTATTATTAGAAACGGAACTTTAATTAAATGAGTTTCATTGGTTTCACTTACACAAAGCTATGTATGAAGATCTATAGAAATCTAAATTTCTTATACTGTAATAAATTGAGGAGGTTTTGTTTGTTTGTTTGTTACATTTAACTTGAAACTTGTACCTTTGTTCTATAACCCGTAAAAGCCACAAACTGCCTTAGGCATAAAAATCACATTCCCACTCAATGCTCGACATCATTCGAATCAGAATACATTATTGATTTGCTACATATGAAAATGGGAGTTTTTAAAGTTATTTATAAATTTTGCGTGTTTTATACTAATTCCATCATTTATTGTTTTTTTACATATGCAAAAGACAATAATTTTATACTTATTATTGCATATTATTCACTACTAAATTAGACTAAATGATAAGAAAAAAGAATCTTTGATAATTTGGAGCTTCATTTACACAATTCAAGAAACAACCAACAAAATTCAAGGCTGATAATATTATAGACAACTCCATTGATTTACCTGTTCTTCTCCACTCTGATTCAGCACTGACATCCTAGACCCGAGAGCCAATGGTTCCAACTTGCCTATAGCAATGAAACAAAGTCAGCTTTTTCTTAATTGACAACCTGCACATAGAAGTAATTCAATCCTCAATACTGTTGTCCAATCCTCAATTTGGTGGTCATTATTTGTACTGTCGCTCTTGATTTCTTTGATATTTTTGATTATTTTACAGACTTAATATTAACTCAATTTATAAAAATCATTCTTGACTTCAATGTAAAATAACAATATGATAATACTTAATAAAAATATAATACATATTTTTATTAAATATATACAATTCATATCAAATTTTTACTATAAAATAATATAAAAAGGCTTATTTAACTAAGGCGAATATATTATAAATTACATTTTTTTTGTCATATATTTACTATTTTAGCTAAGATAAACAGACTAACATAAACTTAGCGGTCATTCATTCTTTCAGAATCAAGTAGTATTATAGGTAAGACACTATTATGGAATTTAACTTGGAACCACAGTTGATCTTCTAATTAGTACTAATATTATTATTAATATCCTTTAAACAGATTTCTTTAGATAAATTATAAAGTATCACTAATCAGATACAAAAACACTGATTTTTATAACTGACCATGCCTTATTTCACAATTTGAATTATACGCCAATTTCAGATTTTTAAATAATATGATAATTTACATATTGTCATCAAATTCAGCCACTTAATGTTTTGTAAAAAATTTAAAAATCTTTTAATAGTACAAATGATAGAAAATGTTTATTGACACACATTTCTGGTATGTGATGAGCATTATGTAAGTATTAGAAAGGCAACATCAAGTAGAGGTCAATACATTTCATTTTTACAATGCAACTCTTATTTACTCATTTTTTATTTATTGAATTAAAACTTATTTATAATATTTATTATGGATTAGCTAATAACATCTTGGTTATTTTTATTTCATTTGGGGACTATTTTATCTAATTTCTAAACCTCATTCTTAATTCACACAAAATATAAAACTTGACTTAGTAGTAACAAATATTTAAATATCTCTTAATCATTGCCTTAAAATAATTAAAAAGTAAAAGAAAAGCCAGCATTGTTTTATTATGCAAACAAGACTTATCAAAAAGGATTGAAGATATTCAAAGATATCAATTGATAAAATATATTCTTGTAAATTAAAAATTGATAAAAATTGGATATCCCGACCATCAAATACTGAACTATACAATAAAATAGGAATAGTCAGTCTTATTCATGTTTTGAATAACAAATTCATGATATTGACTTGCAAGACGTCAGCAGAGTTACCCGATGCATACATTTGACACAGAAAATTTAAAATGCCTGAATCAATTTTCTTAAAAAATGATTAATGTTTTATTCAGTCTTTACTGCTTATTGTTTGTACCTTTTATGTCTACATACACAGGAGAAAAAACATTTAACACTAAGCTTTACATCTCTAGGTAAACTGGAAATCTTTCCCGATATTTTTATGTTAAGGCATCTTTAGTATTGTCAAATCTACATGCACTGATGTAAAGAAAACAGTTTGAAATACTTGCCTTAAAATTATATCACTATTCACACTCTTTGCTCATTAATGATTCATAGGCCTAATAATAATAAACTATTAATTAAAGTATCAAAATATATTAGTGTACTTTTTTAATGTACTTTGAATTTCTTATCTTGGAATACATAAGGTAATTTTAAATCATGTGTTGTAGTAAACACAAGTTAGGTCTAAAACAATAAGTACAAGCGATAAATAGATCGCAACAATGACTCAACCCAGCTTTTGACAACTTCTGTTTTTGACATTTTAAGAGAAATATACAGGTTTAGGAGATTTCAGTTCATCAAACATGGAAACTAGTTTTTTTATGAAGTTCTGAATTTTTGATAAAAAAAAATTGTGTTAAACCCAGAGAAAATAGTTTACGTAGCAGCAGCAGGTACCCTCTCGTAACTGAATGTACGTCCGTCAGCTGCCATTCAAAAGAATATGTGGCAAAAGTCAAACTTTCATTTCGTACAAGGATACACTAAAAATAATTCATAAACATTGAATTTTTTACCCGTCACACCTAAGATATTGATATCTCTGCTATCGTCCCACAATCCAAATTTAGAAGGAAAAAGTAAAATCGATGTTTACCTTACGTCTCCTCTCAAAGCAAATCTTTTTTCTATTGCAGAACTAAGACTGCTATCCCTTCGCTAGAGAAGAAGATTAATCCTTTCCAAAGGACCCGTAAGGAGCTTCAATGCTCAATTTAAAATAAAATGCAAAGCTGAAATAAATATAACTGTTTTTGAAGATATTTTCTGCGAGTTACTATACATTTGTTTTATGAAATGGCCTAATCTTTTACAAGATTCGTTCTGTGATTCCATAGACAATCTCACTCACTTTTAATTTTAAAAATCTGTTTTAAGTAATTTTCCATTCCGTCAATATTGGGATTTTTCTAAAAAAAAATTGCATTGAATACAGTTCGCATAATAATTACTTCATTTTAGGAAAAAACATAACAAGTTACAAAAAGTTCAAAATATTTGCATTAAAAAAACTAAAAGAAAACATAGGCATATCTTCCACAAACAAATTCGAAAAGTAAAATAAACCATAGATAACATGTCAAGGGTGTAAACTAAAGGAGTAAAGCTTGGAGCACATTATAATAATTTATAGCTATCTAATATTTTGTTAGAGTAATATAGGTTGGGAGTCCCAATTACCACATTACGTTATAATTAAACTGTGCAATATTGAACGATCATCGTTGTATCTCTTAGATAAAATAGATTAGTTTACATTTGTGTAACTGAACTTACACTTCATTTAATTTTGAGAGAAATTAAGTTAATTTTTTATTTGTACATATTTCGTGAATCCTCAATCTAAACCAAAGCAATCTAATTCAGCTAGTAGAATTTAGCTGTTTTTTGCGGACCCATGCATAGTTTTTAATTGATATCGTGAAAAGAATCATCACTATAACACATGTCTATCTCCATTTTCTGAAATAGTTCCCTTGTTTAAAATATTGACATAAAATTTTAATTGTTCATATTATAAGCCGCTGTTGATTATAAAAAACCCTTTGGAGTGATAGCTCCCAAACATATAGCAATAACACATAGCTTAATACTGACAAAAACAATTGTTTCCAATATTATGTGCTTTGCAAGATTTCAGATAATAGGGACCGGGGTCCCGTCCGTAACCCGCCCCCTAAGAGCTTCGGGCTCCACCCGCTTTGTGCAGGGAGGAACCTAGGCGTGGGGCGGCGTGGTAGCTCGCGTTTCCCCGACCGCTCTGGGGGAAGGTGTAGCGCGGCGCCCTTAATGGGGCTCCGGGCCCGTCGACCGAGGGAACCGGCGGTCATGTTGCTGGCGGCCGCCGGTCCAGCGTCTGGGGGACGGCGGGATGGATGTAATACGCTCTGCGTAAACCCTGTCCCGCCGTCTCAATAGCTCCGACTGGGCTCCCGCCCGGTCCGGGGTAGGGCGCCGGATGTGAGCGGCAGGAGTTTTTAGTGAGGTTCGACTCCCACATACCCCACCTGCCGTGCGGGTGGAAATCCGACGATTTTCTCCTGTGGATAAAAAAAATATCAGATAATAGGTAGGACAATAGGTAAAATCGCAAACTAAAAAAGAAAAAAAATTTGGTAAAATCAAATGCATCAAATTTTGCAATATTAGAGAAACGAATCGTAATATCAATTTTTATGATCACTCGTTTTTAATTCGAATCCTACGTATTTAAATTATTAAATAATTGTGTAGCGTTGACTTAATACTACTTTTTAATTTAACCACAAACAGAGATTTTTTTAGATAGCGTCTTTTATACCGCTACTTAAATTTTTGGATAAATTTTATGTATTTATCAGATGCTTTGGAATACATAGCGGTAAAGCTATGTGTAATACCATAGAGATAACTATTCTTAAATTTTCTTCGCCAGAGTTCTCGAATGTTTGAATAAAGATAAAGCAAATCCGTTTTCTCCATTACGTCATTTCTCATTTCACTGTATTGCGCCAAATTTGAAATTGTGATAATGCTGTAAGTAGCTGATAATATTTCTCGTTTAATATTATGAACTTGTATAAACACACAATATTGCTGTTTAATGTTACGATTCAGCTCAACAATCGACAGAGTTCAAGGAAGTAATCTATAATTCAATAAAATTTGAATATTTTTTTTGAGTTTTTCGGAAATGGAATGGTCAGATTTTTTTCTTTCGAGGCAGTCGACCTTACGGCCTTTATCATAATTTGTCATTCTTGATATCTACCAAAATTACCACAACCAATCACTCGACGACCGCTGTCCTAAATATTAATAAAATTAAAGTGAAAAAAATGGAAATTGGTAAAAAATACAGAGATAGGATACATATCATTGTTGACGAGGTCGCTGATATTTTTTTTTAGTCTACATACCATTAGGTATCTAGAAACTACTAGGTACATAGCTGTTACTAATGAAAGGACTCTGGTAGGTGTTTAAACGGTTATAGTGACTAATATAATAATATATTGGTGAGTATAGGAGACCACAAGTCCTACTACCAAATATATTAAGTGTATAATCTATGCCTACTACTTATATAAGTAGTAGATATGCAGTAAAAGTAGAAATAGTACATAGACCTATATAGTAGGGACACGACATATTGTTCTATACGTACAATTGCTTATATAAATAGCACCCATTTTGAAGGCACATACATAAACATATATCTATCTCGTTCTTACTCAGCACTTTAACTCGCAGGAAAACAATATAATAGTATTTCAGTGCGTACATAAAATTAAACATGAATATACGTAAATATCTCCGTCTCCGTCTAATGAGGCCGAAAATCCGCCATGTTTAGCGCGCCAAATGTCATTGTCACGTCAGTTCGGCCGTCTGTTTTGGGTTGTACATTATTTGTTGACTATGATATCGATTTAATATGATTGATTATATAAAATTTCATAATTTATCATGCTTAAAACATAGAAAAATAATAATTAAAACGTATTTTATAGGATCTCAAGAAAGTCGATGTCCTAAAACTATTATCTATATGTATTTAAATTCATTATGGAGCCCTCATCCGAAAAATCCATTTTTCGGTCGGAATCTATTGATCATGACACTAATCATAAATAACACTTTAAAATATGTCATCAAAACATATTTAGACATTCTGTTTAGATATTTCGGGAAAAAGGCTACCGACAAAATCTCTTCGGAACTATTTAAATAAAATAGTTTTATTCCGCAGTGAGTAAAACACTATTGTAAATTTGTTAAATATTTAATAATTAAGTGATTTTAGAGAGGAAGTCACAAGGAATGACGTTTGTAATTAATGAATAAATGTTCTGTAGGTGTTTTTTTTTTCACGCGGTCCCTTGATAAGTTTAAAATTTGAATCACTCTCAAGCGAAAGTGATTCAAATGGTGCGGCGCACCTTCCTTGGGGTGCGCTGCGGTAGTATGTTACGGACTTTAGAGTCAGCAAAACAATTAAAATAGATTGTAATAGTCTAAGAAAAACACGTACTCAAAATACGATAACATTTAGCATGCTAGAAATGGGCTGATGGCTTTGAACTACGCCATATCTTTATGTTTTGCGACAAACGACAACTTTATAAAATCAGTGTAGCAACTTTTAAAAATCATCATATCGTTTACTTGGCAAATTCGAAGGACGAACTTGTCTTAGATTTCACCCATCTAAATCATATCATATTTGCACATAACAATATACCTACTTACTTCCCATTAAAGTATAAATTCTACAAATAAATAATACTCAACAATATTTAAAATAAAATGAGCCAAGAACGTTTATCGATAAAACCTGATAACATTGAAATCTTTTGTACAGCACTAAAGCCGCCATGTTTTGTGGCCAGATGACGTCACAGTGGCACGAAATTTTGGTTGACGTTTCATTTCCATAGGTTTCCTACTTCATTGAAATAGTAGCACTGATAGCCGTTTTGACATATTACAATAGTGATGTGAAATGTCAATTTATTCTCGAAAAAAATATAGTGATATCTATGGCCGTTTCTGTAATTGGAAAACTACCATTAAGTAATGGTTAATTACAGAGCATAATGCGACTCAGTGACGCACAATGCCGAATTATGCTGAAGCTGGAACTAATTGAGCATTATGCCGCATAATGCTCTATTGTGCTGTAATTGTAAAACGGCCTATAAGTTTTTATTTACAAGTAGTACCTGATAAAAAAAGATTTAATGAAACAAAAATATAAATGCTCACTTAATATATTTGAACGATCTGAATATTGGAATGAAAATGAATATACAGACTTTATATGCACACAAGAAACAAATTAATACAAAAAGAGTTAAAAAAAGGTGCCACAAAACGCTATATTTTATCAGATTCGTCCATACTGCTATTTTATTTTATTAGTGTCTCATTATTTAGAACAGCTCTTTGCGTCCAAATTAACGAGAAAGGGTCAACAGTACTGCAGTATCAATATCCGAAATCCAAAGCCAGGTCAAAACTATATCACAATCGCAGTTTGTACTTTTGAAGCAACGTCAAGTCGAAACTGCTTTGTTTTGCATAGAGCATTGACGCGAGTTTACCGGAGGTAGTAGTTGTGTGGCCAGCGATCCTATGTGACGCTCGTATTAAATTTCATTTTTTATAATCGTGAATTTCGGAATGCAAATGCGGAGTTGTGTGGTAAATAAGTACACCAATAATTATAATCTTATAAAAATAAATGTTCGCGGGACCCTAATATATATAGTTTAGAAATCAATGTAATAAATAATTTTTGTGTCCTAAAATAATACATTCGATAAATTTTATGACTAACTGCACGTCACTATTGACAATAAAGAACAGCAATATGCTCCTTCAAATGTAATTACTATTAATACGAAACTTCATGAGTTGGACAAACGTCAAAACGGCCATCACAGAGTGCCGGTAGAACAATAGTATTTTAATTTTAACACCTAACTGTAACTTCAATTATTCTTATCTAGAAGAAGTGCTGTAGCTGTTAGTATTATTGGTGTGTACATTGGATTTTCACTTTGCACAGGTATTTGAAACGCAAAGCATTGATGTCTTACGTTTTGTGAAAGGTCAGCAACAGAATGATCAGCAACAAGGCATTTACCCATCCGAGCGTAGCTGAAATAGTCTTTTAGGCTACCAGCGATCGCGCTGTTATGGGGTATCTTCGTAAGAGCGACCGGTTCGTGGTGTACCACGTATCGAACAGGCAGGCTGGTTCTGATCCAGTGACGTATCCCAGGACACCAGCGGCATCGCCTGGGCTGCCTTACCGAGACGGCTGACGTTCCAGAGCCTTTGTTTCGCCTCAAAGGCTTCGTCGGCCGAGTGTCCTTGAGGTGAGTCGCGCATCTGGTCGCAGTGTTGATCGCGGTACCCCCATTACCCCTCCCAGGTTTTGACCTTGGGGGCGATTGAACACTTGGGCGAGAGTGCAGGGAAGTCGTTTATTGGGTAGGACCCTAAATACCATCCTTGTGGTCACGGTCCGTTCTCATCTGCCGACTGTCCAGTCTGATACATACCGCGCCACCTCGGTTCATAAAAAAGGGTTGTAATCCCGCACACAGCTAGATTTTTTTGATGAAGTAAGAATTCAAGTAAAGTGTTAGTGTATTTTCCACCAACGGAAATTAATGAAATATTAATTATTTACATGATTCATTAAGTTATTAAAAATTACCCTATTCACGGTCTGCTTTCACGATGATGAAAAAGTCGTGTAATAAAATAAAACCAAAAGATTATGTAATTACGGATTGTAGGGCGTATTGCGTGCTCGCTCGAGTCGACACCACCATCCAGCTTCATTTTGCCGCGAAACAGTTATACTTCCGATTTAAAATAATTCCGGTGCTATACAAAACAATTCAGTGTGCTTAGTGCGAATTTTTTAACGTTCTCGACAGCCTAAAAGTTAGCCTAATTTTGTATGTAGTTGGAACAGAGCCCCTAGCGGCAAACGTAGGCAAACGATCCCATTCCATACAAATATGAGCTAACTTTTACGCTATCGAGAACGTTAAAAAACTCGCACTAAGCACACAGATCACTTTAAAGATGATTGATGGCATTCTGGATCAATGCTCTCTTAGCTTCGGTAATCGGGTTCGTATGGGCCGAGAACACAACTCGTCAACATACTACAAATGTAAGTTACGGAACCACTTTTATATACACAATCATAGATGTTCAGAGAAATTTCAT